>JAFIRS010000778.1:0-550443 GCA_018342105.1 Gonioctena quinquepunctata | reverse complement strand
AAAAATGTCACTTTTCAAACGTTAATATTTCAAAAACAATTGAATTTAGGGGAAGTGTACTGTTGGGGTTAGGGAGCAGATTTCGAAATGGAATAAAAACGGGTGTTCTTTTTTAAAAAAATTATTGAAGATGGTGCTCAGCCGCCTTTTTAAAAAAAATTTTTAGCTGTGATTTTTTCAAAAAAAGAGGTTTTATCTCCAATTTTTTTCCCGGATATACCAGGTGGCTAAAAAATTTAAAAGTAGGGGAACGGACTTTAGACGGGCACTGTATAGTTTTCCCCTGCGAATATGAGAAATGTTATAAGGTCAAACAAAAACAATACCCAAAATCCAAATATATCAACACAAATATGACTATAAAAAATATAAATAAAAAAAAAAAACGCATTTGCTGTGCCGAGGGGCCAAAATTTGGGACATTTTTAAAGTGAAAGTCCTGTTTTCAAACTAGATAAATAAAAAACTGATGACTGTGTCTGAGGGTCAATTTTATGAAAAAAAATTTCGTACAATAATTTAAATTACCTAGTATCCATGACTACCTGCTCCTATTATTTATTTTAAAAAACCCCAGTAATTGTAATTTAGTTTATGTTATGTAGGATGGGTCATTGGGAAAAAAGTGTGAGTTCTGATTTCGTATGTTGGGGTTTCTGAGATAAAAGGGCCAAAGTTCCGTATTGGGATAGGATTGAAAAAAAACTTTTTTTTTAGTCGAAATAAGACAAAGTAAGGATGAAAATGTATTGATCGGAACTCAAAAACATGTTTAATTATAATATTATTGATGATAGTAAATTAGGGTGTATACAGGGCATAAAAAAAAAAACTTTTTTTCCGGTTTTTTTCAGCACTTTTTTAAAACCAACAAGTTATATTTTTTAAGATATCATAGTTTTAGTCTATTGTTGGGGGAAAAAACGTTTTTTTGTTTCTTGATGACCCCTCTCTTTTTGAAATATATATTTTTTTTAATTTTCAGTATACCCATACTGAAAACAATTGACAGATCTTTTTTTATTACAAAAAAAAAAATTAATTGCTCCCTGCCCATTGAATAAAAGATAGGGTAAACCCTGATGAACTCAATTGTTCAATATTACCTTTCATTAAAATAAAGGCTGCGTTACATTTTTTTTAGGTCTTTTTACAATTTTTTTATTGAATATCAGCAAACTGTTCCGTTAATTTGGACCATATTTTCCCTACAATATTTTGAAAATGTTGACTATCATATACGAAAATTTTATCAACTTTGTATGTTGCGTTTCTAAGATATGCATTTTGAAGTTTGCGGTATTACGGTATAGGGGGTTTTCCTATCGATTTAACAAAATTTTATAAAACCTTTCGACACATCCAAATTCTATTATAAAATTTTTTTTCGAAATAAATTATTTGAGACTATAAACAACACAAACCACACCCAACAAAAATTTTGGGAATTCAACAGCATAGACTAAAAAAAGCAATTATAAATAACATAAACAGGCAATTAATATTAGGGAAAATTATAATATAACAAATCGAAATAAACCCTTTGATGAAGCTATTGTATAGCGAAACACGCGTCGGCTTTAGTAACCCCCTTAAGTAGTAAAAAAATCTTATAGTGTTGTAGTAAGTATGAACTCAAAATGAATTTGAAACTTTTTATTTTATAAACAACAAAAAATAACAATTTACATAATTGAACTCTAAAAAAAACAAACAAAAAAACAAAACCTTGTTTCCCAAATAATATTATTAATATTGTTATTTATTGGTCTATTTGCGCAATCTAATACATTTTTTTAATAGTTCATGGCTGGGGTACTTTATTGTTTCTTGATGACAGATATCCTAGGTACCAAAGTACGCTGCAAATATGGGAACAACATCCCACTGTTCTTTCTCCACTTTTTCAGGTACAGTAGTAGCCTAGAATATTCCCCTTTGCAGGTGCATCAGGAAAAAACTAAAGGATATCCACAGTTACAATTTTGCATTCCCAAATCTGGGCGCTATGCGGCAGCGTAATAGTCCAGGGGTTTAGGATTACGCATAAATTTAAATAGAAACAATAAAGTACCCTAGCCATAAACTATTGAGAAATGTTTTAGATTGCGCATATAGACCAATCAATAACAATATTAATAATTTTATTTGAATTTGGGTTTTGGTTTTTGTTTGTTTTTGAAGTTCCATTTTGAAAATTGTTCATTATGTTGTTTTATAACTAATTAGTTTTAAATTTTTGATTTGTTTTATTATAATTTTCCCAAATTTACTTTTTTTGTTAGAAGTCGTTATTTATAATTGATTTTTTTTTTAGTCTATACTGTTGAGTTCCAAATTGTTGCTGAGTGTGGTTTGTGTTTTTATAGTATCAAATAATTGATTTCAAAGGGTTTTATAGTAGAATTGAATGATTCGAAAGGTTCCATAAAATTTTGTTAAATCGATAGGTTACCCCATATATCGTAATACCGTAAACTTCAAAATGCATATCTTAGAAACGCAACATAAAAATTGGGTAAAACTATCTTTTTGATAGTCAAATTTTCAAAATATTGTGAGTAAAATATGGTCCAAATTAACGGGAAAAGTTTTTTTTATATTCAATAAAAAACCCTTTTAAATGACCTAAATGAAAAGGGAATATTGAACAATTGAGTTCATCAGAATGTTTTCGCTATGTTTTATTCAATGGGCAGTAGCCCTTTCCCTTTTTTTTTTTTAATAATTAACGGACTGTCAATTGTTTTCGTATAGGGGGAAACTCGAAAATTAAAAAAAAATATATTTCAAACGAGAGAGTTATCAAGAAAAAAAAAACACGTTTTTTTCCTAATACAATAGACTGGAACTATGATTTCGAACAACATATATTTTGTTGGTTTTGAAACAGTGCTGGGAAAAAAAACCGGAAAACTATTTTTTTTCTATGCCCCCTATACACCCTAATGTACTTATCATCAATAAGATTATTATTGAACATGTTTATGAGATCCGATCAATACATTTTCATCCTTACTTTTCTTATTTTCGAAAAAAAGTTTTTTTTTTGTCAATCCACCCAATACTACATTTTCAAGAACTTTTTACCGCTTATATATGACAAACTAGACATACAAAATTCATTCGAACTCACACTTCTTTCTAATGACCCATCCTATTATAACATAATAAATTTCAGCTAATTCGACCGAGAGCCAATTTCCCATATGTTTTCGTGGGGGTTCTTTAACGTTAATCGGATAACTAGAAATGGGTCAAAATTCACTTGCAAGATTTGAATCAATACGAATACAAATGTGAAGTTAAATAAAAGCTTGAAAAAGCGAAAATTACTCACCTTGCTTTATTTCCCGTAAGTATTGCAACGGAATCTATGAGGAGAGCAGGTAAAGTGTGATAAATTAGTGTTAGAATCCTATATAGAAAAGGATTCGCTGTGGATATTATAAACACTTCCCATAGTGAGTTCACGGTTGGACATTTTTTTCCCTGAATCACGTTCATATCTATGAATTCTCTCCAAGACACAGGATTTTCTGTCGAAGACACGTAGTTGTACACCAGAAGCTGATCTGTTGACCTAAAAAGTAAATATTTTATATTTGATGGCACATTTTACAAACAGAAAGAAGGAACAGCTATGGGAAATCCAGCCAGTCCTGTGTTGGCGAATATAGTTGGTAATTATATAATTACAAAAATAACATCGGGATTACCTTTTATATAACTTTCATTGAATATTATGTTGATGATTGCATTCTTGATATTCCAGCTGACAAATCTGATGAAGTATTAAATATTCAATAGTTTCAACCCAAATATTCAGTTCACGTTAAAAATAGAAAAAGAAAACAAACTGCCGTTTCTGGATCTTCAGATCATAAGAAATAACAATGGGAAATTACTCAGCAATTGGTTCATTAAACCTACCAATTCGGGCAGAATTTTGAATTTCTTATCAGAACACTCTTTCAGCCAAAAGGTTAATACAGCCTCTAACCTAATTTCAAGGGTACATATCTTAGCGATTATTGTTTCCATTCGGAAAATTTAGTTAAGGCGAAGAACTGGTTGAAAAACAACAACTACCCCACGAAATTAATTATTAGTATCACTAATAAACCTCAAAGAACATATAGGTATGATATGTTTCCGAAAGAAATGTGTTACTATTTTAAATTTCCATATCTGGATGGACTCATATAAAATTAAAAAATGTTTATCAACTGATTCTCACAAGTTTGCTTTTTACAATTTGAAAACTACAGGAAAATTATTCACGCAGTTAAAAGATGAGATACCTTCTAAATAAGATTCATGTGTAATATATAGTATTCCTTGTGAATGTGGGAAATGTTATATAGGGCAAACTAAACAATACCTAAAAACCAGAATAAATCAACACAAATATGACTGCTATGAAAAGAATAGAAATAAAAAAGAAAAAACAGCACTTGCTGCATATCATTTTGAATCGTGCAGTTTTGATTTCGATTCAGTAAATATGTTGGAAAAAGAGGTGACTTATTCAAGAGATTGTTGGGAGAAATGATTCAAATCAATCTCCATGATAATTGCGTAAACCAAAAAAGTGATACACAAAATTTGACAAAAATAAACACGCACATTCTAGAAAGGTTCAAGAAAAACAGATGCCTGAATAATGATTCACAAAAGATTTGTTTTGTTTTTTTCGTTTCTTTATCTATGTAGCGCTGGAATATTTCAGGCGGGATGATCAGTTGCGTATTGACCATACATGGTTGTGTGTTGTTTCATTTTAACGTGTCTGTATTTGTTTATATACAACTTTAAAGTTTTTAATGTGTAATTTGTGCCAATGTGTTTTTATCGGCCAGAGTTTGTATCGACTACTCAACAGTTTTTTAGTTGAATCCATGAGCAGGAAAAACTTAGTTTCAAAGGTGGGTCATAGATATGTTCTTTGTTCCAATCTATATATGTGAATATTGTCATTTCAGCTTTGAAAAAGGGATAAATTAATTCTGAAACGTCAGTGATGAAAAATTAGTTTTACTCCCTGGTCCTAATTGCCGTTAAATCCAACTATACTAAAAAACATTCTCGATGATTATTGCATTCGAGTATTTCGATCTCCTGCAAGTTTTTAGTATGATTTTCATTAAAAAAATTGGGGTAAATTTGTATCGGGCACCAAGTTTTTGTAGAGGTCTCTTCGTTAGCTTGAATAATGAGATGGTAATTTCAGAATCAAAAAATAAATTATAAAATCTACTTTTCCGACATTCTAGAAATATGTCTATTTATATACAGAATGTCCCAAAATAATACACAACTAAGTTCTGTTTTTTAAACGGCAACATACAAATTTTGGTAAATATCTAGTTACATCACACATGCACTCTGAATATGGGGAAAATAATTTTCTTACGTGTTTTTGCCTCCTGAACACGAATCCGGAAGAAAAATGCGGCGGTCTCATACCGTTTCCGAGTTACAGCACTTTAAAAAAACTAACTTCATTTTCAAGCACAGTTTTCTCGCACAGAAATCACTCAAAATGCCTCCTTCTTTTTACCAGCATAAACAATACACCTAAATCACTTATTTTCGGCACAACTTTGCACAACATATCGTCGTTTTTATCGAAAAAATCCTCCTTCTTACACAGTTGCGAATGAACAATTTTCGTTCCTTTGACAGAAAACATTTGAAATCGTTCGAGCATCAGGAACCATTCTATTTGGGAAGCGCTCTTGATACAGTCGCCTGGCTTCATACAGAGTGGTCCAACGAAAAGTATGCACCTAGCTTTTCTCCTTTGTTTAGAATTGAAAGCAAAAATGCTCGGACACGTGGAGTTTGCTTTTGAGGGGGACACATTTTAGACATATTTTTCAACCTGTGCCTTTAACGCCCTAGCGAGGGGGCGTCACAACCCTAAAATTTTAAATGGAAAGTGGGGTCGAGTGATATATCATTTGAACAGGCACAAAATTATCTTTCTAATGATACCTATTTATTGAAATTTATTCGAACTGTTACTGCGAAAACGGCTTTAAGAACATTTCCACGAGTGAATTTAGATATTGATGAAGTAGATACAAATAAGTTTTGGTTATTTGGATTCATAATTACTACAATCATTTCTAAATTACTTCATTTTACCGAAAGCAACATTTCAATGTAATTTTTTTCATCACAAAAATCCCCATTTATCGTTTGCGTTTTTTGTCGAAAAAACTGCAAATAAGTGTAGGAAAAGAATTTAGGCAAACTTTTATTTTAGTCCCTTCATTGATTCAGTCTGGTCGCTTTTGAAGTTATTTTAATTTCACTGTACAAAATGGTTTATTCCATTCCAGAACGAGTTGAAATTGTTAAACTTTATTTTCAAAATAATAGTTGTGCTAGACTAACTGCTCGATTGTTTAGGACAGTCATCCCGATAAAATGTTAATGATTCGTATGTTGCCAAGTTAGTTAGAAAGTTTGTCGATACCGGATCTGTTTGTAATGTGAAACACCAGCCGCAGAACCCCATCAGAAATGAAGCTGTGGAAGTCGCTGTTTTGGGGCATGTTTAATTGGATCATACTCAAAGTACCCGTCAACTAGCTGAAGCCTCAGGAGTCTCCCGTTCATCCATAATACGGATTTTAAAAGCGTACAAATTTCATCCGTACAAAATTAAATTAGTACAGGAACTAAATGAGGATGATCCTGATCGAAGGCTGCAATTTTGTGAACAAATGAGCCAGCGTTTAATTGAAGATCCGCACTTATTGTTTAACATTTGTTTTACCGATGAGTGTACATTTTATTTGAATGGAGCTGTGAATAGGCATAATTGCCGTTACTGGGATGACAGTAACCCACATTTATTCCGTGAGGTTCATACCCAATACCCTCAAAAAATAAACGTCTGGTGTGGCATATTAGGAAGTCATATCATAGGACCACTTTTCATTCCTGGAAATTTAACTGGTGTAGTCTACCTAAACATGCTTGACGATGCAATTGATCCTTTCATAACACAGATAATAGAAGACGACCAAAATCATGATGCCGATCGGCTTCATTTCCAGCAAGATGGAGCACCTCCGCACTATGCTGCTCCTGTAAGAGAATTTTTAGATAACCGGTTCCCCGGACAGTGGATTGGAAGGAGAGGCCCAATTGAATGGCCTGCCAGGTCACCTGATTTATCGCCTTTGGACTTTTTTCTATGGGGACACTTGAAAAATAAATGTTTTGCTACGAAGCCCGAGTCCATAGAAGATCTTCGCCAACGGATTACAGCACAATGCAGAAGCATAACACCTGATATGCTACAAAATGTTAGAAATAGATTTGAACAAAATCTGTATTATTGTATGGAAGCAAGTGGGTCACATTTTCAACACTTGTTGAAGTAACGTTTTAATAAATCAATTTAACAGCTTGTTTACTTTTTTTACAAAGCACTGTTACAAGTAACAAACATTGAAACGTAAGTACAACTAATTGTAAATGTTTTGATTCTTAATAACCAAAACTTATTTGTATTTTTCATTAATACCAAAATTATCGGGTAACTGTTCTTAAAGCCGTTTTCGCATTAACTGTTCGAATAAATTTCAATAAATAGGGTATCATTAGAAAGATAATTTTGTGCCCGTTCAAATGATATATCACTCGACCCCACTTTCCATTTAAAATTTTAGGGTTGTGACACCCCCTCGCTAGGGCGTTAAAGGCACAGGTTGAAAAATATTTCTAAAATGTGTCCCCCTCAAAAGCAAACTCCATGTGTCCGAGCATTTTTGCTTTCAATTCTAAACAAAGGAGAAAAGCTAGGTGCATACTTTTCGTTGGACCACTCTGTATGCGTTCCCGTCAGCAAGCCCATACAAGTAATGCATGTCTGCTAAATCGGTATTTGTAAAATTTATCATTTTTTTTTTAATAACCAAGTTTTTATAACGTAAATAATATCACGTATCTAGCTAAAGAAGTGTCGAAATTGTTTATGTTGAAAACAACGAAATGTGTTCTTAGCATACTAGATGTTTCTAGCCCACAGGATAATCCTACTACTCTTCAACGGCTGATTTCGCATAGGGATAAGCAAATGAATGCATTTTATTTTCTATCTCAAAAACCGTCCGCCGGACGAAAAAAAGGCAAGAGACCATTTCTATGAGAATATAGAGGACAATTACAAAAATGATATTTATTTGGAAAAAAGACAGTGGCGTATCATTATTTTGATAAAAAATATGACAGGGCATGTTAACAGGGACGCCACTGATGAAAATGAAGAAATCCTTTATCATGGAAAAAATGTATTGTTATGCGTACTTTGCATGCACCAAAATTGGAGATATTGGGGAAGAACTAATTTTTTTGTTAAATTTCAACATCCTGTATCTCAGAAATGAAGCTGTTGCGGACCTAAGTTCATACAAGAATTTTCCTTAAAATCATCCAAGAATTATCGCCCTTCAGGATCAGCATTCAATTATGAATCACCCTGTATAATACCACATGAGAGTTCGATTTCTTTCTCAAACTTGCTGCCATTTGGCAATAGCCACTCGACTCGTGCCCGTTGTGTTATTACAACGGATAATAAGTCTGTACAAACTGACGTGCTATAAACCGATGTGTAAACTAGCCAAATAAAGTCTATTATATTCTATACAGGGTGATTTGCGTAGGCCGTGCATTTGAGATTTTTCAACTTGTTGGATTAGAAACTTTAAATTCGGTACGCTGTCATAATCGATCATGTCCGTTCTATCTGAAATATTTTTATTCCTACAGCTATACAGGGTGTACCAAAAGTCGGTGTCAATTTTCTTATTTTAAATGGAAATCGACTTTTTTTTTTAACATGGTTTGATTGACCTTCTCATTCTGAGACTAGACAACCCAAGTTATGTCGACTTATCTAGTACAGTTTTTTCTGGAAAAAAAATACCGCCGTATTAATTTATGAAAAAAATTGTATCTCGCAAACCGTTGAAAATTAGGAGATCAAAGTGGAGCAGTTAGCTGATGTTCCATCGATGGTCTCATTTTCTACCATATGGGCGAAGACGATTTTCGAATGTGAAAAAAGTAAGTTTCCATTCAAAATAAGAAAGCTGATACATACTTTTTGTAGACCCTGTACTATTGAAAAAAATTTGACAGTTCTAACAACCATTCAAATTTTGTCATTTTTTGTCATATGAAACAACTTCACCCAATCATGTCAACATTACACTGATAATTGCATTCAGTGCAATTATCAATCACTATGACAACACGATTGAGTTTGACAACTTCATTCCAAATAAATTTCAAAATGTCACGTTTTGGCAATGCGAATGTTCAAAGTATAAATGCGCTAATCGAAGAAATACAACCTACAGTCACAAATATATTTGGGGAATATTTATGTAATTCTGCTGCGAACGAGAATATGAATTAAATGAACATAAAAGCTTAAAAGAATTGGCGTTGATACTGAAATATTATGCGGCCAATATGAGAAAGAAAGTCGATACCGAATTAAAAGAAGCAACGGTGAAGACATGTGGAATGTTTCGTTCAAACATTTGCAAAAAATGTACTATAATGATTATAATATTATGATTGACCCGTTTAACAATACAGTATTTAAACCAGCCCGAGATTCCCGCGATGCAATCAGGAAGAAACTACAAACAGATCCATGTAAACGTAAGTCCAGTTCAGTTCCGTTAAATTTGTCTGAAGTTAACAAAATAATATTGGGTAAATATTTAGTTACATCACTCATGCACTCCGAATATGGGGAAAACACTTTTCTTACGTGTTTTTGCCTCCTGAACACGAAAACACGAAAAATGCGGCGGTCTCATACCGTTTCAGAGTTATATAGGTTTTTCAACTTAAACTAACCTCAAATTCAAGCACCGTTTTCTCGCACAAAAATCACTTAAAATGCCTCCTTCTTTTTACCAGCATAAACAATACACCCTAAATCACTTATTTTCGGCACAACTTTGCACAAAATATCATCGTTTTTATCAGAAAAAGATCTCCTTCTTATACAGTCCGATTCATTTATTACCAACATGAAAAATTAAAAAAGTAAATAAATGTCATCTGTCAAAGAAATTAGAATTGTTCATTTGCAACTGTGTAAGAAGGAGGATTTTTTCGATAAAATATTACCTCACCACGACTGTTCTTAAAACCAAATCGACACTGGAAAAATGAAACTGACAAATGGTACGAAAATGTACCTGTTGGAAGAAATACAATAAATGGATGGACTGAATCTGCTGCTGAGGCAATTGGCTTGAATGTAAAGGACAAAAAGATAACAAATCACTCGAATAGATCAACTGCTGTTAGCGAATTGGCAAAAAGTGGTGGAGAAGAACAACAATTGCTGAAAATTACTGGTCATAGCAATCAAAATTCTATAAAACCATACTTAAATCTCGATCAAGAACACCACAACAACATCATAAATATTATGCGTGGTAATAGATCTTCTATAGTAGAGAACAGCAACGAATCTAATGTTAAGTTAAATTTTAATAATTGTACTTTCACTAACTGTACTTTCAATAAATAATTAAATGTTTCATTGTGTTGAGTTATAAATGTTTTTGTCAAAAAAAATTCCGCCAAATATCCCTCGGACATTAATAAATGCCTCATAATTTAATGACAAATTTGTCAAGCTCGTTGCTTGGTTACCAAGGAACGAGCTTTTGATTGTCATAAAATTATCTCGTCTATTATCAATGTCCTAGGGATATTACTACTGAAAATATTTTATGTAGTTTTCCGGACACCTAATTCTGTAATGGATATAACTTTTTGAACAGATATTATATTGTATATTGTAAATTATATTGTAAATTGTATACGCATGTTGAAAATTATATAGTACCTCACCAGCATGGATTTATGTCAAAAAAATCATCTAATACAAATCTGTTTCTTTTTAGTAATCATGTATTTGAGTCAATGAAATGTAAATCTCAGCTCGATATTATATATACTGATTTCAGCAAGGCATTCGATAAAGTCGATCACGACATATTACTAAAGAAATTGGGTAGTTTTGGATTATCATATAACCTACTTCGGCTATTTAAAAGTTATCTAGAAAACAGATACATAATGACTAAACACAACGGAAATACATCGGGGAAATTTGAGGCAAATTCGGGAGTGCCACAAGGCTCCAACCTTGGGCCGCTTCTTTTTGTACTTTTTATTAATGATTTGCCTAAAGTACTAGTGTCATCAGATGGCCTTATATTCGCAGATGACTTCAAAATATTAAAAAAGATAGAAACAGTGAGAGATTGTGTGATGTTACAGAAGGACATTAATAGGGTTTTAGAATGGAGTTATAAAAATAAATTATATTTCAATCTAGGCGAATGTTTTGTGTTAACAAAGCTTACAACGATGCACTGAAATCAAAGATTTAGGCATAACCTACAACAGCACATTCTCATTTGCCATACACATTGAAAATATTTTAAAGTCAGCTAATAAAATGTTAGGTTTTATAATAAGACAATCTCATATCTTTAATAATATTAACACACTTGAAGTTTTGTACTATAGCTTGGTTAGGAGCAAGTTAGAGTTTGGCTCATTAATTTGGTTCACGGAATCTCAAAGTAATTTGAATAAATTAGAAAAAATTCAAATAAGTTTTTAAGGTTACTCTATTTTAAAAAACATCACGTATATCCTGACTACCAGACAATGAGAAGTACAACTCTTAGGAATGAATTCAAGATATTATCTCTAGATAATAGAAGACAACTCTCAGTATTGGTGTTTTTATATAATATTATAAATAATAGAATTAGCTCCCCTGAACTTTTGGCCTCAATTAGATTTAACGTGCCACCTAGAAGAATGCGCCAGGTTCCAATGTTTAATATTCCTCCATCATTTAACATTTCGAGATCACCTACGGTAAACATGTTTCGACTTGCGAATCAATTCAATGCATTAATAGATCTAGAATGGACAGTTTCTACTAGAGTTTTTCGTAAAACAATCTTGGAGCATTTAATACTGATATCTCTGTGAAGAACTTTAAAGGTTGTATCAATCCTCATACAATTCAATTAATTTAGGA
Organism: Gonioctena quinquepunctata; assembly: GCA_018342105.1. NCBI lineage: Eukaryota > Metazoa > Arthropoda > Insecta > Coleoptera > Chrysomelidae > Gonioctena > Gonioctena quinquepunctata. The sequence continues at coordinate 538,325 of JAFIRS010000778.1, read as the reverse complement.
AAAATTATACGAATATAATTATATATTTACATATAACTAATTTTCTTAGGTGTCTACATTTTGTGAATCTTATAAATTCTGTAAATTTTATTTTATTATGTAAAAAGTTATTAATTCGCACAATGTATCTGATTACATATTTATTCATGTAATAAAACCGTTAGGTTTGTATGAATAATAAATAAATAAATAAATAAATAAATAAATAAATAAATAAATAAATAACATGTTAATAGGGTAATGAAACAGCCACCTACCTTTTTTCGCAGTCTTTGAAGGAAACGTCCCATGCGGCGGAAATGAGGCCGGCCACGCAAGTATCCACCGGTACCATATCGACTACTTCTTCTTCGGAAAAGAGCGCTACTCGTAGTACACCAGAAAAAGCCCCAGCTGCGACTCCTGATGGACCATACCAGTTGTCTATCCAACCCGCCAAAGGTTCTTTGTACGTGGATATGACTGTAAACCATAAAACAGGGTTTTTCCATTACCAACGTCATTATTGTCGTTGCCTTTTATGCTGGACTGCGGTTTTCATAAAATGATTAATTAAAAACATTTTTAAAGAGAAGCTTTCATTCAAATGCGCTGAAGAGTATAGATTCAAAAACTTGTCGCTTTTGTATTCGAATTGAAAACTTTGCGCGACAAGCTTTTGAATCTATAACTCTCGGTATTTGAATAAAAGCTTGTCTTCAAAAAGGTTTTTTATTAATTATTTTATTTTGCGCTTTTTAGTGAGTACGCCTTAATCTATGTATTTTTGTTATTATCTAAAGATTAACTCGTATGCCATCCTGGAACTGTCGTCTTCAAATTATGAATTCTAACAAAAAATCAATAATCTTCAAGTAAATTCATAATCTCCGACCCCAAAAACCCCGACATACCAATTTTGAATAGATATGGTCCATTATCACAAAACTTGTCCACCATCTTGGAGCCGCCATTTTGAATTTATTGATTTCGACAATAAATTCATAATCTCCGACCCCGAAAACCTCCTCATACCAATTTTGAATAGAATCGGACCATAATCACAGAGATCGTTCGCCATCTTGGAGCTGTCACTTTGATTTTATGAATTTTGACAAAAAAAATCATAATCTTCGATTCTGAAAACCCCCACTTACCAAAATTTGAATCGAATCGGACCATAATTACAAAATAGAAAAATCGAATTTAAACGGTTTTCTTCACATAAAGGATTCAATATGAAATTGAACCAGAGAAAGGTAGATCTCAGGTGAAAAACAACTACTTTCCTGGCAAATACCACGCAGAACGTTGAATGATATTCACCTGACTATTCCACGCACCATGGAATTTTCACAAAATCTGACCAATCAAAAACCAGAGACAGCTTGTATTATCGCGAAAACACCAGCTGTCTTTCAATTCTGATTGGTCTATCAGCATGGTGTTTTCAACGACGTAACCATGGATACGGATCGCAATGCAAAGTTTGACAGTTTGACCAAAAATAATTGTAGCTGCAAACGTCAAAATGAGTCGCTTCGGTGCTACTTCAAACGAAAAAAAACTTATAGGAGACAATTTATCGTTCGTCGGAACAACTAAAATTAGATCGAAAAAGCAAGAAATTCATTCATTCTAAAAGACTGGGCATTCAATATGCGGAAAATTGATGGTAGTGATTACAAGGAGAGTGTTATTAAAACCATATGGAACACTACTGCAAAATTAGTACAAGAAAAATATTTTTGTGAGTATCAGAGACATATTGATCCCTTCAAAAATATAATGTTCGAGGAGGCGAGGGCGGCTCGAGATAGCAACAGAGAATTGTTGCAAGCTGTACCCGAAAAAAATAAAATGAGTTCTGTCGCTATGAATACAGAAGAATATAGAAATATGTGCTTACAATGGGACGAAGACACGCCAGAGGGACTCCAAAAGAAGTTTTTTCACATAGCTGCGTAGAACTAGCTTGAGAGGTAACGAAGCAACTTTTTCCAAGTTACATTTTTCTAAGGAGAGATTGACAACAAAGGCTGTTTAACGAACAGAATTGCATATAACCCGATATTCTCCAAAACCCGCCAAGGTGGTGATAAAAACTGTGCAGATACTAAATGGCTTACTCAAAATTTGAAAAATCCTGGAATGTGTCCTGTGAGATTATACCGGAAACTTATATCGAAAAGGGGAATTATTACCAATGACAGACTTTTTCTGACAGTGAATGGCAAGTGGAATAAATATAATAATAATAATTGGTACAAGAATTGCCCTATTGGTATTAATACAATATCAAAACTATCTGCAGAAAAGATAGGATTAGACACTAGAAAACTAAAAATAACAAATCACTCTAATCGTGCCACTGCAGTTAGTCAGTTATTACAATCCGGCGTTAGTGAACAACAAGCTATGAAAATTAGTGGACATGGAAGTTCGAACTCGATGAAACCGTATTTACATCTTAGTGCTGAAAATCATCAGAATATAGTGAATACTTTTAGGAGTACTTCAAGTACATCGAGTAATAATACCAACAATACATTGTAGCCACCTAATAATGGTCATACTATTCAATGTTTTTTCAATTGCACCATTTATAATAATTATGGTCGAGAATAATATATTATGTTCGTGTTCATAAAAAATTATTTATTGTTATAGGTAACGAATTATAATTAAAACAAATTGTTTATAGTTCAAATAAATATATCATGCTTATAATTAAATTTGAATTATTTATTATTATTAAATTTCTTCCTCTCAGTCTGCCGAATTTAAATTTTTTGACCTTTCATTTTGTTCGTGAAATAGTCTAATAAAATACCACTCGTGATTGAATTTATCTTATAAGTCTGTCTTTTATTTCTAAACTCAACTGAGTTGCTTGAAGAAAACACCACTCGTCCTGCGGACTCGTGGTGTTTTCAAGCAACTCAGTTTCGTTTAGAAATAAATCGACAGACTTATCGCGAAAATTCAGTCACTAGTGGTATTACTACTGAAAATCCATGCATACTTCCATATAATATCAATGGACATTGAATGCAAATGTTTCTTTCTGATAAGCTCGATTATGTTTAATTTATGTCGTGTTCACCTAACAATCCGCATACCGGTTTCAGGCTTCTTGGTCCTCATCAGTACGGAGTAGTCAACCAGCCAATGGTCCAAAGAACTCTGGCTGAAGTGAGACACAACGTAAACAAACATCATCGATCTTGTAACACCTATAGGTACGCCGGAAAAGATAAACTTTAACTGGCGGTACCTAGTGACAGAAAGAAACACTCCGAAAATCTCCCACCTCGATAGGTTTCTAAATAAAAGATTCCTTCTCAGTAGGAGTGGCAAGCCCGTCTAGCATATAGTGAGAGATAAGTGCCATGTGAAGTGGAATGAATAGAAAAATCGAATTTAAACGGTTTTCTTCACATTAAGGATTCAATATAAAATTGAACCAGAGAAAGGTAGATCTCAGGTGAAAAGGTGGGAGATTTTCGGAGTGTTTCTTTCTGTCACTAGGTACCGCCAGTTAAAGTTTATCTTTTCCGGCGTACCTATAGGTGTTACAAGATCGATGATGTTTGTTTACGTTGTGTCTCACTTCAGCCAGAGTTCTTTGGACCTTTGGCTGGTTGACTACTCCGTACTGATGAGGGCCAAGAAGCCTGAAACCGTATGCGGATTGTTAGGTGAACACGACATAAATTAAACATAATCGAGCTTATCAGAAAGAAACATTTGCATTCAATGTCCATTGATATTATATGGAAGTATGCATGGATTTTCAGGTGAATATCATTCAACGTTCTGCGTGGTATTTGCCAGGAAAGTAGTTGTTTTTCACCTGAGATCTACCTTTCTCTGGTTCAATTTTATATTGAATCCTTTATGTGAAGAAAACCGTTCGTTTAAATTCGATTTTTCTATTCATTCCACTTCACATGGCACTTATTTCTCATAATTACAAAACTCGTTCGCAATCTTAAAGCTGCCATTTTGTTTTTTCTCTTACACAAATTCCATAATGCATTGTCACGGAAGCTATGAACATCTTCCAAATTTCATGTTAATCGGACAACTAGAAATGGGTCAAATTATTTAGTGGAGAAAAAATAGCTTAAAATTAAAATTTTCCTAAAACCTTCTGATACTACTTAGGAATGACTTGCAGAAAAAAGTTATGAACTTATATTTGTGGGCTGATTGTTTATTCATTGTTTAAACAATGGAAATTTTGTTAGGCAAATTTGAAATAACTCAATGAATTTCGAAGTAATTTCACCCAAATTGAGGCTAGAGGGGATTTTAAGGTCGCTAAACAAGAATATGATATTAAAAAAACGATGACGTTGCCAGTCGTAAAGGTAGATTTCATCAATGATAATTTACAGCTATTTTTTATTTATATATACATCTCAGAGAAAAACTTTTCGGGTAGAAATGTGGAGCTAGTGAAGCTCTATGGAACGACTCATAGTTTGCGGATATTATGTATGAAAATGTTTTAGTATCTCATTTTGAACTAGAGTTTTGGTCTTTGAAGCATGGCCTAAAAATTAGAATTTGTCATTTTTTGAAATTATTCAATACTTTGACCACTGTATTTTTTTAAATAGAATTTTAAGATTTTTTTCCATTTGCACACCTTCTCAAGGGTTATTGTGGGAGTAAACTGTGGAAATTTCAGATGTTCATCTTAAAAATGTCAAGAATCGCACTATACGTTTTTCAAAAAAATTATATTTGTTTCAAGGTAATCAATAAACAATGTATTCTGCAATTTATGTGTATAATAATAAATCAAGCACACACCTTACGGTTGACAACTTTTTATATGGTGTTCCTAACATCATCATTAATGTTCAGTAAAAAGTTACCGGAGTCCCCTAACTTTCTGAAGCTAAAATCTAATGTTACTCCACTAATAATTGAATTGATGGATGTTAGTAATTTTTATTTTATTTTTTAATTTTCTAAAACTCAAAAAAAAATAAAGTCGCCAAAATTCAAATGCCTTCTTTCTTGCGACATTGTAAAATTTTGTGACGTAATCACTCGATCAACCAGTCCCACAGTTGACAGCTTCAATCAATTTTGCAACGTTGCCATATTTTTTTATCTTGACATTGCGAAGTGTTCTAAGTTTAAGAAACTTGGCAACATTGCCGTTTAATGTCACAATTAACGCGATTACGCCTATTGGCTGCACGGTCGTTTACGTCACAAAGAGCGCCAATATTAGTAGCTTCAAAATTTGCTGATTTTCAAAAACAAAAGTCCCTTCCCCCCCTCTTATTTTTGGAACGATTATACATAAACAAGTGAAATTTGGAAACTGAATATTGAAGGTTGTAAACTTGCCTACTAGTGATTATAGATGACGGAATCGTCAAAGATGACGTCACAAGGCCATTGTGACCAATAATTTTGAATGGAACAACCCTAAGGCAAGCGACACCTCTTTTAAAAGGTATCGAAAAAACCTATTCAATGATACAAATTTTGTTTGTGTTTATGGCAGTTTTAATGGCTCATTAGTAAACATTAAAATTTAAATTCCATTCAGTATGATATTAATTACAGATTTAAGAATCAGTATCTACTTAAAGAAATTGCTCGAAGTGAACTCCATTTACTTCCTGACAGTGGAATATCCTATTTTAAAACTCTTCTCGTACTTTTGCAAATGTGTCTGCGGAAACAGCCTCACATTCTGCAACAATACGTTTTTTTAAAACGTCAATATTGTCAGGTTCAGTGGCTTAAACCTTCGATTCAAGGTACCCCCCACAGAAAAAATCCAAAGGTGTGAGGTCCGGTGATCGAGCTGGCCATTCCGTTGAACCTCGTCGTCCAATCCATCTACCACGATACTCCTCATCCAAATACCGTCTTGCACCGTAATAGTGTGGAGGAGCACCATCCTGTTGGAATGTTATTTCCAAATTGCCGAATTCATCTGGGTTAACGGTTCTATTGCGTTTTGCAATAGCTCCAGATAAACCTCACCAGTAAAATTAGTATTTGAAAAAATAGGCCCAACGATGTGGTTTTCCAGGATACCTGCCCAAAAATTCACCTTCTGGGGAAATTGGGTATGTGTTTCACGAAACAGGTGTGTCACTCCAATACCTCACATTCTGTGTATTTACATTTCTATTTAGATAGAAAGTACTTTCGCCACTATAACAAATTGTTTTGACATAGTCTGGCTGTTGGTTAATTTTAATTTCCATATTTTCACAAAATTCTAGTCTTCGGTCTGGGTCGTCGTCTGAGAGTTGATGAACCATTTTTAATTTGTATGGATGAAATTTGTTTTTTTTCAACACCCTGTGTACTGTACTTCGACTGACTTCACAGGTAGATGCAACGTGAGTTGTTGAAGAAGTAGGATTAACTATTACTTCTGCCAGTATATCAATTTTTTTCTCATCAGAAATTTGTGGTCTGGCAGATCGTTTCTCATCATTAATACCACCCGTTGTTTCAAACTTACGAAGAAGCTCCCTTAAATAAGTCCTCGAAACGGAGCGATCGGGAAACCTCTCATTAAAAATGCGTTCTGCTGCATGAATATTTTGTCCAGTTTCACCAAGAATTAGGATCGCTGCTACTTCATCATCTATTTCGCTTCTTAAGCACTTGAAGGTTCGGCTCACAACAGTTTAACAAATTATTAAAATGTACAAAAATATTAAAAGTACCAAAAGCTGCTAAAACAGTTAAACGTTCGTTCAACAATACACAAATTATTAAATGTACAAAAACTTGGACAATTACAAAAACGTCGAATTAGGGAGACTAACAAAAACGTCAGCTTATTTGACAACTATCCAGAGGCGGAGCTTGAATTTGGAATTTTAGTATTAACTGATTTAATTCATCACAGCTTTGCGTTTTTTAAAAGCGAGTTGCCAAAACTGACATAAACACAAACAAAATTAGTATCATTGAATAGGTTTTTTCGATACCTTTCAAAAGAGGTGTCGCTTGCCGTAGGGTTCCATTTAAAATTATTGGTCACAATGGCCTTGTGACGTCATCTTTGACGATTTCGTCATCTATCATCACTGGTAGGGAAGTTTACAACCTTTAATATTCAGTTTCCAAATTTCACTTGTTTATGTATAATCGTTCCAAAAATAAGAGGGGGGAGGGGACTTTTGAGAGGCAATGTATATGCGTTATATATTTTAAACTATATTTGAAGCGATCATAATTTCTCGTGTCCTCGCCTATTATCCAGATTGAATGATGACATTCTCAGGACTAATGGAAATGCTGAGATTACACCCACCAATTTGATGGCGTTGTCCTAAGTAATATACACTGCCCGCCAGTCTTGATGGAACTACTCATTTTTACAGAATATCATATTAGGGGGCAAAAAGGCTCAACATTGCTTCAGATTCGTGATCAGGACCCCTAGATCATTACCAATACACCTTTTTCCTGAAAAAAAATCAGTCCTGAAAAATCCGAATTTGTCTAACATTTCATGGAAGCACCCCCGTAACTTCCATAATTATCGAGGTAGAATGATGAAATTCCCAGGACTGATGTAAATGCTGAGAATACACTCACTGATTTGATGGCGTTGACCTAAGTAATATACACTACCCGCTAGTCGCGATGGAACTACCCATTTTTAAGGTAAATCATAATGGCCTCAAAATTCCTTCAGATTCGTGATCAGGACCCCTAACTGCATACCAATACACCTTTTTCCTGAAAAAAATTCGGTCATGAAAAATCCGAATTTGTCTAACTTTTCAGTAGTAATACCACTAGTGACTGAATTTTCGCGATAAGTCTGTCGATTTATTTCTAAACGAAACTGAGTTGCTTGAAAACACCACGAGTCCGCAGGACGAGTGGTGTTTTCTTCAAGCAACTCAGTTGAGTTAAGAAATAAAAGACAGACTTATAAGATAAATTCAATCACGAGTGGTATTTTATTAGACTATTTCACGAACAAAATGAAAGGTAAAAAAATGTAAATTCGGCAGAATGAGTGGAAGAAATTTAATAATAATAAATAATTCAAATTTAATTATAAGCATGAAATATTTATTTAAACTATAAACGATTTGTTTCAATTATAATTTGTTACCTATAACAATAAATAATTTTTATGAACACGAACATAATATATTATTCTCGACTATAATTATTATGAATGGTGCAATTGAAAAAATTTGAATAGTATGACCGTTATTAGGTGGCTACAATGTATTGTTGGTATTATTACTCGATGTACTTGAAGTACTCCTAAAAGTATTCACTATATTCTGATGATTTTCAGCACTAAGATGTAAATACGGTTTCATCGAGTTCGAACTTCCATGTCCAGTAATTTCCATAGCTTGTTGTTCACTAACGCCGGATTGTAGTAACTGACTAACTGCAGTGGCACGATTAGAGTGATTTGTTATTTTTAGTTTTCTAGTATCTAATCCTATCTTTTCTGCAGATAGTTTTGATATTGTATTAATACCAATAGGGCAATTCTTGTACCAATTACTATTATTACATTTATTCCACTTGCCATTCACTGTCAGAAAAAGTCTGTCATTGGTAATAATTCCCCTTTTCGATATAAGTTTCCGGTATAATCTCACAGGACACATTTCAGGATTTTTCAAATTTTGAGTAAGCCATTTAGTATCTGCACAGTTTTTATCACCACCGTGGCGGGTTTTGGAGAATATCGGGTTATATGCAATTCTGTTTGTTGAACAGCCTTTGTTGTCAGTCTCTCCCTTAAAAAAATGTAACTTGGAAAACGTTGCTTCGTTACCTCTCCAAGCTAGTTCTACGCAGCTATGTGAAAAAACTTCTTTTGGAGTCCCTCTGGCGTGTCTTCGTCCCATTGTAAGCATATATTTCTATATTCATCTTATTCATTTTATTTTTTTCGGGTACAGCTTGCAATAATTTTCTCTTGCTATCTCGAGCCGCCCTCGCCTCCTTGAACATTATATTTTTGAAGGGATCAATATGTCTCTGATACTCACAAAAATATTTTTCTTGTACTAATTTTGCATTAGTGTTCCATATGGTTTTGATAACACTCTCCTTGTAATCACTACCATCAATTTTTCGCATATTGAATGCCCAGTCTTTTAGAATGAATGCTAATCTTTCGTTGCTATTTTCTGCATCTAATTTGTAGTTGCGTTCCGCACAGAACGTCATAAATTGTCTCCATATATAAGATTTTGATTTTTTTGTGTTACTGGGTATATTTACTTCAAAATTGTGGTTTATTACTTCATTTGAAGTAGCACCGAAGCGACTCATTCTGACGTTTGCAGCTACAATTATTTTTGGTCAAACTGTCAAACTTTGCATTGCGATCCGTATCCATGGTTACGTCGTTGAAAACACCATGCTGATAGACCAATCAGAATTGGAAGACAGCTGGTGTTTTCGCGATAATACAAGCTGTCTCTGGTTTTTGATTGGTCAGATTTTGTGAAAATTCCAAGGTAACTTCCGTAATTATCGAGATAGAACGATGAAATTTTCAGGACTGATGGAAATTCTGAGGAAACATCTACTGACTTGATGACGTTGGCGTAAGTTATATACACTGCCCGCCAGTCGCGATGGAACTACCAATTTTTACGTAAGTCATATTAGGGGGCAAAATTCCTTCAGATTCGTGATCAGGATCGCCAACTTACTAACTTATTTTTTACTTCTCAAAGGTTTTTTGTGTCGGGGGGTTTTTGAATTTATAATATAAGTTTTATCAACAACGTTTCTAGGGTATTAATTATAAGTTTTCTGAATAAACGAATTTCATTCCGCTAAAGTGTTGCCATGTCGACTTTAAGTACAAGTCCGCTAAAGTGGTATTACGGACTCCTTCTGGTACACAAAGTAGGCATATTGTGGAGCGTGTACAAACAGAAATGTCATATTTTTTTATCTGAAAAACTTTTCTGAAACATATTTTACTATGGGGAAAAGAAGGGAGACAGTCTGGAGTTGTCACAAGTTATAACAATGAGTGATTAAGTGAAAAAAACGAAACTCACCAATAGATGGCCTGAAAATTCCCACCGGCAATCCTCCTCCTGACTCTTTGATTAGCGATTCTGCTAACGATTTTGTGAAAGTATAAGTATTCGGCCAGGCACCAAGTATCCTAAAAAAAAAGTCTAGAATTTCACCTTCTGTACCATTATTGTTGTTCACATACTGCGGACACCTTACATTCTGTAAAATGGCCATGCCACTCAACTACAAATATTTAAAACTAGCTTATTGATAATTGATGACATTTCCCCAAAAATATAAAAATTATTGCTGACGCCATTCTATCACCATTAACATGGCTCGTCAACCTATCGTTACAATCCGGAACATTTCCTGATTTGAAGAAAGTCGCCCTTATTTTTCCTCTCTTCAAAAAAGGTGATGTGCACTCAGTAGATAACTACCGTCAAATATCACTCTTACCAGCTATATCCAAAATCCTTGAACGAGCGGCATATGATATTATAATAAGCTTCATTGAAAAGAATAACATTTTATCTGTATCACAGCACGGTTTCAGAAAATCTAAATCTGTAGAAACAGCAACAAACCACCTCTTGGACTACGTATATTACGAGTTAGATTGTGGGAAGTATGTTGCTTCATTGATGTTTGACTTGTCCAAAGCATTTGACAGTATAAATTTGCAATTTATTCTCGAAAAATTATACTCTATCGGGATTAGAGGAGTCATGTTGGATTGGATACATTGCTATTTAACTAACAGAAAATTATTGGTGAAAATCGCAAATGAATTATCAGAAAGCCATGAAGTCCCCCTGGGTGTTCCCCAAGGATCAGTTTTGGGACCACTTATTTTCTTAATTTTTGCTAATGATCTACCGAGAAATATCAGCATAGGACAAATTACTATGTTTGCGGATGATACAACCATAACTGTATCAGCAGTTACCCCAGAGGAGCTACAAAAACACATTAGAGTTACCTATAATGGGATGGCGGCTTTGTGTTCACGCAATAGACTAATATTGAATAAAGGTAAAACAGAATGTATCAATTTTTATCTGCGTCGTGAGATTCCCTCACTATTCCAATTACCTGAGGATCTGTCTTTTACTAAAGATGTAAAATTGTTAGGAACCTATCTTGACTCTCAGCTTTCTTTTAGTACTCAAGTGAATCATGTCTATACGAAACTCAATAAAGCATATTACGCCATACTACAAATGAAACCATATTTGGATGAAAAAGCATATAGCCATATATCATACAATATTATAGCATGGGATTCATCAAGTAATTGGGAAAGAGTATTCATTGCTCAAAAGCGTCTAATCAGACTTATTTTTCAACTGAGTTACAGGGAAAGCTGCAGAAATACATTTAAAAAGAAACAAATTCTAACCTTTTCAGGAATATTTATTTTGAAATGCCTCACTTTTATTAAGAGCGATATTAATAATGTTTCCCAAAAACAGCATGAATATCAAACACGCCACATTAACTTGGACATACCTAGACATAAAACTGCAATGTACCAGAAATCGCCCCACTTCATTGCTATAAAAATATTTAACGCACTTCCCAGCGAACTGAAAAGCATTAATTCATACGAAAAATTCAAAAGACAATGCAAGGATTTTTTAGTATCTGAAACTTTCTACACAGTGAATGAGTTTTTGAGCAGGAATAGATCCTAATTAATTATTTTTTCTTTTTATTCTGATACTCATGAGCTTTTAACTATATTAATATTTATTGTATTGTATTTTATGGATTAATAAAGTTCATTTAATTTCATTTCATATGAACTTACACCCCTTCCCCCATTTCACCCCTTTCGGGTTTGAATTTCCAAACATACTGAAACACGTGTTTCTTTATTTGTAACAGATACCTCAAATACCAATTTCTATGACTCTAACTTCGAAATTAATGTTCAGGGGCAGAGATATCGTTTTGAAATTCTAGCCTCCTATACGGAAATCAGTATCCTATCGAATGATGCAAACGGAATGGAAATTGGAGGACGAAAAATATTTTTTTACTTGCTCCAAAGTGGAATAAGTGATTTTTCCGGAGGCGTGAAAAATCGTAGAAAAATCAGGGACAGAGCGATCGGTCTGAAATTCTGGAAACTTATGCAAAAAACTATGAAAAAGAAAGATTGGCCGAATTATTCTGAGGACGAAATTTCAGATCGATCGTAGAAAAAAAGTCCCCTCGAAATGGTTGAAAATCCAAATAGGCCAGTCAAAATAGACCGTCAATTCACATTAATTACAAACATTTCTTTAGCACTGCCGTATGTTGAGGCATCCAGTAGAAACTAAATATGAAAATTTGCACACTCATCCGGTGACCGGAAATGACTCGAATTCGCATAAAACGTTAATTAGCAATATCTCCTTGGACAAAATTGCAAACATTGTGCAAATTGCAGATAACTTCTTTTCTTCATCCCTTGTAAAATTTGCACACGCAATTTTCAACCGAAAATACGAATAATCCTTGATTACGTTGTAATTAGCGCTTATTCTGGTTACAAAATTGCAAACATTGTGGTAAAATCGTGGTTCCGTCACCCCTAAACTGCTTTAAATTTGCAAACTTGTCATGTGTACGGAACATCAAAAAATTGTGGATAACGCAAAAACAGTCTCAGGGGCAAAGTTTTAGGGTTCACGAAATTGCAAATAATGTTTTCGTGCTTTGCAAACTTTGGTCGCATAATTTTAAGTCGCCAATTGAGTTTGCACCTTTTTCAGTATCGCGGAAGATGGGAAATGAACATTATTGTTAGAAGCAATTTTCGCAAATGCCACAAAATTCCAAACTTTGTGAATTTTTTCTCAAAGTTCTGCTATGGCAAACAAGTCTACGTATAAATTTGCAACCCTATAAAATATCGGGAAAGCCGGGCAATAGAATATTCCTCTAGGAAAAACTATGCATACATAATATTTCATCACTATATTTCAATTTCAAGCACATATGAAGCAAATTTGTGAGTTTGTGATCTCGACTATTATCTGTTTTTCAGAGAATTATGGAATAAATCTCGTAAAATGAAAAGAATTCAAAGTACAGTATTCTCTAATGTAAACTCTATGGTTTTATTGAAAAAAAGCTCAAGATTTGCAAAAAAATTTATAATGATGATTACTCAATTTGAGTAACTTCAATCAAAATTCAGTGTACTAGACTTCATGGGTATAACAAAAGTGTACGAAACATGCCAAAAAGTGTCACACAAAAAAAATCCAAATTTTACATTACTATATGGTACATCATATAGTATTTCAGACGTTCTGATCAAATATACAATAAAATTATAACTCAGATGGCTATGTTACATGATTTTACCAAATGGAAATATCAAATAATTGTACTGAATGATTTCATTACGTAATATCTACTGAATGATTATATGTACGTACAAATACTAAACAGTAGTAGACAATATGTCTTATTAAGTGGTATTTTCAGTTAGAAAACCATCAAGTAAAACTATGTGTTGGACCTATACAATGTTATCATCTGATATAACCATTGGGTGGAATCGTCTAATTTCACTATCGGGTATCATGAAAATGACGATATAACTTGACAATTCGCTTAAAATGACGAAAAAATTACCGGTTCGGTAATTTGGTCTTGAATAATTATCCTCTGATAATAAAAGCCGATTCCACCAGATGGGTTCAATTATTGAGCAAAAATTGCAAAAGATTAACATTTCGCAAAAATCCCTCAATTGATAATATTCCATTGCCCTGCTTTGCCGACGTTTTATGGGTTTGCAAATTCATACGTCAACTTGTTCGCCTCTCCAGAACTTTGAGAAAAAAATACACGAAGTTTGGAATTTTGTGTCATCCGTGGAAATCGACTCAATTGACAATATTCCATTGCAAATTTATAGGTAGACTTGTTTGCCATTCCAGAACTTGGAGAAAAAATTGGCACGAAGTTTGGAATTTTGTGTCATCCGCGAAAATCGTCTTAATTGATAATATTCTATTGTCCTGTTTTCCCGGCATTTTAAAGGATTGCAAATTTATAGATAGACTTGTTCGCCATTCCAGAACTTTGAGAAAAAATTGCACAAAGTTTGGAATTTTGTATAATCCGCGAAAATCGACATAATTGATAATATTCTGTTGCCCGGTTTTCCCGACATTTTATAGGGTTGCACATTTATACGTAGACTTGTTTGCCATAGAAGAACTTTAAGAGAAAAATGCACAAAGTTTGGAATTTTGTGGCATTTGCGAATACTGAAAAAAGGTGCAAACTCTATTGGCGACCTAAAATTATGCCACCAAAGTTTGCAAAGCACGAACACAATGTTTGCGATTACGTGACCCCTAAAACTTTGCCCCTGAGACTGTTTTTAGCGTTATCCATAATTTTTTGATGTTCGGTACACATGAAAAGTTTGCAAATTCAAAGTAGTTTAGGGGTGACAAAACCACGATTTTACCACAAATTTGCAAAATGTTTGCAATTTTGTAACCAGAATCAGCGCTAATTACAACGTAATCAAGGATCATTCCGGTTGAAAATTGCGTGTGCAAATTTTACAAGGGATGTAGAAAAGGAGTTAGAGACTATACCTGCAATTTGCACAATGTTTGCAATTTTGTCCAAGGAGATATTGCTAATTAACGTTTTATGCGAATTTGAGTAATTTCCGGTAACCGGATGAGTGTGCAAATTTTTATATTTAGTCTTTTCTGGATGCCTCAACATTCGGCAGAGCTAAAGAAATGTTTGTAATCATTGTGAATTGGCAGTCTATTTTGACTGGCGTAAAAGTGGTCCTATCGATCTCCCGTTTGCACAACTTCTGTAAAGGGTGTGTACTTCCTTCACACCAAAAGGCATCGGCCTACTACAGAATGCACTAACCGACACATTATCCTACCTTGGAGTCAATATTTCAACTTCTCGTTCATTGGCTTTTTCCAGGAGATCTCGAATATCCTCGTGATGGTATGGAGTGTCGTATACTTTTTCATCGATCTCATCGCGTGGACAATTGGCGTAGGCAGTAGATACGTGCATAAGAGACTGAAACAAACACATATTCTTCAATCCAAGAAACACTTGAATTTTCGAAGACACCATGAAAGTATTAAGGTGTATATAGATTGATAGACATGTTTATTGATCCATTTATGAGTTCATAAAAGCTGTCGGACAAGTCAGCACAATGTACATATACAGTGCTTTCGTAAAGTACTGAATAAATTCATCAGCCAAACTATCCATTTCTGAGGAATCTCCTGAAACATGTCGATTTTTCATCTCAATTTGCTACATTTATAAGGGAAAATTAAATAGTCAGATCCACGTTTGACCAATGACGTCCGCGACAATTTTTTCAAATAGAACACCCTATATATTATTCAATTTTTGGAATCTCCATGGAAAGCTGATTTCAAAAATATATCACACATAGGGTTTGTATATAGTGCGCCCGTTAAATTCAGTGCTCTCGTAAATTAGTGAAAAATTGTGAAATCGTAAAAAATTAAAGGAATAATTTTTAAGAAAATGTACTCTGTGTCCCTGATTTGAAAGTACATCTTCTTTTTGTGAGTCAGTTCGTTCAAAAGGGAAATAAAGTCAATTTGAATTCAGAAGGAGCTCAGATCATAAATGCTTAAAGAAAAATTATTGCAACCGCCACTTTGCAAAATAACCTTTTTAAAATTGACAGGCCCTCTGAAAATGCAATGCTGACACGTTCTGATATGCTAGGAAATGCTTTATTATGGCACAAACGTATGGGTCATATAAATATTCCCAATTTGAATAAGCTCAAAAATGGATTAGTGCATGGCATAAAATTTCATGAGAAAATCCCCGAAGGATTTGTATATGTAATCTGTGCTACCAGTAAGAGTCATCGATTATCTTTTAGTGAAAGTACTACCAAGACATCCAGGTTGCTTCAGATGATTCATTCTGATGTTATGGGTCCCGTTGATTGTTCTCTGGCAGGTTCGAAATATATGCTGATATTCTTGCACGACTTCAGTCATAAGACATGTTGTTACTGTCTTAAAACAAAATATCAAGTTTTTGATCGTTTCGTCGAATTCAAAAATTTTGTGGAAAATCAAACCGGCCAAAAAATTCAGATTTTGAGAACAGACAATAGTGGAGAGTATTGTTCCCAAAACTTTTATGATTATTTTAATTCCACTGGGATTGAGCATCAGACCACTGTGCCTTATACACCTGAGCAAAATGGCAAGGCTGAGCGGCTAATTCGTTCAATAATGGAACGTACCCTATGTCTCCTGAGCGAATCAGGTCTTCCGATTAGTTTTTGGGCTGAGGCTGCCTATACTACGGTTTACCTACTCAATCGATCCCCGACTCCATGTGTCGAGAAGACTCCGCCGGAGATTTGGTCAGGACTGAAGCCTACTGTAGCACATGTTCGAATTTTTGGTTGCGAAGTATATGCACATATACCTGATTCAAAAAGGAAAAAACTGGATTCGAAGTCGAGACCCTGTATTTTAGTTGGATACAGCCTTCATTCCAAAGCTTACAGGTTGTACGATCCTGAAACCAAAACTGTCATAGTTTCGAGAGATGTGATTTTATTTGAGTACGAGAAAGGAAATTCACTTTTGAATAAATCTTCTGAGGAAAGTAGGATTTTTTCTTTCCTGAGCCGGACCATGAGTCAGATTCAGGACCGCCTATCGAAGATTTTTCAAATGAAGAAAGTGACGATAGTTCTGGCGGAGAACCCCCAAACCTCGAAGAGGATCAGTCTGATCCAGATTTTATACTTTCAAGGCAAACAACAAGTTTTCCCAAACAACATCTTCGAAGAGGAGACCGAATTAGAAGACCACCACAGACCCACGATGATTATGTGAGTTATGCGGGTTTTGTTGAAAATTTCAGCAATCCAACTTCTGTTGAGGAAGTTCTGGCAAGCCCAGACAAAGAAAATTGCCTCAAGGCTATGGATCGTGACTATAAAGCCCAGATTTAAAATAAAGAAGGATGCTTCTGGAAAAGTAACCCAACATGAAGCACAACTTGTTGTTAAAGGCTGTGGCCAAAAGAAAGGTATAGATTACGAAGAGACGTATTCTCCTGTAATCCGATACAGTTCCATCAGATATATTCTAGTCTAGGCTGCGCAATACAACCTTGAAATAGAGCAGATGGATGCAGTAACAGCTTTCCAGGGAGATCTCACGGAGGAAATTTACCTGCTTCCACCTGAACTCTACTAAAAATCAAATAAAGTATGCAAGCTAAAAAAGAGTATATATGGCCTCAAACAGGCAAGTAGAGTTTGGAATATTAAGCTTGATAGTTGTTTGAAAAATTGCAAGCTCAGACAATCCAAATTCGATTCTTGCATATACTAGCATATTTCCAACAATAGAATATTGTTAGTATGTCGACGATCTTTTGTTATTTTCGAATGATAAATCGATGAAGGATGACCTTAAAAAACTGTTAATGAACAGTTTCAAGATGGTCGACATGGGGAAGGCAAAGTCTGTTCTAGGATTCCGGATCACGCGCGATCGAGTTAATCAGAAAATTTGGATTGACCAACAAGTTTACATTGAGGATGTGTTGAAAAGGTTCAACATGATTGATTGCAATCCCGTCGATACGACGATCTCTCCGAATGGAAGGCTTTCTAAGGAACAATCTCAAAAACTCCAGATGAAGAATTTAAGATGAGGACTGTCCCCTATCAAGAAGCAGTTGGGAGTCTTTTTTTCGCCGCTCAAGTTTCTCGGCCAGATGTCAACTTTGCAATCAGCTTTGTAAGTCGCTTCAATGAGAACCCAGGAAAGTAACATTGGACAGCTGTGAAGCGTAGCACGCGCTACCTCAAGGGAACAGCTCATTGGAAACTTGAACTCAGTGGTAGGGAGACAAACATAACTGAAATTACCGGATTTAGTGATTCGGATTGGGCAAGTGACGAAGATGAGCGACTCAGTGTCACCGGCTACATCTTCCTGAAAAATAACTCGCCTATCTCGTGGGCCACTAAGTTCTGTCAACTACTGAGGCTGAGTATATGGCCATGTCAGCAGCGATACAGGAAGCACTCTGGCTATGAGGCCTGGCTCGTGAACTATTTTTCGCTTCTGCAAAACAGCCAACTTCACTCCATGTTGATAACTCAGAACTCAGAACTTGCCTCAAAACGATGCTTAACAGGCTCGAACTAAGCACATCGATGTGCGACATCATTTCATACGGGAACGTATTCTGCGTCAAGAAATCAAGTTGGATCATGTACCAACACAAGAGATGATAGCGGATTCCTTTACCAAACCCCTGAATCGCGATAAATTTCGTGCATGTTTATCTCGCCAAGGACTTGTCTCAAATAGAGAGGGTGTTGGGAAGTAATTTGAAACATGCTGTATATAGTTGATTGACTGTCACTGTAATGTTAGAATCATTTGTCAGTTTAGTTTTCTCTGCAAGTATAAGTTTGCGTGTATATTTGTATCATTTGATTCCCTGCTTCTCACTGGAGATCCAATAATCTCAACAATGAATTCAATTCCTATATGATAAAAACATTCAGTATTCTTGTTGGTCCTTCAATCTGTCGAATGTAAACAAGGTTCATGTTATCAGAAACTGGAAAATTTCCGTGTAGAGATTCCTGAAGTCCGATTTTTTTCCTCTCGAGACTTTCCGGTCAACAGAGCCACGCGTGGTGGGTAACCTTGACGAACTCCTTCATTGGGCAACTCATATATTGATTCAAATATTTGATTTTATCCAAAGTACTATCGAATAAATGGAAATTTAAACGACTAATTTGAATATATTAGTTTGGTTTCGAAAGGTCATTGCCGAATCTTAAGATGAACGGAAGCGTGCAAAATTGCCACTCTGATTTTGAAGAGACCAAATTCATACAGTGCTTCCGTAAAGTACTGAATAAATTAATTTTTAGCCAAACTATCCCTTTCTGAGGAATCTCCTGAAACAGGTCGATTTTTTATCTCAATTTGCCACATTTATAAGGGAAAATTAAATATACAGGGTGATCCACGTTTGACTAATAACTTCCGCGACAATTTTTTCAAATGGAAAACCCTATAAATTATTCAATTTTTGGAATCTCCATGGAAAGCTCATTCCAAAAATTCATCACACATTAAATTCAGTGCTCTCGAAAAGTAGTGGATAAATTCGTAAAAATCAAAGGAATAATTTTTGGAAAGAACGCTCGAAGCCGTCGAATTTTATTTTCATTTGGGCATTCTTTCAAATTTAATAAATACATACAGAATGATTCGTGTAGGAGAAATGACGTCATTTTGTGCCATTTTTTTAATGGCAACCCCATTTTTCGTTACGGAATGTGAAAAGGTGATTATGAGTATGGGTGAAATAAAATAAAATAAAAAAAACTATTTTGAAATATGAAAATACTGAATTTAATGACAATGATGATAGCTTCAAACAATGATCAAATTAAATGTTCAAATTGTGCACCGTTTGCTATCTGACAGTAGCCAAGACGATGGATAAATTCTTTTTGAACATTGTCAATAGCGTCAGAAGGTATACATTGTATCTCGTGACGAATTCTTGCTTTTAAATCTTCTAAATTTTCCGGCCTATCGACATACACTTTACTCTTCAAATATCCCCACAAGAAGTAATGCAGTAGTGTCAAATCTGGAGATCTAGCTGGCCACTCAATCGGATCTCTTCTCCCTATCCAACGATTCGGAAACACCACATCTAAATAGTCGCGGACAGCTGCTGCATAATGGGGAGATGCACCATCTTGTTGGGAGGATGAATCAGTTCTCGGAAGATCAGGTTCCTCTAGATCTGGATACAAAGCTATTAGTGAAGGAATAAGGTCGAATCGAAGAAAATCCAAATATATTGCACCAGTCAGGTTCACGTCAAAGAAATAGAAGCCCAGAATTCTTCCGTCGACTATGCCACACCATACATTCACTTTCTGTGGATGTTGAGTGCGATACTCCATCATCCATCGGGGATTTTCGGTAGCCCAATAACGGCAGTTTTGCCTATTGACGTGACCGGTCAAAACAAACGTAGCCTCGTCAGAAAAAATTATATTTTTTACAAAATTATTATCATTATTGCATAGCTGTTACAGTTGTTCGCAGAATTGATTTCGCCGATCAAAGTCGTCTTCATTCAGCTCATGGATGAGGCGTACCTTATGAGGATGGTGATTTGCTCTTCTCAGAATTTTGTGGACTGTAGACGCTGCCAATTGGTTGAGTGTTGTGTGATGATTTCCATGCACTGCCAACACAACATCAAGCTGATCGTCTTCTGGTGGTGAGGGTCGACCAGATTTAGGAAGATCGCGGACATGCCCAAATTCACGGTATTTTGACTCAACTTTGCTCACCATGCTTTGGTTAATAGGTTGCCGATCAGGATTAGTTGCATTGAACAATTCAACTACTTCTTTTTGGGTGGGCATTCTGTCTCCAAATCCTATCATGTAAATAATTTCAATTAATTTCTCGTTCATTTAATTCAATCATTTTCCATGAAATGACAAAGTTACTACTCAATAATGTATCGACAAACGATAAGATATGTTATTCTTTAAAGAAATAACGTCATAAAAACTATTCAGCAATAAAAACAACATTCCAGCCACTATGGCTACTGTCAAGTACCTAATGGAAATAGTCAGATAGCAAACGGTGCACAATTTGAACATTTAATTTGATAGCTGTTATGATTTTTCAAAATAGTTTTTCTTATTTTATTTTCATTTTACCCATACTCATAATCACCTTTTCACATTACGTAATGAAAAATGGAGTTGTCATTAAAAAATAGCGATGACGTCATTTCTCCTACACGAATCATTCTGTATGTATTAATTAAATTTGAAAGAATTCCCAAATGAAAATAAAATTCGACGGCTTCGAGCGTTCTTTTCAAAAATAATTCCTTTAATTTTTTACGAATTTATCCACTACTTTACGAGAACTCTGAATTTAACGGGCGCACTGTATACAAACCCTATTCGTGATATATTTCCATGGAGATTCCAAAAATTGAAAAACTTGTCGCCGACGTCAGTAGTCAAACGTGGATCACCCTGTATATTTAATTTTCCCTAATAAATGTGGCAAATTGAGATAAAAAATCGACCTGTTTCAGGAGATTCCTTAGAAATGGATAGTTTGGTTAAAAATGAATTTAATCAGTACTTTACGAAAGCACTGTATACAAAAATATCTTCATGAGTTATAAGCCAGTAGAATAGACAATCAATTTTTATCCATTCTCTGTTTTTACAAAAGTCGACATAAAAGTTTAAATAATTGACCTATAAATTTTTTGCTCCTTGGAGCCCTTCTTATATACATACATACATAAAAAAAAAATTAAAAAAAAAAAAACGAATATTTATAAACAAATCCATGTAACATCACTAAATAAAATTATCTGGTTCACAGCTGTATTTTCATTTTTTAACAAGTAATAAGTCAAAAAAAGTACGAAAATGTAAAAAAAACAATTTTTATAAACAAATGCATGTAACAGCTGATTAGCAATAATTACAAACTTGGATTTTCATCCATTTCAAAGATTGATTAATCTTTTACAAAAATGTCCTGAATGTCCATTATCGTATCTCTTATAATTTAAAAAGTTATATCTATTTGTTACTTGAAATATAAGAGGCCACTTTGATTTCGTTATCGTGTAATATTTAAAAATGTTAAAAAAAATTAAAGACAATTTTTTTCATTACTTTGTTATACAGGGTGTCCCTGGACTTCCTCTTTTCCTCTTGGGAATGTATAGATGGGGTCAAAATATCACCAGTACTTCATATAACTTTTGTTCCTAAAAGCCTTCGTTACCAAGTTACGGGCCCTCAAAGTTACAAAATGAAAAATGTTTTTCTTTCATAACTTTCAAAGTGAATATTCAAAATCATCTAAATTTTGGTGATTGACCAAACAAATGAATTCCTTCGATGAGCTTTCATGCAGGAGTCAGTTGTTTTGCTACAAAGTAGGAACGGACTACCCCCGATGGTCCACACCCCAAATCTTTGAAATGACGGGGATTTGTCAATATGTTTTAACAAAAGGTTACCTGGACAATTTCCTGAATAAAAGTACTCGTGTGGAAAATCGATCGGAGCAACGATTTTGATAAAAATGCATTTTTGTTCGACGACATCCAACCTGAGATGTCTACCATTATTCGAAAAGATTAATTTGTAATGAAAATAAAAATGATAGGTACAATGTTCATAACGAATTTTTATCATGCAAACACGTTTACCTTACAAAACTCATGGTGTAAATAATCAATCGCAAGCCTCAAGAGCAAACAGAAATGCAAAATCCGCTACAAAAACTGCTCCATATGACCCCCGTCTCTCTTAATACATTTTCTTAGTCGGCACAAACACCCTCTCTGCACTTGAAATAGCATGCCAGGGTCGTTTCGTATGGCTTCACAATGTAATGTAATTCTATTCAACAATGCATCTCTGGTGTGAATAGGTGTAGCGTAAACGAGACTTCTTAGATGCCGCCTCAGAAAGAAATCCAATGGATTTAAATCCGGAGACCGCCGTGGCCATGAATATGGCCCACCTCTACCAATCCATCTATTGGGGAAAATTTGGTTCAGATGGTCCCGCACAATCAAACTAAAATGAGGAGGAGCGCCATCATGCATAAACCATATATCTCTTCGGGTTTGCAATGGAACATGTTCCAAAGGTCCATTCAAATCGTTCTGAATGAACTCCAAATAACGTTCTCCATTCAATCGGTCATGTAGAACGAATGGTCCTATAAGATGGTTTCCTATGATACCAGCCCAAACATTCACGTTGAATTTCCGTTGGTGTTTGGTTTGCAATATCCCATGGGGATTTTTTTCGGCCCATATGTGGAGATTTTTTTTTTCCATCTCTACTGAAACCTGCTTCATCAGTGATTAAAACTCGAGTAATAAAAGTCATATCCTCTCTTTGCTTATCCAGGAACCAACTGGCATATTTCAGTCGTGCTGGAAAATCTTCAGGTGTCATGGCATGTACCTTCTGGATGTGATATGGGTGGAGCAGTTGTTCCCTAATTATTCTATGAATAGTGGACTTGGATGTATGGAACTGTTCTGATAGATTTCCGGTGCTCATTGAAGGATCAACAGCGACAGCTTCCAAAATATTTTCCTCCAATACAACAGTACGCACAGCCCTAGGAGCGCCCTCACCACCTCGTTTTGGCAAAACTGAACCTACATATCGAAATAAAACAACAGGCTCCAATGAATTATCCATTAGACATACCTGTCTCCCTCAAGCTGCGATCGACCCGCTCGAACGTTTCTCTTGCCGGTAACGTTCGATTGGGAAAATGTTCGGCATACAGACGACGGGCTTCTGCAGCATTACCAAATGCTCGTCCATACAATGCATGCATATCTGCATATTCGTTGAATGTAAACTGTTCGGCCATATCAAAACACTTCAAACTGTCCTATTAGAATATTGACAATACAATGACAACGCACCACTCAACAAAACAAAATCGCATTCCAGTTGTAAGTTTATATCCACACTAATTTTATTTCTTTCTACAAGGTGTTTTTGTCAACATCTGTGGAAGAAATAGAACATAAATTTATTCACCGGATATTTTTCACCTATTCATGTGCAGCCGTTTTTGTAGTTTATTCGTTTGCTTTTTATTAGTTATGTCTTCCGATGTGCGTTTTTTCAGCTAAATTTATCTTCGGATTAAAGATTTTCTTCCACGAAATTATACTTATCAGTGAAAGTCCTCAACATTTGAGGTGTGAATACGAATTTGCAACATCCAAATATTGAGTTTCATGAGATTCAGATAACACAACACGAAACGTGCTTATTCCACGCCTACATACAAAATATGGACTGAATTCGATATTTCATAGTGAAGTAGCTTGTTAGTTCAAAAACACCACGACTCTACATAACTTGATATTTCATTTGAAAAAATATTTACATTGTGAATGAAACTTTCAACTAGGTACTGTACTTTTGGTTTACGACTTTATTTTAGCATATTTTGTATTATCCCTGTTATAAATGTTGTTGAATTAACGTTAGCATTAGTATTTCTACTGTGAACATTTTTCATTTCAAATAATGGTGGACGAGCGGGTTTGATGTCGTCGAGTAAAACTGCATTTTTATTAAGAATCGTTGCTCCGATCGATTTTCCACACGAGTACTTTTGTTCAGGAAATTGTCCAGGTAACCTTGTTTCGTTAAAACATATCGACAAATCCCAGTCATTTCAAAGTTTTGGGGTGTGGACCATCGGGGGTAGTCCGTTCCTGACTGTGTAGCAAAACAACTGACTCCTGCATGAAAGCTCATCGAAGGAATTCATTTGTTTAGTCAATCACCAGAATTTAGATGATTTTGAATATTCACTTTGAAAGTTATCAAAGAAAAACATTTTTCATTTTGTAACTTTGAGGGCCCGTAACTTGGTAACGAAGGCTTTTAGGAACAAAAGTTATATGAAGTACTGGTGATATTTTGACCCCATCTATACATTCACGAGAGGAAAAGAGGAAGTGGGACACCCTGTATAACAAAGTACTGAAAAAAATTGTCTTTGATTTTTTATAACATTTTTAAATATTACACGATAACGAAATCAAAGTAGCCTCTTAATTTTTCAAGTAACAAATAGATATAACTTTTAAATTATAAGAGATACGATAATGGACATTCAGGACATTTTTGTAAAAGATTAATCAATCTTTGAAATGGATGAAAATCCAAGTTTGTAATTATTGCTAATCAGCTGTTACATGCATTTGTTTATAAAAATTGTTTTTTTCTTTACATTTTCGTACTTTTTTTGACTTGTTAAAAAATGAAAATACAGCTGTGAACCAGATAATTTTATTTAGTGATGTTACATGCATTTGTTTATAAATATAATTTTTTTTTTACATTTTCGTAATTTTTTTGACTTATATGTATGTATGTATATAAGAAGTGCTCCAAGGAGCAAAAAATGTATAGGTCAATTATTTAAACTTTTATGTCGATTTTTGTCAAAACAGAGATTGGATAAAAATTAGTTAATTAACAATCGTATAACTTTTTGAAAAATCGACAACGTGGCTTTATTCTTTCAAGTGCTCTGATGACACCATATTTTTTTTTAAGTTAATATTTAATACTATAAAAAAATATTTTGTGTGATATACTGTCTCCAGCGGTGTTGCTCTCATGCCGTATTTTCGGCGTTGAATAAAAATTATAAATAATGGAGATAGAATTCCGGGAGTTGGGACTTTTATCAAAAGTTCTTAAATATCAATAGTTTTTGAGTTATTAACGAAAAACTGAATATATATTTTTTTCATCTTATTTTGTTAATAACAATTGCAATTTTTTATGTGCTAATAAATGCTCGAGACACATTTTGCTAGACGTCATTCCGAATCGAATGAGCTATCGCACATATTTTTAGGACCGAGAACAAGAATTAACCCGTTTTTGAACTTGTTTATCAGACTAATATACTATTAGGACAGATGTTCATATGAAATTTTTCTTTAAAATGGGCCCAAGAATAACCTTGAATATTAGCATGTCATTAAGAAACAACCTGTATTGGTTATCTCCAACGTAATTTAGACGTGCGCTCACCTTCAAATTCCTCATTTGTCTAGCCAATTCCAACACTTCCTTCGTTCCATTTACGTTAACGTTATAGGCAAGCTTGAGACCTTCGTCGAACCTCACTGTGGCCGCTCCGTGGAATATAATATCGATTTTCGAAATGAGTGTTTGTCTGTCTGTGATGCTGAGGCCCAGACCCGACACCGAACAATCGCCTGAGACGGCTTCGATCCTATGCTTGAATTTTGGACGGTCTCTTTTGAGAGTGTCGAAAATCTGAAAGATGAAATGAAAGAGTCAACGTTTCGACAAGCCATGGTTTCCAGAGTTCCGAGGGTATGAGATACAGACTTGGCAGGGGTGTTGGATACACGAGTTTTTTCAATGTTTTATACTCTCCCATCCCTTCCGGTTTCACCTCCAACTTGGGAATTTCAAATAGAACACTTTTTATATTTTTGCGATCACATAGCTTTGAGACGAAAAATTGGTACATTCGATTTTTCAGAAGCATTTTTATTTTTGCATCTAGAGTGGATTGGACACACTTCAACCAATCTGATGGACATGAATGATGAGCAAAAAATATTGTATGACGGTGTTTTCCGCCTAGTTGAGTACCTATGGGCGTTTGATATTTCCAAAATCACTACTTAATTGTGAAAAAAGTCAATTTTCAGACACACATACCCTAGCCCCTAGCCTTATTGATAAAAAACGAAAAACATATTTCCAGGAACGCATTGAAAACGCGGAAAACAATACGCGTGCCTTGTGGCAGGTTACCAATGAACTTGGGAAAAAAAACGAATTCAAATAAAAATATCGTCCTCACTATCAATGGTCACACAATGGACGATCCTAATATTATAGCCAGAGAATTCAACATTTTTTTTATAGAAGCGCCCACTAGACTGGTAGGTAGATAAGATAACAGATAATGAATTTATTATACCGAAAAATCAGCTCAACAGTAAAACTATGTTCCTTTATCCGTATACAGAAAATGAACTATATTCACTACTGAATAATAAATTAAAAAATAAGAAGTCAGCAGGTCTGGATGATGTTCCAGCATTCTTATTGAAGTGTGTTATTGACACAATTATAAAACCATTGACCCACTTGATTAACATGTCTTTTGAGTGTAGCGCCTTTCCGAGTATTCTGAAAACAGGAAAAGTGGTTCCTCTTTTCAAAAAGAAAGATTTTACTCTATTAGATAATTACCGGCCGATAACAATACCTTATGGCTTTTCAAAAATATTAAAATATTCGAATATGCTTTTCTCAATAGGTTATTACCATTCTTAGATAGATATGATATACTTAGTGAGAAACAACATGGTTTCCGCTCGAGAATGTCAACTACTACCGCAATGTCTTCATTCTATCATAAAATTATATATATGATTGACAGAGGCGAATGCCCTGCTGCAATATTTTGCAATTCGAGTAAGGCATTTGACTGCGTTAATCATGACAAACTCTTATCAATATTGGAAACATATGGTTTGCGAGGTTCACCACTTGAATGGATCTCATCATTTCTAGAGGATCGGAAACAAATAGTCTGCTTACAATTTCAACAAGGTGGAAAAAATGATAGTATCCAATCTGATACCGGGAATTTGATTAGAGGCGTCCCACATGGCTCAATATTAGGGCCTATACTGTTCATTCTGTATGTGAATCATTTAGATCATTTTATTGACAAACAGCATTATACTGCATACGCAGATGATTTCAAACTAATAATCTCCCATGCAGATACTAAAATATTAGAAGAAAAATGTAATAATACCAATAATAAAGTAGCAAGATTCTTCAATGGGCGTGACCTATTTTTCAATATTGAAAAAACACAAATTATAAGGATTCACAATCGTCAAAGAACTGTAGAAAATATGCAGATTATGAGAAAATAAATTACTCATTAATTCTTATGAACCGGTAAAAATTTTAGGAGTTCATCTAGATGAATTCCTGAACTAGAAACCTCAATGTGAACAATTAATCCCAAAATTGAGCTCCCTGAAATATATGTTTTCTAACCTTCGCACTGTTTTGGATATGTATCAGCTCCTGAATTTGTATTATGCACAAATCGAATCCCGGCTAAAATATGGTATATGTTTTTGGGGCAATTCAACACATGCACGTGATATTTTTATAATTCAGAAACGAATTTTGAGGTGTATTTTCGGAATTCCGCAGATGGGTTCATGCAAAAATATTTTTAAATATTTCAATCTACAGACAGTACCTAGTCTCTATATATTTGAAATATGTTTATACGTTTTCCAGAACAAACATGCATTTCTCCTCAATATTGATATTCACGAACATAATACGCGACATAAAAGTGACATTCGAATACAAAAGACGAAGCTGAATATTTCTTCATACGCTCCTAATATATTTGGCCCAAAAATATTCAACAATCTTCTAAAGGAAATAAAGTCTTGTGGCTACCTATTACTTTTTGAAAGGAAACTCAAATTGTTTTTTGCTGAAGAATATTTTTATGATATACGTGATTTTATTATTTCGATAATGTGAGATAGCACAGACACTTGTACTGTATTTTTAACTTTTAAGAACATTTTATTGTACGTTTTTTATTTTTATCTTATGTACGTTTTCATTTTTATCTTAGGTTCAATTATTTCGTTGTACCCTATTGTATTGTAACACATGTCTGACTATTCCTATACATGTAAATGTCACAAGGAAAATAAACTGATTGAGATTCTGGTTTTTACGACGAATCCTTTGATGGTTTCGAATCGAAAATCAGATGGATAACAATCCTAATACACTAATTATACAGGATGTTTCATAATTTAATGCTGATCCTAAAGGGCGATGATCCTTGGATGATTTTAAGAAAAATTCTTCATATGAACATAGGTCCGCAACCGCTTTATTTCTGAGATACAGGATGTTGTAATTTAACAAAAAAATCAGTTCTTTCCCAATATCTCTGAAACCGATTTGGTTTTTTAACATTTTTTTCATGATCAAGGATTTCTTAATTTTCATCACTGGCGTCCCTGTTAACATGCCCTGCCATATTTTTGATCAAAATAATGATACGCCACTGTCTTTTTTCCAAATAAATATTATTTTTATAATTGTCTTCTATCTTCTCATAAAAAAGTGCCATTTTTTCGTCCGGCGAACGGTTTTTGAGTTAGAAAATAAAATGCATTCATTTGCTTGTTCCTATGCGAAATCAGCCGTTGAAGAGTAGTAGGATTATCTTGTGGGCTAGAAAAAATAAATGCAGGGCATAGGAATAGTTCAGAATATGGCATATACTCCCTTGATTGATTCCAGTTCTTAAATTCCTATAAGTCCTATATTAACGAACAATAATCAGAAACCAACTAGTCAGGGAAGTGCTCGACCTAGTAGAAGAATGCGACAGCCTTCTAAACTCAAGAAGAATGTTGTATATTAGGATGAAATTTGTTTCTCAAAAACATTTGAGACGGTTTGGCCCAGGGTCTTGTTAGATTAGATAAATTCCTTGATCTTAGTGGGTAGGGGGAGAGTCCAACTAGTTTCATGAAGGAACTAGTTTTATACGTCTTCAAAGGATACGGACCACTATGAAAAATATCAGAGTATTGACTGAGGATTGAAATACCATCTGGAAGAAGAGAATACAAAGCAGGTAATAAAAATCATCATTTGCCCCACAAGCAAAGGTTTCCGATAACTAGAACCTAACAGAATGAAAATAATTTTGATTGCTTCTTTTCCTCTCTAGAAGTTGTGGAATAACACTACAATTCATAACAAGTACAGTACAGTATTGAAGAGAGCAAGGTGAGTAGGTAACGCTGTATATACTTCCTACATTTCAACTTCGGCCTACACCTATCCTGCTATTCCCCAATCATATTCTCCAATCAATTCAAATCTAGAATGGAAAAACACACTTCAGTTAATGAACTGATGGGATAATATCAACTTAGGAGACAGCAGAAACAAATCTATGACCATTATAGAGATGGGGATGTTCGACTCAACTTCAACAATACCCTGTAATGTTCCAATAATATTTCTCTACTGAAACAACATCTCAAATGGTAGAATACACTAACGATTAAACTGATCAAAATAATAGTAACTTGGAAGATCGAAAAACAACTCTAGGAACTTTATGAACATGGAAGGACCATCTTTGACTTCTAGGATACCCTGCTAAGAATACATTTCGTTGTTTTCAACATAAACAATTTTGTCAGCTAGATACGTGATATCATTTACGTTATAAAAACTTGTTTATTAAAAAAAAAACATGTAAATTTTACAAATACCGAATTAGCAGACATGCATTACTTGTATGGGCTTGCTGACGCATATGAAGCCAGGCGACTATATCAAGAGCGCTTCCCAAATATAATGGTTCCTGATGCGCCAACGATTTCAAGCACCCACAGAAGGTTATGTGAAACAGGAAGTTTTGAGCCAAATCGTCACTTGAAAGGAACACATCGGACTGCAAGAACTCCAGCAATTGAGGTAGCTGTTTTAAATTCAGTTGACGAAAATCCTGAAATAAGTACGAGGCAAGTTCCCAATAATTTGAATATCGCCCATATTCTAGTAAGGAGGATTCGTTATTTATTATATCCCTATCACATTCAACGGGTTCAGGCTCTGCTTCTTCGAGACTTTCCATTACGAGTGAATTTCTGCCAATGGTTTCTCCAAAAAGTTACCGAAAATCCTTTATTTGACAGAGAAATTTTATTCACGGACGTAGCTAGTTTTACTGAAAACAGGATCAGAAATTTTCATAATAATCATTTTTGGGCCGAGGAAAATCCACATGCAATCGTGGAATCTCATCACCAGGAGCAGTTATCATTAAATGTCTGGGGTGGAATTATTGGAGATTACGTAATTGGACCTTTTTTACCAAGCAGATTAAATGGACATGATTATCGCCGATTTCTTGAAGATAATTTGCCTATTCTGTTGTGAGATGTTCCTATTTCAATGCGAAATCGCATGTTGTTTATGCACGATGGTGCACCTGCTCATGTTAGTGCTTTGGCACGCGAATATTTAAACCGAAACTTTCATAATCGCTGAATGGGTCGTGGGGGAACAGAGTCATGGCCAGCTAGACTTAAACAGTCTTGATTATTTTGTTTGGGGACATCTTAAGACTTTGGTGTACAGTCAACCAATTCTAACTGAGGAAGAATTGCGAAACCTCGTAATAGTTTCCTGTGAAGCAATAATGTTTTGCCCTGACTACGGGGTGTTGTGAACTAACCCACCACACCTGTAATACCAGACGTTATTCGTTGGGTTGGAAAAACAGTATTAAAAGCATCGACTATATGAATATAGTCGAACCGGATATGATATATGGAGCGGCCTACAAATATCAATATCCTTTCTTTCAATACCGGAACATGGGTTGTTTATTCAAGAAATACTACCGTTCAGAAAGATTCGAACTAAACAATTATTTGATAAAATAATAATGCACTCATAAAATGTTAAAAATGTATATATATATATTTAATAAAAACTGACACAATTCTATCAATCGTCTATGGACGTAGGATAGTCAACAATATTCGTACAATGAAAACGAAATTAGCGTATTGGCAGATAATTCTGCAGTGGCTTCACAATAGAAATAATTTTAATAAAAGAACAATCTTGGAATTCAATTGCTACCAACGACTAACAATACTTCTCTTTTTGAGATCTTTGTAATCTTGAAGACTATGGAAATACTTTTTAGACACATACACATTTTAATGGGTTGGGTTTTGCCATAAACATAAATACAGAAAAACAAACATGAGACTCACCCTGTTTAACACTTATTCACTGCACGGCAATCAGCTTAGAAGTTATTATTATCAGTTCGTTTTCTCCCGCGTCAATCGGTTATTCTAATTAATTCGTCCGGTATATTCGTATACAGATAAGGCTTTTCTAAGTGATCGTGAACCATTGAAATTGCGGAATCCCGTTATTATCTCTGTTTTGGAAGCTTGGACAATTTGTGGAAACTGTACTGTTCACTCGTGTTTTTACTAAGAGCT
The DNA here is from genome assembly GCA_018342105.1 of Gonioctena quinquepunctata. Lineage (NCBI taxonomy): Eukaryota > Metazoa > Arthropoda > Insecta > Coleoptera > Chrysomelidae > Gonioctena > Gonioctena quinquepunctata. Next base: position 506,537 of record JAFIRS010000778.1, on the reverse strand, counting down.
TCAATACTTGATTTGAATTGGCTGAGTTTCTATGTTTGCTGAAGTTAAACTACCCTGATCTGGAAATTCTCCTTATTATTGTAAGATACTGCAATTCGACTGACTTTTATACCGCACTTTTGAGAATGACATGATAGTATTGCTGTACATCGAGATGGTTTTTACACGTGGAAAGATTTTATTTCTCGTGACATTTTTCACTGGTACTAGTATGATATACGTGATTACTCCACGGACTACCGGGCTGAACTAACTTAACTCTTTATGCTCTCGTTGTCTTTTATAATATCTTCGATCGGAAGCTGGGGCGGGACTTAGTGTGTTTTATGAGTATTTTTAATGAGGGGACATCGTAAAAATGATAAGGATTCTGTTTGTCTAACCCGTTCTCGCTTATCTTATGTTATAATTGGATAATATTTTACTGAATGACAGGTATTTACGATCGCTGGCGCGTTATCGCTGAGTTAATGACCAACAAGTGTGTTTATGAATTTCAGAGGTGTCTCGATTCTCGGTGATTTATAAGTTGTTTACCTCCAGTAACGATGCGGGGTGGTGATACATCGCGTTATCTCGTCTTTCAACTGCTCAGTGTTTATCGACTTAGGACGGGTGTTTTGGTAATTATTTAAACTGACTTCCTTATCTCGCTGTGACTGTAACGGGTAGCAATAAAAAAAACTTTGTTTTGCTCCCCTAGATGAGTCATGTAAGCATTCGGTATACAATGGTTACGTCTTGGTAATTATCTTTTAAATGCATTTCTGTAATTACAGGGCATAACAATAAGGAATACTCCAGGAATTTTCCAAAGAGTACGCGAGTCAATGACAAGAGGGCTAAAACGTACATACTTGGAGGAGGCTATTTTGAACAGTTAATTTGATTTTGGTATAGAGGAATATTGTATTGCCCGGCTTTCCCGACATTTTATAGGGTTGCAAATTTATACGTAGACTTGTTTGCCATAGCAGAACTTCAAGAAAAAAATGCACAAAGTTTGGAATTTTGTGGCATTTGCGAAAATTGTTTCTAACAATAATGTTCATTTGAGCCATCTTCCGGGATACTGAGAAAGGTGCAAACTCAAAATTATGCCACCAAAGTTTGCAAAGCACGAAAACATTGTTTGCAATTTCGTGACCCCTAAAACTTTGCCCCTGAGACTGTTTTTAGCGTTATCCATAATTTTTTGATGTTCCGTACACATGACAAGTTTGCAAATTTAAAGCATTTTAGGGGTGACGAAACCATGATTTTACCACAAATTTGCACAATTTTTGCAATTTTGTAACCAGAATTAGCACTAATTAAACGTAATCAAGGATTATTCGTATTTCCGGTTGAAAATTGCTGTCAAATTTTACAAGGATGTAGAAAAGAAGTTAGGGAATATACAAAAGAAAATTCAAACAACAATTGAGAGAGTTCATAAATGAAAATCCAAGAAATATGATTCGTTCTTTTTTTGAAGACTAAAAAAAATAATTTTGAAAACCTATTTCGATAAATAAAATAAAAATATGTTTATTTATAATATTATATTGATTCACAACGAACTTTTTATATTCATAATATGTATTATGTGTGTATAGGTGAGTGACTGATTGTGTCATTTTATTATCACTACTTTGTACAATTTTTTATTTTTATAATTTCGCTTAACTGTTTTATACACCATACTATATTGTTCTTAAGTTTCTATTGTTTACTTTTATGTCTATTTCTGACTTTTACCCATTTTATCTATGTACTGTACCCAGCTCACAAATCTGCTTTTTTTTTTTATTCTTATATTTTTTTTAAATTCTTTGAATTTTTTTATTCATTTTTTTATTGATTGAATAATTGTGAAACAAGTGCTTTAGCGGAGTGTTTCTTTCTGTCACTAGGTACCGCCAGTTAAAGTTTATTTTTTCCGGCGTACCTATAGGTGTTACAAGATCGATGATGGTTTGTTTACGTTGTGTCTCACTTCAGCCAGAGTTCTTTGGACCTTTGGCTGGTTGACTACTCCGTACTGATGAGGGCCAAGAAGCCTGAAACCGGTATGCGGATTGTTAGGTGAACACGATGTAAATTAAACATAATCGAGCTTATCAGAAAGAAACATTTGCATTCAATGTCCATTGATATTATATGGAAGTATGCATGGATTTTCAGGTGAATATCATTCAACGTTCTGCGTGGTATTTGCCAGGAAAGTAGTTGTTTTTCACCTGAGATTCCTTTCTCGGTTTTTTTTTAAAAAAATTTTTCACCTGAGATCTACCTTTCTCTGGTTCAATTTTATATTGAATCCTTTACGTGAATAAAGCTTATTATTATTATCATTATTATACCAGTAATTTGCACAATGTTTGCAATTTTTACGGCACTCTTCTCTGGGGAAACTCATCCCACGCGATTAGAGTGTTCCGGCTACAGAAAAAGGCCATCAGAATACTGGATGGAAGCGGCTACCGTGACCATTGTCGGCCTCTCTTTATTAAATATAGGATTTTGCCAGTGCCTAGTATTTACATTTATAGTTTTCCCAATATCAATTGCAGAAGCATAAAAAAGTCTTGCGGCGAAATCCTGTGAGCAGCAGTGGCGCAGATAACCAATTTTATTTAGATATTTTAATATCCTAAAACGTATTTCGATCGGCACACACCAAGACCACAGACGCTACTGGTTTTTAATCTTCCAGAGCTATTAAAACACAAATATAACGCGTGATTTATGACCTCCCATCGTATAGACACACCTGCCAGCGTTGATATCCGACTTGATTGGTCCAGACGAATCGGTTGTAGAACAGACAGCCGTCACTCAAGTCCACGTTGACCAGCAGGCTCTTCGTGCCGACGGAGACTGTATACAAGTAGTACAGATTATTTTTCGTTCCGTTTCTTCGCATATACGCTCGTGTTAGCGAAGTGAGTTTTTATTTGCTCCCTATAGAAACAGCTTCTGCAATTGATATTGGATGGACTATACCAAACACTACTGGAAATAGCTCATAACAAAGAAAATTACCGAACAAATACAATCATGAAACAAGGTCATCCAGGCAACTAAGACCAAATAGACACAAATTATGTATCACGAAACAAAATTCGCTTGATGTGAACCTTTATAATAAACTACCGACTGTAGTGAAATCGCTCAACTACATTGAATTTAAAAAATGTATATAATCCTATCTCCTTGCTCACTACTTTTATTCGATCGATGACTACATCGCTACACCCTATGACGCTGACACTAGAATGCTCATTCCCAACCACTGAGTGTCAACTCATTTTTAATCTCCAAGTGTCTTCACTTTTAGCTGTATATATTAAAACTGTAAATTTTTCATAAACTATGTTTATAAATCTGTGTGTATAGTATAAGTACCAGTAAATTAATACTGAATTCGACAACAATGACCTGCTACAAATGTAAAAATAACGTAGTCAAATCTATCTATCTATCTATTTTGTCCAAGGAGATATTGCTAATTAACGTTTTATGCGAATTTGAGTAATTTCCGGTCAACGGGTGAGTGTGAAAATTTTTATATTTAGTCTTTACTGGATGCCTCAACATACGGCAGTGCTAAAGAAATGTCTGTAATTATTGTGAATTGGCGGTCTATTTTGACTGGCCTAAAGTTTGACTTATTTAAAAATTGATTTATACGAAAAATAATAATACCATTCGTTTTGATTGTAAAATTGAAGTTATGAATCTAGTTTCGATCAATTGTATATCCACAGCATACTTGATGAGCGATATATCCCTCATAATTTTTGACAAATAATTAGTGTATTAGGATCTATCCGATTTTCGATTAGAAACCATCAATGGATTCGTCGTGAAGATTAGAATCTGGGGAATGTGTGTCTAAGAGATGTCGTTTGAAAAAAATTGACTTTTTCACATTTAGTGGTTTTGAAAATATTAAACCGCCATAGGGGAAAAAACTGTCATATAATATTTTTAACTCATCATTCATGTCCATCAGATTGGTTGAAGTGGGTCCACGCACTCTAGATACAAAAATGAAAATGCTTCTGAAAAATCAAATGTACCAATTTTTCGTCACAAAACTATGTGATTGTACTCAGAATGGTGCATAGAAACAAAAAAAGGGAAATTCTCAATTTCGAGTCGTTTTCAGTGAAACCGGAGATGATGGAAGACTATTGTTTTTTTTTCCAATTCTTGAATCCAACACCCCTGCCAAGTTGGTATGTATTACAATAATTTACTGATTATTTCATGATGAATGAGGAAATCGTATACTAACCACATCATCGAAAATTTCATCAAGTCTGGTGTGTATATTTTTTCCTTTCTTTCCTCTAATCAGAAGATACAATGAGGATACCTCAGTAGACCTCAGCAGTTTTTCTATTAATATTTTTCCAATGAATCCAGTACCACCCGTGATGAAGACATTTTTGGATTCGTAGAATTTTTCAATTTGTGAAACTTCCATCTTTGGTTATTCTATCGATCTGGAAAAAAAAACAGAAATTAATAAAAGGCAAAAAGCCATAATAATTTTGCGATATAAGTTCTTAAAAATATCATCCATTCCATGGAAGAGGGAAGTTTTCAAATATTTGTTTAGAACCAAAAAAAATAATAATTTTAAATCTTTGAACTCCTGAGGCAAAGCAAAATGAAACTAATATAACAGTTAACAAACAAAAACCTATTCATTGTAATAAACCTTTGCCAACAAGATCTCCAAATTGAATTTCTATTCATTATGAATTTTGACCTCTGTCCCCGAAAACCCCCACATAAAATTTTTGAAAAGAATCGAATCTTAATCACAAAACTCGTCCGCCATATTGGAGCTGACATTTAGTTTTTTTTTCACGTTAATCGGACAACTAGAAGTGGGTCAAAATTCACTTGCAAGATTTGAACTAAACATATATACATACAAATGTGAAGTTGAATGGAAGCTTGTAATAGTTTATTACGTATCAAGTGTTGTAAAAAGCATATTACGCACGAATGGAAAAATTACGCACGAAGACACGTAGCGGCGAGTGCGTAATTGCTTTACAACACGCATTACGTACTATACTTTTTCTACTCTCCCTACAGAAAATGACGAAATTTGTACAACTCGCCAACTATGTAACTGTCTATTTAAGCACTGTGCGACATAAAACTGTACGATTTAACTTTACCGTAAACAGAGAGCACGATCAACAACCAGTACGGTAGCATCTGTAAAGTAAACCTCACGACGTATAACCAATAAGATAGAGCCTTCAGTATTCAGTAGTTGCCATGGAAATGAATAACAGGCCGCGTCGCCGATAACATTTTGACGTTTTATAATTGTGTCGCGATTTGTTACAAGTTTTTGGATTTACCAAGATCATTTGAAGATAAATCCCTAGAGGAAAGTGACCAAATATGGAATAGTATCCATAATATGGAATACCCCCATTTTTCTCAAATGCAAACTCACACACGCAATAAACAGTGATTTTCTGTCTCTTTCTACTCCCATTTACGCGTACAAGTTGTAGCATGTCAGTCGAGCCAGCCCTTTCGTCGTAGTGACAGTGTTTTGTTTTATCGCTGCCGCATAACTTTCTAAGGTACGTAAGAAATAATTATTTTTCGTACAGAAAGTGCACACAGTATTGTTTTTATAACTTTTAGAGGCCCTTTAGATGTTCTTTAGTATGTTTTAGCGGTATTAGATAGTATTACTTTCTGAAATATAAATATGTGAATATCAGTTTGAAATAGTTGGAAAATCCAAATATGGACGGATCACAGTGTCCAATTATGGACTATTCCATAATTGGACACTGTGACGTATCAGCTGACTTAATGACTTTGTTAATTATATTTTTTTTCGGGTTTTATCAGAATGGCGGGCGTCAATTGGAAAACGAAGCGAAAAGAATGGAATTCAGAGCATATGGCAGAAGCTATAAAATTAGTACGAGAAAAAAAAATGGGTTATTTGAAAGCTGCAAAACACTTCGATGTGCCAAGATCTACCTTGTTTCGTTTATGTACGAAAAACGAATTTTCTCCAGAAGAAGCCGCAGCTACTACACTCGGAAGGAAAACTGTCTTAGGGACAACCCTTGAAAATCTTTTGGTAGACTACATTTTGACGATGGAGAGCAAATTTCATGGCTTGACGAGAAATGATGTTCGAAGAATGGCGTACATGTTAGCAAGTCGTAATCAGTTGAAAAATCCATTTGGTGCGACTGGCATGGCTGGAAAAAAATGGCTTAAATTATTTCTGAAACACCATGAGGACAAGCTATCAGTGAGAAGACCAACTGGCACGACTTTTGCTAGAGCCTTTGGATTTAGCAAAGAAAAAGTAGACTCATTCTTTGATCTCCTCGAAGACGTCTATGCTCAAGGACACTATGGTCCAAGTCGCATATACAACGTGGATGAATCAGGGCTTACCGTAGTACAGAGCAAGATACCCCAAGTGATTGGACATAAAGGAAAACGGCTTCTCTTACCTCAGCGGAAAGGGGTTCATCAAGCCTATGTCTGATTCAGATGATGAGGAGGTGATGCTGTTTGATACAGACAGCGAACCCGATGCCTTGATAGGATGTACAGCTCCAGACTCTGAAGATTCGGAGTGTATTTTCTGTGGTATGCTGTTTTCGAATGACACTCATGGGGAAACATGGATCAAGTGCCTCATGTGTGGGCTCTGGGCACATAATGATTGCGCTGGGCCAGAGTTTGATACCTGGATTTGCGATTTTTGTAAATAATTTGTGTTCATTTCTTTATTATACCAAAGTTTTCAAAGAGTCTCTTATAAGTTAAGGTTAATTTTTCATAGTGATTATAGTATTCCATATTTGGGGTACCTATTCCATATATAGGTACCTTTATCGTTATTTAGTTTTTGAAAATTTTTCTTACCTCAAACTGGACAAAATAATCTAAAATTGTTACAAACTTAAGTGCAAATATATGATTGTTAATAATTACCACAAAAAGTATTTTATTTATAAAATTTGTGAAAGTTATGCCTGAAAATCAAAACGGTATTCCATATTTGGTCACTTTCCTCTAATAACAAATAGAAATTGTTGTGAAAAATGTCCAGTAGTAACGAAGATGAAATGTGTACACCACCCGATATAGTGGAAAAAGCCAAAAATGCTTCGCATAATTTGTTACCAGCAAGATGAAAGATAGAAATAGTTTATCGAAAATTCATGGACTGGAAGCTGAAACCCAAAATCAATTCATTTTCAGCAGAGCTATGTAGATAATTCTATGAAAATCATGACTGCCAACTCATCAAAAATTACATGTGCCATCAATAATACTGCTACAATAAGAGAAAACAATGGTATTATTTTTGAAAATACAAAAAATCAGACAACCAACCCGCCCTCTCTTGTTTTTAAAGACTGCACAGTTAAAATTAATAATTATTACAATCAAAAGTAAACTATACTAAGTAATATAGAAACTTATTATAGTTGAATTATCTTTGAAGTAATTGAATTGATTGATTAAACATATTTTCACTTAATGGAATCCTAATTTTTTATGGGAATGAATGCGGTCGTAGAAAAAGTATAGTACACAACTCGAGTTGTAAGACAATTACGCACTTCTAGAATTACGCACTCGCCGCTTTGCGGCTCGCGCGTAACTTTTTCTATTCGTGCGTAATATGCTTCTTACAACTCTTGTTATGTAATATACTATTACCTACGGCCATATACAGTGGCCACGTTCATACCGTATGTGAATTTGGTAACCTTACCAAGTGTGTGTGACCAAATTCAAACCAAATGTTTCAGTAATCGTTTATTTACATCGTGTTTTGTCAAATGATTAATTAACCAACTTGGTTCTGTTTTGGTATTCATTTAATCAGCTAACCAAGAGAAAGGTTTGAAACTCTTCTATCTAATTCGGAATTGTGTCATCTGTCAATGACAATGTCTGGGTCAGTGAGCTCGGGCTCAGTCATTTCAAATTTCATTTGTTCAGCAGTTTTGTAAAGCCCCTACTCAACATGTCTTCTTCAAGGCTCTTGTAAATTTTTTGCCATCCAAAATTGATATAATTTTCTTGTCCAAAAATATTTGGAGAAATGCACTGGTTTCTTCATCTGTCCAATTAATACCTTCGGGCTTTTTTATAGGAGGTTCTGAACCGCAGCAACTCATTTTATATGAAAAATACTAACAGAAATATATAAAACAATTTCCGAGGTAATGATGCGGAAGCTAAGGTTAGGAATCACAAAACATATTTTTCACTGACTCTCTCTCGCTCTGTTTTTTATGGCTATTGTTTCCATTCGGTTCATTCAGCCAGTGCGATAACCACAACAGAACGCTTAGCAATCTTTCAAACCAAAATTTACAGTCACGGTTGGTAAAATTTATGTTACTGTTTACACCATCTTAGTCAACTTAGTATTATAGTCTGGTACACAACAAATTTCGGTACCAAACCAAGCTAATTACTTGGCCAAGTGCACAGTTTATACCACACTGACTAACAGAATTTGGTTGGAATATAATCATTAGTCTGCATACCAAGACACGGTATAAACGTGGCCAGTGTGCCAAAAAAGTCTGGACTACTTTTAATATTTTCATTATTATTAGGTATTGTAAATGATGCTTAAACACGTAGATTTTTCATTTTAGTTGTCGTTTTTTGTTGTTCGTTTCATGTATACAGAGATATCTTAAAACTAGTTATGACATGGTACTTCATTTCTTCAAATGGGGTACCCTGTATATTATTGCATCTTTAGATTTTTTGAACAATTTTATTTCGAACGATTTTACAAAATTATAGGGATATATAGACCAGGGTCAAAGCCTACAAAAATGGTAAAAAATGAAAAAAAATTACAGTAGGATGAAACCCATTAGAAAAGCAGGGGAATGTGATCAAAATGAGAGGAAAAATAAATTACGGTCGATCCGAGTTCGGGAAGTGGGAGGGGGTGAGTTTTTAAGGGTAAAAAATGGTTTATCTTGATTTCCGGCAAAACTACAAGTCCTATGGAAAAAAGTTAAATGGCAAAGTTGTAGGCAATAAAAAGATCTACAACTTTTGTATCTGCAGATTTTCCACATAACCCCAAAATTTAGGTGAAAAATTCAAAAAACCAAGTTTTTGGTTTTTTATTTATATCTTTTTCAAAAAATTTTTTTTTTCTACGAAATTTGGTGAAAACTTACCTTATTATGTCCCAAATACACTGTAATTTATTTGATTAAAAATATTTATTTTTTCGCTTCATTTTAATTTAATATCAAAAAAGCACCCTAATTTTCAATCGAAAATTCTGACGTCAAAATATCACTTTTTTCAAAAAGTTTGGGGTTTTGTTCGTTGAAATATCTACTTTCTGATGGTGTAAAGAAAAATATACATTACTATAGGAAATATTCTTAGAAAATGCAAAAAATTTAAAAAACCTCAAATTCGAAAATTTTTTTTTACTCATTATGTACAATTTTGAGGTATTTATTAAAATTTACACTTTAATTACTCAAAAAACGTCAGATTTCATGTCTGAAAGTGTTTTAACAAAATTCGTATTAACAATGATCATACTTGTCGAAATTTGCAATGAAATGGAAGATTTTTGTAATGTTTCTTTTACAAGTACAGAGCAACACATTGATTCAAGGGAATATCGAATAAAAAGAGATGTAGCTGATTTACAAATATTACAAAAATTTTTTAACAGGTATGATCCTTTTCCACAGACTGATAACATTATGTCCATTTTTTCTGTAATTATTGGCAATGATTCTGTAAATTGCCATGAAGCGTATGAAGAAGGAAAAAAATCTTTGCAAGCTATTGTTGGAATGAATTTTGGCAGTGTTAAATTTAAAAGGAAAAACAAAGTCTTGTCTCTCAAAACAGTTCAATCTTCCGTTAAAGTAAATGAAGATATTATAGCCATCGATCCATTATTGCTATTTCAAAGGATATCGTTAACGATCGACAGTAAAAAAGATATGGAAACTTACTTACAATACGAGCTTGCACCTTTTCCATTGTCACTTTTTACATAAAATGGCCTCAGGAAAAATGTAAAATCTCAACTCTACGAATTATTTGTGAGTGTGAATCGACCAACGCATTCTGACAGCATAATGCATGTCGTCGACGGTGGATTTTTACTGCACAAAGTAATTTGGCAGAAAAATGAAACGGTGGAAGAGATCATTAATAAATATTTGCGCTATGTAGAAAAACATTACGCAGCAAGCAGTTATATTGTCTTTGATGGGTACCCCGAGATTAAGAAATCAGCTACTGTCACAACAGTACCAGCAGCTACTTCAACTAAAAGAGGAGAACGTAATCGTAGAAAAACCTCAGACAATATTCCAGAGTTCGATTATCAAAACCATACAAAATACCATTTTCGCAAGAAAAATTTTTATCTAACGAGAAAAACAAGGACAAAATAATTAAAAGTTTAATGAAAACATTACAGTCACAAGGATTTTCCTGTAAACAAGTTGAAGAAGATGCTGATGCCGACATAATTAAGACCTCGATAGAAGTTGCCAGAGATACTAATAAAACTGTTATAGTTGTGGGTCAAGATATTGATCTTTTGGTTCTTTTAAATCAATTAAATTCAAATAATCATGACATTTATTTTCTCAAACCAGGCTCTGGAAATGGAAAGGATCTATTTTTCACGTCTAATAGTTTCAAACACGAATCCTTCAAAAATGTTGTTGCATTTCTGCATTGTTTTTCTGGTTGCGATACAACATCTGGATTTGCCGGAAAAGGAAAGAAAAGTATCGTTAATTCTATATTAGACGCGAAAAATTTGTCAAATTTGGCCAATGTTTTTTACAAAAAAGATGAAAGTAAAGAAAATATAGAAAAAAATGGATTACAATTAATCAAATCTATTTATAAATGTAAAAAAGAAAAAATAACACTGAATCAATTAAGGTTTCAAAAATATCAATTGGCAAAAATTAAATCATCCTTCATTTTGGCAAACCTCCTACCCACAGAAGGAGCAGCAGAACAACATTGTTACAGAGCATATTATCAGCTTCAAACTTGGTTGGGTAACGAATTGACAGCAACAGATTGGGGCTGGAAGCAACATCAGCATGGCATTATGCCCAAATTTACAGAAAAGGATTTAATTCCGGAAGTATTGCTCAAAACTATTTGCTGCAGCTGTGAAACTGGATGTAACAGTTTAAAATGTGGCTGCCGAAAACATGGTTTAAAATGCACAAATTTATGCACTAATTGTCATGGTTCTGAAAATTGTTCCAATATGGAAGAAAAAATCTACGAGGAAGTAAATGATTCAGATGAAATTATGGATGAAGAACTGGAAATAACATTGGAGACGTAGATGATGGTCTTGAAGATTTCGACGATCAACTAGAGTTGGAAAGATTTGTCGAATCTGACGATGAAGAAATGCCTCCAAAGAGACAAAAACGAATGAGTAACTGATTAGAATTTCAAATAACGTATTTATAAATAATAAGATTAACGTTTTTTAAAAAAAATTTAATGAATAGCGTAATCAGAATTAAGTTTCTAAATTCAATAGTACGATTTACATGTATATTTATTTCGAATTTGAGGTTTTTTCAATTTTTTGCATTTTCTAAGAATATTTCCTATAGTAATGTATATTTTTCTTTACACCATCAGAAAGTAGATATTTCAACGAACAAAAAGCCCCCAAACTTTTTGAAAAAAGCTGATATTTTGACGTCAGAATTTTCGATTGAAAATTAGGGTGCTTTTTTGATATTAAATTAAAATGAAGCGAAAAAATTAATATTTTTAATCAAATAAATTACAGTGTATTTGGGACATGATAAGGTAAGTTTTGACCAAATTTCGTAGAAAAAAAATTTTTTTGAAAAAGATATAAATAAATAACCAAAAACTTGGTTTTTTGAATTTTTCACCTAAATTTTGAGGTTATGTGAAAAATCTGCAGATACAAAAGTTGTAGATCTTTTTATTGCCTACAACTTTGCCCTTTAACTTTTTTCCATAGGACTTGTAGTTTTGCCGGAAATCAAGATAAACCATTTTTTACCCTTAAAAACTCACCCCCTCCCACTTCCCGAACTCGGATCGACCGTAATTTATTTTTCCTTTCATTTTGATCATATTCCCCTCCTTTTCTAATGGGTTTCATCCTACTGTAATTTTTTTTGGTTTCAAAAATTATCTACCTTGGTCTAATATGTTTCACAACTTTGATGATCATATAGGATATAATTCGTTCTATTTACTACTACGCTGGTTTAATTAACTTTAGGAACATTTTATTATTTATGGTTACTGTACAATTATTAAATATATTAGAAGTATTTCGATGTGTCGAATCATATGACATTGTAATATTTTCATTTGTTGAGGTTCTACTACTATTATGTAAAATAGCGGAGGATATTCTCGATGAGGTGAGTTCTTTGTTTTTTAAGGAATTGTCTCTTCAAATCCAATAGATCCCCGCCAGCATCGACTAAAATAGTTGCCGAAGATCTGCGAAAACAGTGTCCTGTGTAGCGATTAGGATTTTCTAGTTTAAAAAAATTTGCAATATCTTGTGGTATACTGTCTAATTTGTTTATCACCCATTGGGATAAACAAATTAGGCAGTATACCAAAAGATATTTAAAAAAAAGGTAAATTTTCATTTAGTATTGTCTTGCGTATAGTGTCATATTTTTTATTCTAGAATAAACATGATCAGAGATCACAAAAGAACGTTGAATTTTGGTTTTTGTATTTGTAGTTTTAATGATGAAGGATTTTCCTGTGTCCTCAACATCTTCAATTTTCATATCTCTCTGTTCCTGTTGTCGGCATGCACCACTTACGCCAATTATAAGAACAGTCTAAAAATAAAAATTACTGTAAGTCTGTAACATAATATTAGTGGACATATTTTACCTTCATAAACAAGTACTGATTGTCAGGAACCGTTTCGAGGAAATCTTGAGTATTTTTGGCCGTCAAAATTTTAGATTTTGTGCTTCTAAAGCCATCCGATTTCCGTTTTGATAGCGCTATTAACTTGGAATAGGCTTCTATATTTATGTTGTTTTTTATGTTTAGACTCGATCTAAGCATTGAGTAAAAAGGCCATAGAGAGTAGGTTTCATTTTTTCCGATAGGTGTTGAAAATATGCTACCAAAACATTTTCGGAGGAACAATTCACCTTATTTTTTAGTCTCCAGTCCATGAATCTACTGTAACAATTATTTAACTGGTAATAGTTGAAGTAAGGTGGGTAAGTAAGTATTTTGGAAGTGATCCAAAGACAAGTATCTAGTAATTAGTAGATTTCAACTACAAAAAATTGAAAAATAAAACCTTTTTAACAAAAAATTAAACCGACGAAATACGGAACTGAAAAGTAAAAAATAAAATAAACTTTCTTAGTCTCAATAACTAAGCTCCTAAACTAATGTGAGTAATTAATTTTGAGTCGGCGCCAAACGAACAATCAACGAAGATCATTAAATTGATTTGTTGAAAATATAAACAGGATGTTCATAAAATCAGATGTGGAATCATCTGCGACTGAAAGATAAACTTTAGTCACTATCTCCCATCGTCAAGATAACCTCTTGTGGGGTATTCATGTTGAAAAGGGGAACATTCTCAATTGAATATCGATAGAAATATTTTTCTGTGAATTGAAAAATCCACGATTAAAATGAAGTTATTTTGTGTGAATGTCTAACAGAAAACAACTACTTCCCCGGCTTAAGCCACGCTGGACATTGAACTACATCTGATAGATATTCTGAAAAGGCCCTAACTCGAAAGAAAAAATCTGAAATTGAAAATTTGCATTTTCATTCAGATAGTTATTTGATTTTCTATTCCAGTCTTAATTAAGAACTCACAAAAAATAACTTCGTTTTAATCGTGTATTTTTCAATTCACAGAAACATCTTTACATCAGTATTCAATTGAGAATGTTTCCCTTTTCATCATTAAATTACTTCAAAAAAATTCTCAGAATGTCACCGCGCAACTCGATGCCATCATTTTACGCCTTACCTAATTCATTTGCTTGTTTGTTAGGCGCCGACTCAAAATTAGTTACTTACATTAGTTTAGGAGCTCAGTTATTAAGACTAAGAAGGTTTATTTTAGTTTTTAATTTTCAGTTCCGTAATTCGTCGGTTTAATCTTTTGTTAAAAAGTTTTTATACGTATAAATTTTAATATATTCAAACTGTCTTGTTTACGAAAACTGTGCGATTTGTTTAACGTGCGTAATGAGCTATTTACTGAAGCTGTATGTCGTGTGTTTTTGCCTATTTTCTACAGTGGTCGTAGGTAAAATACTTTTTCCCAATTTTTCAGGGACTATTCTCGTTAATGAGCTTGTATATTGGTAACAGTATACTTATGAATGGATCTTATATCTATCGAATGCATTGAAAATGAACACCTAACCTCGGCAAGGGTTTATTTAGACTTTCCTCCATCTGTTTTCGAATCACGTATTTTCGTAGTCATCCTAATCAGACAATCGGAGAGGTGCCGCTTTGACGTAACGAATCGGTCGGACAAATAATGTGTAATGGATTTTCCAAATAATAACCTTGGATTTCAATAAGCATATGCCCAAATTTTCGCAAGCCGAATTAAGTTCAAGGTGTATCCTAATTGTTGACAAACTCCTAATTAGGAATTCGTTACTAATGAACCAAAAAAAAATGTAAGTTATTTTCCCATACGCTTCACTTATCAGTGCGTTAATCATTGATTGTAATTATATGTCGTTAATATTCATAGATTCACAGGAACTAAAACACATTAGATTATAAAGTCATACAGCGGCGTATGGGGGGTTGGAACTATGTTATCAAACGGAATGAATAATAAAATAAAAACAAGCTTTTATTAAAACCCACTAAAAAGTAAAAATGAATTCTGAAAAAAAAACAATAATTAAATGCGAATAAACAAAAGATCACTAAAAGTTGTTAGTGGCAACTTGTGCTTGATGACAATTATACCCCTTGCTTTTTTTTTATTTAAGAAACGCACTAGTAAATTACTCCAAAAGATTATCTAGTGAATCTTGTCTGTGGTAATATTAGCTCGTGCGTTTCAGGCTATATAATTATCAAGTAAAATACACTCAATACGAGTTAGTTAGTTTAAAAAGTATACAAACAAAACTATATATATACAGAGTGACCCATTTGAAAGCGGGCCACCTCTCTAAAACTGTTATTTATTATCCGTTTCAGAAGACTTTTTTTTCACTAGATAAAGCATTAATAGTTCTAGTTGAATGCCATAAATTCGAAACAAAAATAAAAATTCCACGGCCCACTTCGAATTTTTTTTAAGGTCAAAAATCCAAAAAACATACCATTTTTTTAAATAAAATTTGACGACGCCACTGGATTTGTGATGCTTTCAAATGGGTGTGACCAAAATTTCACGATAAACTTCTAGCATAAGTAAAATATTCATATCAATATCGAAATAATTCAAATAGTTGTCATATAAATCACAATTTTGTAAATAATATGGTTTAAAATACTCTTTCAGAACATAACAACTCTATGTGGGATATGTTATGTCTCTCAGAACACTGCAGTTTGTTGTCAAATAATAGAAATGCACATCTTTACATCCAATAATATAATTAACAATATTAATAACATAAATGAACTACTACAAAAGAATGTATTGACATGACATCGTTTTCTAATGTTAACCATAAATTCGATAATTGGTTTGGGGTGATATCTCTGCAAGGCTATCCTATTCTTCCACGCAGTTCCTCTTTGCTCGTTGGGCGAGTTTTCTAAACTTTTTCTTTAACGAAGCCCCATAAAAAAATCCAATGGAGTCAAGTCCGGGGATCTGGGGGGAAACTCGATCAATGCACTATCTCTCATTGGATGGAACAGCCATCTAATTGAAATAGAAGATGAGCCTCTTCTGCCAGTGGAAGTTCATCCATAGCGTTGGAAAATTCGTTTTCCAAAAAATACAAAAAATTTTGACCATTTAAATTGCTTTCAAAAAGAAGGGTGACAATTATTTTGGTATGTAATATTCCACACCAAACATTTATTTTTTGTGAGTACTGTCTTCTGCATTTTATTATCCAATGTGGATTTTCTTCCGTCCAGTACCTTGTATTTTGAGAATTAACTGTTCCATTGGTTGTGAATGTTGCCTCGTCACTGAACAAATTTTTTTTCAGAATATTCCTATTATTTAGATATTCTCCTTGAGCCCATGAACTATACTCCATCGCCTCCTTCTAAGGTGTGGAGAAACTTTGGTTTAAAAGGCTTCATCTTATTATATTTCCTAAGATTTCTCCTTATTGTTTCACGCGGTAAGTTGATGTCCAAACTTGCAGTTCTCACACTTATTTTCGGATTATTATTAAAATAATTTCGAATTCGTTCAGACTTATTCCGTCTCTGTCTTTATACAATATTACTATTCTTCAGAATATGTTCACAAACAGCTCCAAACTGATTGAAAAGTTGGTTTATTCGGCCAACTGTAGCTCTGCTAATATTTCGACGCTCCGGATGCATGTAATTGAGAATTCTACATACTTCCCTTTCGGATCTGTCGTTGTTACTACGAAGTCTTACTATTTCAATTTTCTCCTGCAAAGTCAAATTATCAGCCGTACTTCTTCATTAGTGTAGGAGTTATAAACTTCACTATTAACACTGACAAATTTGTGTCTTTTCGTCTATTGTTCTGATGACTTGTCATCTCTATAGCAACTAAAGTTACAAAGCCTCCTAATAAAAATAATATTTTTGAATTGTGGTATACCAAGCATGTTTGAATGAAACCAAGATTGATATTTGGAATAACTGTCAACCACCAAAGAGGAACTGCGTGAAAGAATAAGACAGGCTTGCACAGATATTACCCCAAACCATGTACATTTAATTTCTTTGGCAAAAAACTGCAGTGTTCTGATGGACATAACTATCTCCTATACTACGGACTTACGTTTGGAAGAAACATAATTTGACGCCATTTTGAATAACTGCTGTTCACAAACTAGACTGCTAACGTCCTGAAAGAGCATTTTAAACGATATTTTTAACAATATTGTGATTTATATGACGACTATTCGAAATATTTTGATAAAGTGATATTAATTTTACTTATGCCATATTTCTGTTGAAAAAAAAAATTATCGTGAAAGTTTGGTCATACCCATTTGAAAGCATCACAAATCCAGTGGCATCGTCAAATTTTATTAAAAAAAATCGCTAGTATGTTTTTTGGCTTTTTGACCTTGAAAAAAATTCGAAGTGGGCCGTGAAATTTTTATTTTTATTTCGAATTTATGGCAACTATTGATGCTCTATCTACTGAAAAAAATTCTGAATCGAATAATAAATAACAGTTTTAGAGAGGTGGCCAGCTTTCAAAATGGTCATTCTGTAAAAGGAAAGTTAAAAAAAAAAGATAATTTATATACATAGAAAAATATCAATCAGGTAAGATAAAATTTCAAAATTGCTGGGATTTTCAGATGTAATAGATATTTTTCCGATCAATCATTTAGTGAGTATATAGCTGTTTTTGCTCAGTAGCCATATCTTTACTTTATTTCTGAACATCTGTTGAAGTTTATCTTTCTAATATTATAAACTCGTTGTCCTAGGAAGGAGAAACATCTTTGGTTGAGTGATTTTCTCATTACTGGTATTTGAAAAGAACTGCTCCTATATCTTGTAGGATATGCATGATCAATCGGGTTTTTGTCTGTGAAGTATTTTTGATGAATAAATAATTACAGAACAGCTGCCTGATATCTTGGACTTTTGCTATTTCATAACGAGAATCTGTGGTGAAGTCAATTTCTTTTTTAAACATAATTTTCAAGATCCATTTCTGGACTACTTTTAAATGTTTGATACAACTATTATACGCACCTCCCCAGGCTAGGATGCCATACCTCAAAAGAGATTCTACGAACGCGTATAGTACATTACCTGAAGTTGTTTGATACTCATTATTTGCCTACCGTGTTTGAATTTTGAGACACAACTCCTTACTTTCTGTACGAGTGTGGTGATATGTATATCCCACTTCAGATTACTATCTAGTATTATACCTAAGTATTTCATTTTGTTCACAGGTTCGATTTCCATATGTCTTCGTCGATATCCTGTATGTGAAATGGTAAGTATTTAGTTTTTTCCAAGTTTACAGTTTGTAGTTTTGAAGTGAACCATTCGAAAATTATTTTGAGGTCTTTTTTTGCTTACTCGTGAACAGTGTAGAAATTATCTCCTGTGTACAGAATTGCTGTGTCATCAGCAAATGATACTATCTGACCTATAAACATATGTTATTCGGTTCTGAGATGCAGGGTGTCAAAGTTGAATTCTTATTTTTATTTTTTGTGAATACATTTCAAAATAATTATGATATTCGGGTAGAGTTTGGCATCTGGGAGTATTTTTCAATGACAAAATCAAATTTGATGTTAGTTTGTCTCTTTCGTGGGGGTGGCGCCACCTACATGTCTTTTCAGTCATTTGAAATGTCATAACTTTTTGTACGTACCTGTATCACGTTTTCTGAAGAATCGATTTTTCTAACATTTTTGTGTAAAAATATATTTCTGGTATATTCGAAATAATCGATGCATTTGAATTATTTCCGAGGGGCTCTGAGTAGTAAATATCGGAAAAGATACGCCAATGCATTTGCCTTCTACATTCAACACTTGAATGTAGTCAAAATAAATAATAGTTTAAAAAAACTAAAAAACACCCTTTTATAGAAAACCAGACTAAAAAATAAAAAATAAGAAAAAAAATTATTTTATTAAAAAAAAAGCGTGGGGTGCATGGTATCGCCTCGGTGTGTAATGTACTATATAATTATTGATACCATACACCCCACGCTTTTTTTAAATTAAAATAATTTTTTTCTTATTTTCTATTTTTTAGTCTGGTTTTCTATAAAAGCGTGTTTTTTAGTTTTTTTAAACTATCATTTATTTCCTACTTTTTAGTGTGGTTTATTTATAGAAGCGTGTTTTTTTTTAGTTTTTTTTAAACTATTATTTTTATTATTTGTTTGCAATTAAAAAAATGGAATAATCTTATAAAATGAGGTAATTATGATCTCCGACCCCAAAAACCCCCACATACCAATTTTGAATAGAATCAGACCATAATCACAAAACTCGGCCGCCATTTTGAAACCGCCATCTTGAATTTTTCAGTTTTTACAAAGGATTCATAATATTCGACCCCAAAAACCCCCACATACCAATTTTGAATAGAATCAGACCATAATCACAAAACTCGGCCGCCATTTTAAAGCCGCCATCTTGAATTTTCCAATTTTTACAAAAGAATCATAATATTTGACCCCAAAAACCCCCACATACCAATTTTGAATAGAATCAGACCATAATCACAAAACTCGTCCACCATTTCGGAGCCGCCATCTTGAATTTTTCAATTTTGACAAATGAATCATAATTTCCGACCACAAAAATCTTTGGATACCAATTTTGAAGCGAATCGGACCATAATCACGAAACTCGTACGCCATATTGGAGCCGCCATTTTGTTTCTTCTTCACACAAAAATTTCTTAATGCATTGTCACCGGAATTATGTACACCTGCCAAATTTCATATCATTCGGACGTCTGGAAGTGGGTCAAAATCGCGCCCAAAGGAGTCGGTTACAAACAAACAAACAAACATACAAGTGAAGCTAATATAAAGCGTGTAAAATGATTCTTGTTTTTCGTTACATAGTTTTTTTGGACTCTTTTCCGATTTAAATAAATAACATTCAGGTGAGTACTTGTCTTGTCATTTCAATCGGTTCTTGTGACGGTCTTGCCGATTGCAATTGCTACGAGGCTAGAAGTATTTATTATAATGAAAGATTCCCTAATCATCGAGCGCCGAATCACCAGACATTCATAAACCTTTTTCAACGGCTTATGGAGTCTGGATCCTTTAAAAAAACTCCAGTGGCAGGCAGACCGTTGACTAGTAGTACACCAGAAGTTGAAGAAGCTGTTCTTCAGGCAATCGAAGAAGATCCACAGACAAGCACGGGAAAAATTGCACAAAATCTGAACGTACATCACAAATTAGTTTGGTTAATTCTCAAACAAAATCAGTTGTATCCTTATCACATACAACGTGTCCAAGCATTTTTGCTCCGAGATTTTCTTCCCTTTGTAACATTTTGCCAATGGATACTGCAGAAAATTGTACGAAACCCTCACTTTACTGCAGAAATATTATTCACTGACGAGGCACATTTTTCAAAGAACGCCATAATGAACTTTCATAATAGTCATGTGTGGTGTGACGAAAACCCTCATGCAGGTTTCAACACCAGTTTTCATTGAATGTGTGGATTAGTATTGTTGGGGAATTATTTCATTGGTCCCCACAGTGTTAACGGAAATTCTTATCATGAATTACTTGAAAACATTCCACTTTTACTGAGACAAAGAGTATGGTTTATGCATGATGGAGCGCCAGCGCATTTTACTTTAATAGGTGGATTGGTCGAGGCGCTGAAGTTTCAAATCAATTCTGGCCTCCGTGGTTCCCGGATTTGAATCCAATCGATTTTTATGTGGGGTCACTTGAAGGCCCCAGTTTATACGGTGCCAATAGAAACCAAAAAACAACTTCGTCAACGAATCATTGCTGGATGTGACGCTATCCGAAATACACCAGGTATAATGGAACGTGTACGTGGGTCCATGAGACGACGAGCCGACGCATGCGTAATGGTGCAAGGTGGCCATTTTGAACAATCACTTTAATTATCAAAAGAATATATTTTTTACACAAAAATGTTAGAAAATCGATTTCTCCACTAGAAAACGTGATAAACGTCTAAAATAGAGATACTGCTCTTAAAATTATGTGTGAAAGCTCATTGGATCCAGAATAACGCCTAGAAAAATGTGCCGAAAGCGTGTATTAGCACATAAAAAATTGCAAAAGTTATAAACAATTGAAGATGAAAAAAAAAGGCATTTCGTTTTTTGCCAATATTCCATGAACTATTGACATTTAAGAAATTTCAAGAAAAGATTCTGAAAGAGGAGGAAATTTCCAATACGAAACTCCAAATTTTTGGAACTCTATTTCCGTTATTTATAATTTTAATTTAACGCTGAAAATGGGTCTCCGAGCGACATTTTTAGGTTGCGCGCGCGGCGTCAAAAGCGAGTACGACACATTAATTACTTTATTTAAGGTATTAAATATGTTTTTTTTAATTTGAAAAAATCATGGTGTATTCGGAACACTATGAATAATTTATTCCCGATGGAAATTTTACTTAACGGTAATTTTTCAACAAGTTAAACGATTGTTAACTAACAAAATTTTCTCGAACTTCTGTCTTAATTGTAAATGAAAAAAAATGTTTGAATAATTGTCGTAACAATTGTTCGCTTCGTAGAGCCTTTCTTATATACATACTCAAAAAGATCAGGCCATAAAAGTTAAAAAAATATCCATACTTTGTTTATAATAATTTTTGTACTTGAACAAAAAAAAAAAATTTTTTTAATATTTTTAAATTTTTAAAAAAAATTTTTTTTAAATTTTTTATAACAAATTGATTATTTCAATATTTTTGAAATTTTTTTTTTCCAACTTCATTATATTACAAATATCATGATTTTCAAAAACGAATGTTTTCTTAATAACAATTTTTAATTGTTTATAATCGTTTTTTTATATTTCTATTGTAAAATAATTATTAAGAATTTTTTTTTCTTAAAATTATAATTGACAGTCCTCTATGAAGTAACAAAAAAAAATTTTTTTTATCAACAATTCCATTGTTTATTAACTTACCAATTTGTTATAAATGAATTTTTAACTTTGTTAGATATTTTTTCTGAAACTTCCAAAATTTACAAAAAAAATTAAATTTTTTATTGTACTTTGTGAATTGGAATTGGGAAAAATTGTCAAATTTTTTTTTCTATACTTTGTTGTATATGGTTGTTTTTGTAAATTTTAGAAGTTTCTGAAAAAAAATCTAACAGTTAAAAATTTGTTTATAACAAATTGGTAAGTTAATAAACAATGGAATTGTTGATAAAAAAAAATTGTTTCTGTTACCTAATAGAAGACTGTCAATTATGATTTTCAGAAAAAAAAATCTTAACTAATTATTTAAACAATAGAAATATTAAAAAAACGATTATAAACAATTAAAAATTGTTATTTGGGAATTTTTTTTTCAAAAATCATAATATTTGTCATATAATGAAGTTGTGGAAAAAATATTTTCAAAAATATTGAAATAACCAATTTGTTTATAAAAAATTGATCAACAAATGACGGGATTTTTTTTTTTTGCAAATCAATTTATATCTTGTATTGATAAAAAAACAATAATATGATGCTTAAGAAAAAAATTTTTTTTTCAAGAACATTACTTGGATTTTTTTGTTTTTGTTCAAGTACAAAAATTATTATAAACAAAGTATGAATATTTTTTAACTTTTATGGCGTGATCTTGTTGAGTATGTATATAAGAAAGGCTCTACGAAGCGAAAAATTTTTACGACAATTATTTAAATATTTTTTTTCATTTACAATTAAGACAGAAGTTCGAGAAAATTTTATTAGTTAACAATCGTTTAACTTGTTGAAAAATAAACTTTTAGTAAAATTTCCAACGGGAATAAATTATTTATAGTGTTCCGAATACATCATAATTTTTTCAAATAAAAAAAAAGTATTTAATACCTCAAATAAATTAATTAATGTGTCGTACTCGCTTTTGACGCCGCGCGCGCAACCTAAAAATGTCGCTCGAAGACCCATTTTCAGCGTTAAATTAAAATTATAAATAATGGAGATAGAGTTCCGGAGAGTTTTTATTGGAAATTTCCTCCTCTTTCAGAATCTTTTTTTGAAATTTCTTAAATATTAATAGTTTATAAAATATTGGTAAAAAACGAAATGCCATTTTTTTTTTAATCTTCAATTGTTTATAACTTTTGCAATTTTTTATGTGCTAATACACGCTTTTGGCACATTTTTCTAGGCGTTATTCCGGATCCAATGAGCTATCACACATAATTTTAAGAGCATTATCTTTATTTTAGACCATTTTCAACTTGTCGAGTAGACTAACAGGTACGTACATACAAAAAATTCAAGAAATTTCAAATGACTGAAAAGACATGTAGGTGGCGCCACCCCCACGAAAGAGACAAACTAACATCAAATTTGATTTTGTCATTGAAAAATACTCCCCAGATACCAAACTTCACTCGAATATCACAATTATTTTGAAATGTATTCACAAAAAATAAAAATAAGAATTCAACTTTGACACCCTGCATCTCAGAAACGAATTACTTGCGGACATATATTTATAGGAACTTTTCTTCTGATTTTGACGTGAGCAAAATGCTCCTAAATTTTCTACACGTACTTAAGAAACACCCTGTATACAACCATTTTCCCTGTGTTACTCCAACAAACTGTTAATACATATTATTATAATTACAATCACAATTCAATTTTGATCATGGATAGTTGAAATTCTTGCAGCTTTTCTTCTGCTGCACTTAAAAAGGGTAGCATATATTTCTCTGTCGGGCACGTAAAAGAGGTCAGGTACGTATTTCATTGTCAATTCCTCGCGTTATTGCTGATTGTTATTATTTTCGTCGTGATGAATTTATAAATAGTCTCATGTTTTATATTCATTGAATCGTAAGTTTCGTCTGATGCACTTTATGAATAAAGAAGAATTAGATGCATATCTCGATGATTAGGTGCTTCAAGTCGCGTTGGCGAAACGTTTATACAGGGTTATTCATTGGGAAATGCGCATACAGTAAGGGTAGTGGAGGACATCGAGGTGCTTCTAAATAACCTATATTTTATGGGTTTATCGTTCTTTATAATCAAAATACAGGGTGATTTATTGATTTTCCCCATTTTTTCAATTAAACATAACTTATGAACCACCCTATACATTTTTGTAATATTTGGTTCGTATGTTCTTTGTTGTTTCGATTAACATAATAAAAAGTCTTATTCCAGGTCTGGCCTTGAAAAAAGTAGGTTTCGAGTCGAAACAACACCCTGTATATCAATATTTTAAAATTTTATTTACAAATTTGGTGTTTCCGCCTACAACTTTTTTACTTATTAACTTGAGTCAAATCTAGATGTTTCGATGATGAGGTGGCAACAAATTAATGTTTTCCCCAAATGGTACTTTTCCAGCTTTAATCCATAAAATCATCAACTATTTCTTATTCTCCTAATTTCTGATCCCAACCTTATTGAAAAACTAGAGGACATGTCCGTATTTGGGACAAATTATTATTATCAACGACTAACTTTCAAACACCCTGTATGCGTAAAACAATTATCATAACATTTGCTCATTGCGCTACATTTAAAAAAATATATAAATAAAAACTTTTTAACAAAAAATTAAACCGACGAAAAAATCAACTGAAAAGCGAAAAATAAAATAAACCTTCTTAGTCTAAATGATAATTGAGCTCCTAAACAAATGTAAGTAACTGATTTTGAGTCGGCGCCAAACAAACAATTATCGAAGATCATTAACTATGAAAGAAGTCATCAAAACGCAGCCGTGCATCTCGCTGCCATCATTTTACGCTTCACCTAATTCAATTGCTAGTTTGTTTGGCGCCGACTCAAAATCAGTTACCTACATTAGTTTAGGAGCTCAATTATCATTAGACTAGAAGGTTTATTTATTTTGCTTTCAGTTGATTTTCGTCGGTTTAATTTTGTTGAAAGTTTTTTTACTTTCAGTTACGTATTTCGTCGGTTTAATTTTTGTTGAAAAGTTTTTATTTTTCAATTTTTGTGGCTAAAATCTACCAATTACTACCTACTTGTTTTTTGATTACTTCCAAAATACTTACTTACCCACCTTACTTCAACTATTACCAGTTAAATAATATGATTATCTACTTTTACTATTTGTTGTAATATAAATTATTTTCGTTGTTCTGGTTAGTTTATTTCATTACTTTGTATATCATTCCATCCTGTCATAAAATATACCGATTTTGACGGAACAAGAATAATGTCAGTAGCGATCTGTCATTGTCAACTACGTATGTGTGTGCTAATGTTCACTAGTGAACAATCAATTATCCCCTATTTTTCTACGTGGCTAATTGCTTTTGAAATCCAAATATAAGGTATACCCTATCTATTAAAAAAAGAATCATCCAAATCGAAGAACCCAGTACAAAGTTATGCCTGATAGAATCGGTTAACGGACCAGAATTCAGAGGGTTAGTGATCAATATCCTTCATTTCGCTACCCTTAGGGGTGGATTTCACCTTTTAAATTCAAATGGGACCAAAGTCGAAGAACACCCTATCCACTGAAAAAAGAATTTTCGGAATCGGACGCCTCAGTAAAAAGTTATGCGTGATCATACATAAAAAAATATGATGGAAAAACATTAAATATACGGGTCGAATAGAGAACCTCCTCCTTTTTGGTTTCGACGGTTAAAAAGAGGAAAAATGCCCATTCCGAAAAAACCATAACTTTATTTTAAACAAAAATAACGTTGCAACAAATCTACATTTTAAAGGTTAAACATAACAGAAAATAAAAAAAATAAAAAATTCTCTCTCCGCGTCCAATTATTTTTTTAGCTAGAGCATGATCATTTCACGACTATTCTGATACATTCTTGATAATAGTAATAAAATTAAGCAGTCTGTACGTATTGTTTAATTTAGTAAATAATACACTTTAGGTTTGGTATTCCAAATTGTTGTAATTGTCAAGTTGGGTGATGTCAGAGTACAATTTTGACGTTAGGTGATGACTTTAGAGTTTGTACTTGTGTTGTTACGTTATTTGTTGATAACAGTTATTGCTTACTTAAAATGCCACACAAATTTGATAATAATGAATATGCAGACATGTTGTATGTCTATGGATTTTGTGATGGTAATGGGAAAGCTGCCCAAAGAGAATATGCATAGCGATTTCCTGGCCGGCGGTTACCCAGTGACAGGACTTTTTCAAATGTGTTTATTTACCTTAGAGAACACGGTAAATTTCCAACTGTAGCACAAAATGAATATTATGAAAGACGATATATCGATTTGGAGCAAGATATTCTCAACCTTGTACAAAATGATCCAAAAATTAGTACGATAAGAGTCAGTCACGCCTCTAATGTTCCTCAGTCTACTGTTTGGCGAAAATTAAGAAAAAAATTATCTACATCCATACCATTTACAGCAAGTTCAGAGGCTACAAGCATGGCCAGGTTCTCCTTTAATGTTTGGTATGGCGTTATTAACAACCGATTAATTGGACCCCATATCCTACCACATCTACTAACGGGGGAAGTGTATTTGCAGTTCCTGCAAAATATTTCACCCATATTGCTAGATGATGCAGGAGTTGATGTTGGAGGCATGTACTTTCAACATGATGGGGCTTCACCTCATTTCACCAAATCATTGGATAGGCAGAGGAGGACCTCACAACTGGCCTGCAAGGGGGCCCGATTTTAATCCACTCGATTACCATGTTTGGGATTATTTAAAATCAAAAGATTATTTAACTGAAGTAAACACTAGAGAGGACCTTCTACGGAAAATTGAGGACGCATGCGACGAACTGAGAAATGACCAAGCTATGATTAGAAAGTCAATTACAAATCTTACTTCAAGAGCACGGAAATGTGTTGAGCAAAATGGAGGCCACTTTGAATAACTGTTATAAGTTGATGTTGTTTACATTTTTTTGTGTATAATTCTTTTCCTTTAACATAATACAATTTGTTGCAACGTTATTTTTGTTTGAAATAAAATTATGCTTTTTTTGGAATGGACTTTTTTCCTCTTTTTTATATATTTTTTTCAATGTAGCACAATGAAAAATATTATGATAATTTTTTTACGCATACAGTGTGTTTGAAAGTTAGTCTTTGACAATAAAAATTTGTCCCAAATACGGCCATGTCCTCTCGTTTTTCAATAAGGTTGGGATCCAGAAATTAGGAAAATCAGAAATAGTTGATGATTTTATGTATTAAACCTGGGGGGAAAAAATTAATTATGTGCCACCTCATTATCGAAACATCCAGATTTGACTCAAGTTAATAAGTAAAAAAGTTGTATCCGGAAACATCAAATAGATTTAGTCTTACTTATTTTTTTCTGCTTTTTCCAAATTTGCAAATAAAATTTTAAAATATTGATATACAGGGTGTTTCGACTCGAAACCTACTTATTAATTTTTTTAAAGCCGGACCTGGAATAAGACTTTTTATTATGTTAATCGAAACAACAAAGAACATACGAACCAAATATTACAAAAATGTATAGGGTGGTTCACAAGTTATGAGTAATTGAAAAAATGGGGAAAATTCATAAATCACCCTGTATCTTGGTTATAAAGAACGATAAACCCATTAAATATAGATTATTTAGAAGCACTTCGGTGTCCTCCATCTATCCTTACTGTATGCACATTTCCCAATGAATAACCCTGTATATGGACTGGGAAAAATTAATTGAGTACACTCCAACAAGTTAAGAAATAATATGTTTCCGAAAATCGATCAGAAATATCGACATTTTTGATAACATTGTTGAAAGAAAAAGTCAATATTTCCTTGCACTCAATGGTTGCCAGACGGAAATCTTAATTTTTGTACGTAAGGAAATATCATTTTCCTCCTACCCCTATAGAAAGTACACACTTTCCTCCCTCACATCAGGAAGGAAATCATAGTATGCGGTAGCTCACTGAGAGTAAACACGGCGATTTCAAATTCAGGATTCTTACATACGTTTTTTGACTTAAGAATAAAACTATCATAGTATGCTGTGGCTCATTGACAGTAAACACTATTAATCAACTATTCGACATATTTCAACGCGAGAGCAAAGCGAGCGCGTTAATGTTCGAGATCATTAATAGCCATTTTAATATACGAGTTGATTTTTTATTTTATCTTTCTTGGAATCGGAAAATGTCAAAAATTGGTAAATTTTCCCCTATACGTTGTTTATTGTATTTTGTAATTCTGGATTAACAAATATACGTATCAGTAAATGATTTGCCTAAACTACTTCACAAAAAAATTTTGACCCACTTCCAGACTTCCGAATGATTTGAAATTTGGCAGGTGTACATAATTCCGGTGACAATGCATTCAGAAATTTTTGTTTGAAAAAAAAACAAAATGGCGGCTTCAATATGGCGGACGAGTTTTGTGATTATGGTCCGATTCGCTTCAAAATTGGTATCTGAGGGTTTCCGTGGTTAGAGATTATGATTCTCCAAAACTGAAACATGCAAGATGGCGGCACCAAAATGGTAGACGTGTTTTGTGATTATGGTCCGATTCTATTCAAAATTGGTATGTGGGGGTTATCGGGGTCCAATATTATGATTCTTTTGTAAAAATTGAAAAATTCCAGATAGCGGCTCCAAAATGGCGGACGAGTTTGGTGATTATGGTCCAATTCTATTCAAAATCGGCATGTGGGGGTTTTCGTGGCCAGAGATTATGATTCTTGTGTCAAAACTGAAAAATGCAAGATGGCGGCTCCAAAATGGTAGACAGTTTTGTGATTATGGTCCGATTATATTCAAAATTGGTACCTATGTGGGGGTTTTTGGGGTCGGAGATTATGATTATTTTTTCATAATTGGAGGATTCAAGATGGCGGCTCCAAAATGGCCACGAGTTTTGTGATTATGGTCCGATTCTATTCAAAATTGGAGAATAATAGTTAAAAAATTAAATAATAATAATAATAGTTTGAAAAACTAAAAAACACGCTTTAATAGAAAACAAAACCGACTCCTTTGAGCGCGATTTTGACCCACTTTAAACGGTCAGATTTCATTCAAACTTTGTAGATTTATCGAGGACCGATGACAATATACTAATTTGATAAGATTATTCCATTTTTTAATAGCAAAAAAATAATAAAAATAATAGTTGAAAAAAAACTAAAAAAACACGCTTTTATAAATAAAACACGTTTTTATAAATAAACCAAACTAAAAAGTAGAGAATAAGTAATAGTTTAAAAAAACTAAAAAACACGCATTAAAAAAAACAAACTAAAAAAAAAAATTTTAAATTAAAAATTAAAAAAAAAAAATTTATTTAAAAATAATAATAATAATAGTTTAAAAAAAACTAAAAACACGCTTTTATAAATAAAACAAACTTAAAAGTAGGAAATGAATAATAATAGTTTTTTTAGTCTGGTTTTCTATAAAAGCGTGTTTTTTGTATATATATATATATACAGTAAATAAATCTGCGTTTCTTAACTGTGGTTGTTTACATTGTGAAATTTATCAATTAGAGATTTGTCCTTAATCAATAAATACATTCTGAAATACGTTAATATTATTTTTGTTGTAGATTATTTTAGGCAAATCAATTTCAAACATTGGAATATCGAAACGCAGAGAAGGATTGAGGCAATTTCTTTTAGCGGGAGCAAAACTCCAAAAAATTATATCCCTGTAGCTCCCCAAAGAACATTAAGGCACTATATTCTACTTTTGTTTTCCTCTTTCCCTACATTCCCCGATTTATAGTTTCAAAAAAAGTCCGGATGGCTATCAATTCTTTTGTCACAAGTAGTTTTGGTAAAAAATTAAATTCAAGAGGGAGCTTCCATTTATATTGATAAATCAAAATTTTAATTTTGTGATATGGGCTTTAAACTAGTTGTTTTTTCATAATTTCAACACAATTTTACATTTCTAGATCTCTCCTGAATTACTCAAGTTAATTTTTCAGAAGACTGAAATTTGCAGGAAGATCTTCCATAAATAAAAATTATTAAACAAAAAAGACAAACTTTTATTTATACAAATGTACTAAAAAGGAAAAACTAATTTATTTAATTGTTTGATCTAGGTTATTCTGTGCGTAACAGATTCAAAATCTTGCCTATTTTGTATTCGCGGCAAGCTTTTGAATCTGTTACACACATAATAACCTAGATCAAACAATGAAATAAATAATTTTTTCCTCTTTAGTGCATTTCTATTACTAAAAGCTTGTCTTTGATTTTTTTTATAATTTTTATTTTAAACTTTTTAGTTCTATTTTTTTGTCAACAACTAATAAAAGCTTTCTCTTAAAATTTCTTTTTTCGTTCAATTATTTTTTATTTTCAAGTATTTATGATGTTAAATAACTAGTTTAGTAATTTCTATGTAATTTTTTTTTGAATTTTGACATCTCCGACCTCGAAAACTCCTAGATACCAATTTTGAATAGAATCGGACCATAATTTCTTTTTTTTCCTAACAAAATTTCATAATGCATGGTCACCGGAATTATGTACACCTGCCAAATTTCAAATCAATGGGACGATTAGAAGTGGGACAAATTTAACTTGCAAGATTTGATTACAGACAGACATCGGGACAGGTGAAACTAAATAAAAGCTTGTAAAAAAGTTTTTCTTACGTACAAATGTTTTTTAGATAATCAAAATTGTAACTTACTTTTCGACTTTTCGAGGAATTCTAGGGATTGTAGAATCCTACAACTTCATTCCAAATAGATCACAAACACACACACCACCTGATATACTGAACTGAAAATATTTGGACGTGTGACGGACGGTGTCCATATATACAGTGTTCTCTTCGAGAGTTACATGCGGTAGTTAGCTCTTTTTGTTGGTGGGAGAGCCAAAGCCAAGAGAATACCTGCCTCCAGATTCTTTAGAGATAAAGTAATAACGATCAGTAGCTTTTGACTATGGAGAAAAACACACGTGCAGTTATAGACATGATTTGTTGATATTAAGATGTAGTTTTGCACTTTTGTGACCAATAGTCTTCCAACTAAATCGTACCAAGGGTTTTAGAGATATGTTCATTTTTAGGCACTCTATATCCCAAACGGGCTCGTGAACTTTCCTTATGTAAAAATAATATAATTAGGAAAAAATTTCCTTCCGAATATTATTCAATTTGGGGTTATTGCAAACTTTTATTTAACTTCACATTTGTATGTATGTATGATTAACTCAAATCTTGCAAGTGAATTCTGATCCACTTCTAGTTGTCCGATTAACGTGAAATTTGGCAGGTGTTCATAATTCCGGTGACAATGTGGGCGTTTTCGGGGACAGAAATCATGAATTTTTTGTCAAAATTTAAAAATTAAAGATGGCGGCTCCGATATGGCGAGGTGTTTGTAATAAGGTGTGTGGGGTTTTGGGGCGAAATCATGATTTTTTGTCAAAATTTAATTAAGTGGCGGCTCCGATATCCGAGTTTTGTGTTTATAGCCCGATTATTCAAAATTGGTTGTGGGTTTTTGGGGTCGGAGATCAAGATTTTTTGTTGAAATCCACGAATTCAAGATGGTGGCTCCAAGATGGTGACGAGTTTTGCGATTTATAGCCCGATTCCATTCGAAAATTGGTATATGGGTATTTTTGGGGTCGGAGATTATCAATTTTTGTAAGAATTCAATAAGATAACAGATTTCATGAATGACTAAAAAGAATTGATTAAATATGATTAAAACAAAAATTTTAAGACAAGCTTTTATACAGATGCACTAAAAAGGAAAAATAATTTATTTAATTGTTTGACCTAGGTGATGATTATTGTTTGACCTAGGTTATTATGTATACAGTGCTTCTCAAAAGTCCCCTCCCCCCCTCTTATTTTTGGAACGATTATACATAAACAAGGTATCGAAAAAACCTATTCAGTGATACTAATTTTGTTTGTGTTTATGGCAGTTTTGGCAACTCGCTTTCAAAAAACGCAAAACTGTGATGAATTAAATCAGTCAATACTAAAATTCAAAATTCAAGCTCCGCCTCTGGATAGTTGTCAAATAAGCTGACGTTTTTGTTAGTCTCCCTAGTTCGACGTTTTTGTAATTGTCCAAATGTTTGTACATTTAATAATTTGTGTATTGTTGATCGAACATTTAACTGTTTTTGCAGCTTTTGGTACTTTTAATATTTTTGTACATTTTAGTAATTTGTTAAACTGTTGTGAGCCGAACGTTTAAGTGCTTCAAGAAGCGAAATGGTACGTGCTTTAGGTGATAAAGTAGCAGCGATCCTAATTCTTGGTGAAACTGGACAAAATATTCATGCAGCAGAACGCATTTTTAATGAGAGGTTTCCCGATCGCCCCGTTTCGAGGACTTAGTTAAGGGAGCTTCTTCGTAAGTTTGGAACAACGGGTAGTATCGATGATGCGAAACGATCTGGCAGACCACAAATTTCTGATGAGAAAAAAATTGATATACTGGCAGAAGTAATAGTTAATCCTACTTCCTCAACAACTCACGTTGCATCTACCTGTGAAGTCAGTCGAAGTACAGTACACAGGGTGTTGAAAAAAAAACAAATTTCATCCATACAAATTTAAAATGGTTCATCAGCTCTCAGACGACGACCCAGACCGAAGACTAGAATTTTGTGAAAATATGGAAACTAAAATTAACCAATAGCCAGACTATGTCAAAACAATTTGTTTTAGTGACGAAGTACTTTCTATCTAAATGGAAATGTAAATACACAGAATGTGAGGTATTGGAGTGACGCAAATCCTCACCTGTTCCGTGAAACACATACCCAATTTCCCCAGAAGGTGAATGTTTGAACAGGTATCTTGGGAAACCACATTGTTGGCTTCTTTTTTTAAATACTAATTCAACTGGTGAGGTTTATCTGGAGCTGTTGCAAAACGCAATAGAACCGTTAATCCTTGAAATTTTGGAAGATAATCCAGATGAATTCGGCAATTTGGAAATAACATTCCAACAGAATGGTGCTCCTCCACACTATTACGGTGCAGTACGACGGTATTTCGATGAGGAGTATCGTGGTAGATGAATTGGACGACGAGGTTCAACGGAATGGCCAGCTCGATCACCGGACCTCACACCTTTGGATTTTTTTCTGTGGGGGTACCTCAAATCGAAGGTTGACGCCACTGAACCTGACAATATTGACGTTTTAAAACAACGTTTTCAGTTTCCAAATTTCACTTGTTTATGTATAATCGTTCCAAAAATAAGAGGGGGGAGGGGACTTTTGAGAAGCACTGTATGTTAGCTCGCGGCGAATATAAAATAGGTAGGTATCTGCTACTCGCAGAATAACCTAGGTCAAACAATTAAGGAAATTGTTTTTCATTTTTAGTGCATTTGTATAAAAGCTTGCCTTACATTTTTTCTATAATTTTTCTGTGGACAAGTTACGGACTAATTGAATATTTTTCCATCGGTGAAAAATAATTTGGTGTACGCAGTTATCTGGCGAAGTAATTTCTCATCCTTCTACACTTGTATGGATTCCCTGACCCATTTAATTTTGTTTTCAAATTGTGGAAGGTTATAATCCCCCAAAAAAGTGTAAAGAATGAGTATCCCTCAAAAAAGCTTCGAACAATAGCTCCTCAAAAGTTTCAGACTTTGTCAATTCTCTTCATCTTCCAAAAAGTTGATGTTGTCAACCTTCCACTACTATTGAACATATTGGAATCATATGGAATCCACAGGTTTATACAGAGTGACCCATTTGAAAGCGGGCCACCTCTCTAAAACTGTTATTTATTATCCGATTCAGAAGTTTTTTTTTCAGTAGATAGAGCATCAATAGTTCTAGTTGAATGCCATAAATTCGAAATAATAATAAAAATTTCACGGCCTGCTTCGAATTTTTTTCAAGGTCAAAAATCCAAAAAAAATACTAGCGACTTTTTTTAATAAAATTTGAGGACGCCACTGGATTTGTGACCAAGATTTCACAGAAATATAGCATAAGTAAAATATTTATATTAATATCGAAATAATTCAAATAGTTGTCATATAAATCACAATTTTGTAAATAATATGGTTTATAATAGTCCTTCAGAACAAAACAGCTCTATGTGGGATATGTTATGTCTCTTAGAACACTGCAGTTCGTTGTCAAAGAATAGAAATGCACATCTTTACATCCAATAATATAATTACCAATATTAATAACATAAATGAACTACTACAAAAGAATGTATTGACATGACAGTGCCTACACATTAAATTTCGGACTGTTCTACCAAATCTTCATTTAATTCGATACATTTATCGTATCGTTTTCTAATGTTAACCATAACATTCGATAATTGGTTTGGGGTGATATCTCTGCAAGCCTGTCCTATTTTTTCACGCAGTTCCTCTTTGCTCGTTGGGCGAGTTTTGTAAACTTTTTATTTAACGAAGCCCCATAAAAAAATCCAATGGAGTCAAGTCCGGGGATCTGGGGGGAAACTCTATCAATGCACTATTTCGCCCTATCCACCGATTAGGAAAATTTTCTTCCAACCAATCTCTCACAATCCTGCTATTGTGGATGGAACAACCATCTAATTGAAATATATATATTTTTATTTTTTATTTATTGTACACAAAATGATACAGTGATACAGAATAAGAAAAAAAATATATACCAAGTATGATACAAAGATAAATTAGGTTAATAACATAATAATAAAGAATAATAAAACAAACAAGTATGAATGAAAACAAACAATATATAAGGGACAGGGTATAGATTGTGTACAGAAAGCACCTAAGTGACTTAACACTTGTGTTGTGCTACAAAGTAATGTTAATTAATCTGAAATTACAGTTGTGTACAGAAAGTAAAGAATTAAATAGTGGTTTTATATCATGTTAGTGTAACTATTGATGTTCTAGTATTTTGATAAATTTGAAGTAATTTGCGAAGATGAATTTTTTTGATTCTCTCGAGAAGGTTTTATGATTTTTAATATGTTTTCCTCAGGGGTAGGATATTACAAGTTTTGGGTAACGTATAAGTTAAGAAACGGTGACAAACATTTTTGTTGAATTTTGGAGTGGGTAGCAATTCGTTTGTAGTGCTTCTAGTGGTATAAGCTGTTGGAACAGAATTCTGAAGTATTTTATTTTTGAATGCATACATACATACACTGTGAAAATATAATGTAGGGATATTATTAATGTCTTCTGTATATATAAGGTTTGTATGGAAATATCTTTTTTTCTTCAAAATTATTTTTAGAATATAGTTTTGTATTGTGTTCAGCTTTTGTAAAGAATTCTTATACATTGCTCCCCACACCAGAATACCATAACGAAAAAGTGATTCAGCTAGAGATTTGTAAATTAGTATCAGTAGATTTTTCGCTAAAAACTGTCGTAGCTGGTGAAATTTGTATATTAGCTTCCTCACCTTTTTTGTTAGATAGTCAATATGATTGTTCCACCTTAGATTTTCGTCAATAATTATGAGCCTCTTGAGA
Source organism: Gonioctena quinquepunctata (assembly GCA_018342105.1). Classification (NCBI taxonomy): domain Eukaryota; kingdom Metazoa; phylum Arthropoda; class Insecta; order Coleoptera; family Chrysomelidae; genus Gonioctena; species Gonioctena quinquepunctata. The sequence continues at coordinate 471,147 of JAFIRS010000778.1, read as the reverse complement.
TGATGATTCTCTTCTGCCAGTGGAAGTTAATTCCATCCCGTTGGAAAATTCGTTTTTCAAGAAATTCAAAAAAAATTTACCATTCAAATTGCTTTAAAAAAAAGGGGGCCCATTATTTCGATATGTAATATTCCACACCAAACATTTATTTTTGGTGAGTACTGTCTTCTGCAATTTATTATCCAATGTGGATTTTCTTTCGTACAGTACCTTGTCTTTTGAGAATTATTTCTTCCATTGGTTGTGTGTGCCTCGTCACTGAACAGAATTTTTTTCAGAAAATTCCTGTTATTTAGATATTCTCCTTGAGCCCATAAACTATACTCCATCCTATTTTCATTATCGCCTTCTTCTAAGGTGTGGAGAGACTTTGGTTCAAAGGGCTTCATCTTATTATATTTCCTAAGATTTCTCCTTATTGTTTCACGCGGTAAGTTGATGTCCAAACTTGCAATTCTCACACTTATTTTCGGATTATTATTAAAATAATTTCGAATTCGTTCACACTTATTTCGTCTCTGTCTCTATACAATATTACTATTCTTCAGAATATGTTTACAAACAGCTCCATACTGATTGAAAATTTGGTTTATTCGGCCAACTGTAGCTCTGCTAATATTTCGACGCTCCGGATGCATGTTATTGAAAATTCTACATACTTCCCTTTCGGATCTGTCGTTGTTACCACAAGGTCTTACTATTTCAATTTTCTCCTGCAAAGTCAAATTATCAGCCATACTTCTTTATTAGTGTAGGTACTTGAGGAGTTATAAACTTCACTATTAACACTGACAAATTTGTGTCTTTTCGTCTATTGTTCTGATGACTTCTCATCTCTATAGCAATTAAAGTTACAAAGCCTCCTAATAAAAATAATATTTTTGAAATGTGGTATCCCAAGCATGTTTAAATGGAACCAAGATTGATATTTGGAATAACTGTCAACCACAAGAGGAACTGCGTGAAAGAATAAGACAGGCTTGCACAGATATTACCCCAAACCAATGATCGAATGTTGATCGAATCTTATGGTTAGTTAGCATTAGAAAATGGTAGAATAAATGTATCGAATTAAATCGGGATTTGGTTGAAAAGTACGAAAATTAATGTGTAGGCACTCTTATTTCAATCCATTCTTTTGTTGTAGTTCATTTATGTTATCAATATTGGTTATTATTGATTATTGAATATTGATTACTATTTGATGTGAAGATGTACATTTAATTTCTTTGGCAAAAAACTGCAGTGTTCTGATGGACATAACTATCTGCTATACTATGGAGTTACGTTTGGAAGAAACATAATTTGACGCCATTTTGAATAACTGCTGTTTACAAACTCGACTGCTAATGACCTGAAAGAGCATTTTAAACGATATGTTTAACAAGATTGTGATTTTTATGACGACTATTCGAACTATTTTGATAAAGTGATATGAATTTTACTTATGCCATATTTCTGTTGAAAAAAATAATTTCATCGTGAAATTTTGGTCACACCCATTTGAAAGCATCACAAATCCACTGGCGTCCTCAAATTCTATTAAAAAAAGTCGCTAGTAATATTTTTGGATTTTTGACCTTGAAAACAATTCGAAGTAGTCCGTGAAATTTTTATTTTTATTTTTATTTCGAATTCATGGCATTCAACTGGAACTATTGATGCCCTATCTACTAAAAAAAAAACTTATGAATCGGATAATAAATAACAGCTTTAGAGAGGTGGCCCGCTTTCAAATGGGTCACTCTGTATAAAAAAAACCATCGAATGAGTCAAGTGGTTTTGCCCAAACTCAAGACACAACATCTTTATGATTATGCTAAACAATATTGTTCAGGAAATACATATGCTGATGTCACATCACTTCTTATTGACAACAATAATTATTAGGTTGTCAAAAATCATGAATCATCAATCATCAAATCAGTGCAATAAATAAATGATGTGATAATGGAACAATTATTTGTTATTAACAACAATCCTTACGAGGATTTCGAAAATCATGAATCATCAATAATCAAATTGATGTGATGTCAATTGAATAATTCTGAATGCACCGAAAACAAATTTTGTTTTATTTGCCCCTACAATTTTTAAATATTAGATCATTGGTGAGATTTGTCACAAAAGATGATATATATCTCAAGCAAAGCAATTCTTTCCTGAGAGACCCTAATTAATAACTTAATAAAATCAAAATCTTCCAATCTATCATCTAAAGAAAATACCAAACATAAAGTGAGCTCCATAAGTAACTAATACATTCATTTTCTAAGTAATTTACAATTTATAAGTAAAATCCTGAAACACGTCCATTTTTAATTCTAAAATGACATGCATTTTATTCCTCCCTCTTCAACCCCCTTGGAGTGACAGCAATCCCTTTATATTCAAATACAAGTGTTGAAACAAGAGTAATATCGACATGGTTAAACTATTAACATCTGATCGCGGCAATGTAGCTAGAAAAGTGAACGAAAATTATCCACCAATTTGGATGACTCGATTGACTTGGATTCATCAGCTGATACAGTTGTTGATGTCGAACACAGGGGATCGCCGCTCCCTAAAAACGGTAAACATGACGAATGGAAAACCATTTCCCACAAAAAACCCAAACGAAAAGAAGAAGCCCATACCAAACAAAGCAGAACTCAAGGACAACAATTTAAAGTATCACAATCGTCTCTGTCGTTAAAAAAATGAAGTATTTTTTTTGGAACCGCCGATTTTATTAGAAATCGAATTTATCGCAGAATGTTGCTATAATTTTTTTGCTTCTAGGAGCACATTTTACATGTGTACTTAATAATATCACGCTATAAAATTGTTTAAAAGTTGATTATTTTGTTAATTAGGTATTTCTAAAGTTAACAAAATATGAAAAATCAAGTAGAATTTTTTTTAAATTGAATTTAACATTATTATCACTTTTATGTCTGACAAAGGCATTTTACAACGTTTTGAAAAAAATACGCTATTTGTTTATGAAATATTCATTAACAAATGGATAAGTTGAATATTTTATGATTGAAAAAAAATTAAAAAAATCCTATTTTTTTTTAATTTTTATAAGGGTTTCTTTAATTTTTTCATTATTTAAATAATATATAAAGAATTTTTTTTCTTTAAAATTAATAATTGGTTTTTTCTACCTAATAAGAATTTTTTCCATGAATAATGTAATTGTGTATTTACTCGACAATTGAACAAACTTTGATTGACAATTTGTTTTTTATTGGTACAAAAAATAAAAAACTATAGGCAAAATGTTCAAAAAAATTTGTTTGTTATTTTTATAGAATTTTCTAGAAACATTATAAAGTTTGTCGTATATGGTTATTTTTGTTATTTTTTGTTCCATTCAAAAAAATATAATAATGCCAATCAAAGTATGTTTATAACATATTGTTAGTGAATAAACAATTACATAATTAATAAAAACAATTTTTTCCTATTAGGTGGAGAATAACCAATTATTAATTTTAAAGAAAAAAATTAATAATGTATTCTTTAAATGAAAAAAAAAACTGAAAAGGGAAACATTCTCAATTCTCAACATGAATACTCCACAAGAGGTTATCTTGACGATGGAAGATAGTGACTAAAGTTTATCTTTCAGTCGCAGATGATTCCACATCTGATTTTATGAACATCCTGTTCATATTTTCAACAAACCAAAAAAAAAAACTATTATAAACAATTTAAAAAAATTAGGAATATTTTTTTTAATCATAATAAACTCTCAGCAACTTAATGCAAGAAAACAATTTCTGAAAAAGAATCAACTTATTCATTTGTTTATGAATATTTTATAAACAAATTGCGTAATTTTTTTTTAATCGTTGTAAAATGCTTTTTTTAGACATAAAACTGATAATAATATGAAATATCAATAAAAAAAAATAACAATATTTACTTAATTTTGTTAACTTCATACGAGGTACAAATCCGAATGATGAAAAAGATGAATTTACCGCAGGCAGCCCGATTTTTTTTTAATGTTCATAAGGGTTTCTTTAATTTTTTCATTATTTAAATAATATATAAAGAATTTTTTTTCTTTAAAATTAATAACTGGTTATTTTCTACCTAATAAGAATTTTTTCCATGAATAATGTAATTGTGTATTTACTCGGCAATTGAACAAACTTTGATTGACAATTTGTTTTTTATTGGTACAAAAAATAACAAAAACAACCTATAAGGCAAAATGTTCAAAAAAAATTGTTTGTAATTTTTATAGAATTTTCTAGAAAAATTATAAAGTTTGTCGTATATGGTTATTTTTGTTACTTTTTGTTCCATTCAATAAAAATATAATAATGCCAATCAAAGTATGTTTATAACATATTGTTAGTGAATAAACAATTACATAATCAATAAAAACAATTTTTTCCTATTAGGTGGAGAATAACCAATTATTAATTTTAAAGAAAAAAATTACTAATGTATTATTTAAATGAAAAAAAAAACTGAAAAGGGAAACATTCTCAATTCTCAACATGAATACCCCACAAGAGGTTATCTTGACGATGGAAGATAGTGACTAAAGTTTATCTTCCAGTCGCAGATGATTCCACATCTGATTTTATGAACATCCTGTTCATATTTTCAACAAATCAAAAAAAAAACTATTATAAACAATTTAAAAAAATTAGGAATATTTTTTTTAATCATAATAAACTCTCAGCAACCTAATGCAAGAAAACAATTTCTGAAAAAAATTCAACTTATTCATTTGTTTATGAATATTTTATAAACAAATTGCGTAATTTTTTTTTAATCGTTGTAAAATTAGACATAAAACTGATAATAATATGAAATATCAATAAAAAAAAATGACAATATTTACTAAATTTTGTTAACTTCATACGAGGTACAAATCCGAATGATGAAAAAGATGAATTTACCGCAGGCAGCCCGATGCTTTGGTTATACGTAGGACGCTGCAAACCAGCAGTCACTATGAACATTGTGAAGGCATATCTTGGCAAGCGTCTACCGAATAATGAATTTGAAATTGAAGAACTCAACAGTCTAGGCAAACTCAAGTCATTTAAAATAGGAACTTTGGGACACCCTCTACGATCCATCATCCAAAATCAAATTGGGTTACTAAATCAATAATCGATGAAGGTGGGAAGTAAGCCGACCTATTTTGGCTGATGAGTAATTCTAATAACGAACAACTGAATCATGACTATAAAGAAATGAAAAAAGAACATAGACGTAACATCAATTAGGTTAAATTTAAATTTACCCAAGACAAAATCAACAGTTCTATTGATCCAAGAGAAACGCAAAAAATAGTTTGGCAAATATTTAAACCTAAAACCGGGCAAAACCAAAAGTGAACTTCCAGTTCAAATGAACATCAACGGTAAAACAACCACTGACCCTCTCATAATAATATCAAATGCTTTTTGCCAAGCATTACTCTGTAAATGTGTCAAGCATAATTGAATCAAAGTTTGGAAATAACGTAACTGAAGAATGTACCAAAATAGCTAATATCCCCAACACTTTTTACTTCTCTCCAGTACACGAGCAAGAAATCATCTCAGTAATTCGCGAACTAAAAAACAAAAATTCAGTTGGTGTGGACTGCCTATCCACCAAAGTATTGAAAGGAATAAACGAATATATCGCCAAACCATTGGCACATATAATTAACTTCTCAGTTGAGTCTGGAGTATTTCCTGATATGTTGAAAATCGGAAAAATAATTCCTATTCATAAACAACAAGATCCACTTTTACTTGATAATTATAGACCAATAACTATTCCTAGTGTAATTAGTAAAGTGATCGAGCGCTGTATATTCAATAAAATATTTCATTTTTTGTTGAAATACAATATAATCAGCAAATCACAAAATTGTTTCCATCCTGGCCGATCAACAGAAACTGCCGCCGTTGACTTCATGGAATAAGTCTACAGACGTATGGATGATGGAAAGTATGTAGGAGCATTGTTTTTCGACCTCACCAAAGCATTTGACTCGATAAACTTTAGATTCATTGTAGAAAAGCTCTACTCCATAGGCATTCGGGCAACTTCCTTTCGTGGATTATGTCATTTATGAGTTCCAGAAGGATACTGGTAGAACTGAGGAATAGCAAGTCAGATTTTTACGAAATGGGCCTGGGAGTCCCACAGGGATCAGTTCTGGGACCATTAATATTTCTTTTGTTCATTAATGATATGCCATCTCATATACGTTCTAAATGTCTAATCCTGTTTGCTGATGATAAAACTATAGCTGAGGAAGCTGATAACCCCCCCAGATCTACAGATTAAACTATCAGTAATAGCAGACCAATTCACGGTCTGGTGTAGAACAAATAGATTAGTGGTAAATGGCAAAAAAACAATCCTCATGCAATTCTTTGGTAGGAAAACTCATACTGGTCCGATGAACGTGCGCGTTGAAAATAATATCGTTGAATCCTCAGATACCACAACATTCCTAGGAATACATATAGATCAAAAATTCGACCATGTATGCAAGAGAGCTTCCAGTGCGTACTATGCTATACTCCAGTTAAAAAATGAACTTGATCGACCAACTCTCCTAAATATCTACCACGCTCGTATTCATTCTCATTTGTCCTACAACATAATTCTGTGGGGGGCGCCTCAGAAATCAATAGAGTATTCGTGGCTCAAAAAAGGGTTATGAGGCTAGTATTCAATATGAAGAAATTGGACTCCTGCAGATCGTACTTTCAGGAACACCATATTTTAACTGTTCCCTGTTTGTATATATACAGCTGCATTTGCTATATTAAACGCAATTTGAAAGATTCAGCGAAGAACTCATACGTACTCCAATATCCAACCAGATACGCTGATTCAATTAGAATCCGAAAACACGCAACAAGTTTGTATGAAAAAACTCCTCACTGGCAGGAGCAAAATTATTCAACCACCTACCTTCTGACATAAAAGATGTCAAGCCTTTAAAATTATTCAAAAAAAAAACTCAGGTTATTCTTAACGACCCATAGTTTCTACTCCACCATAAAATATCTCGATTTCAGGTGATCGAAAAACTGTAAACTGTACATGTCAATTTACATTGTGGGGATTTTTTTTTGAATTTTGTATTTTTATATTGTTATAGTGGTAACCTATGTTTATATGTAATCTTATGTTATATTTTATATATTCCTATGTTGTTATGATGTATCGTTATATTATTTGATGTTATATATGTACACACTGCTACTTAGTGACCTATTTTATATTTCTGTCACAACTCTGTGGCTCCATAACTTGTGTGGTTCTTTATTGAATCTCCGAACATATACTCCAATATACAAAATTTCTGTCTTTTGTACATTGACGTAATGGACTATATGCCCATTGTGACCTATCCTATATCATGTATTTGATCATAAAGGACCAATAAATATTCTATTCCATTCTATTCTACACATTCTATTTTTTCTGGAATCGCAATCAACATTATCATAAATTAAGGAATTTTGATAAATGCATAACAATTTTTTATCACCATCTTTATTGCCTATGAAATCGTGTCCTTGACAATCACTGTTTGTTTATTGTTGTGACAAAAGTCAGAGATTCACTACTCATTTCGGTTTAATACCTACTTATCGCTAAAAAATATTTCAAATAGACAGTGATGATGATGTCCAGGTGTGCGGGACACCACCAGAGTTAGTAAATGCTGCTGAAAATGTCATGTTAAATTTATTGCCAAATAAATCCAAGGAAAAATATGAATACGCTCACAAACGTTTCATGGATTATTGCCGAGAAAAAAAAGACGACCTCCCGATCTGAAAATGTCATAATTGGCTACTTTTCCGATTTATCTACAAAGTTGAAGGCATCTACGTTATGGTCGAATTACTCCATGCTGAGAGCTACACTTAGTACAAAAGAAGATATCGATATTACAAAATATTCGAAATTACGTGCTTTCCTGAAACGTCAAAGTGACCAAAGAAGTCAAAAGTTTTGTCAGATGAACAAATTGAAACGTTTATTACTCAAGCACCAGGTTATATATACTTAATGAATAAGGTACGTTTAGAGTGTAAGAATTTTAAAATTACCTAGATATTTATGAAGTTCGATAAAAACTCAAAGTCGTCTCCACAATATATATATTCAAAACCCCAGAGTAGAAGTAGGGTGTTGTCAAGGCAGCTTTTTTGCAATCAGTTGTCGAAAAGTTGCATCAAAACATAATTCAATAACATGTTTTCGAGCATAGTAATGCTCATCTTCAGTTGAATGAACTATGCTCGAAAAAATGTTATTGAATTATGTTTTGATACAATTTTTTGACAACTGATTACGAAAAAGCTGCCTTGACAACACCCTACTTCTACTCTGGGGTTTTAAATATATATTGTGGAGACGACTTTGAGTTTTTACTGAACTTCCTTTTACCGAAACTCCACTTTGAGCATGGACTACTTCCTTCAAACTAGATATTTAACTAGATGTTTACTTTTTAGGTTGCCTTAATATTTGGTGGTGCCGGTGCATGTCGCCGTGATGAACTATATCAATTAAATTTCAATGACATATGAGCTTTTGGATCTAAGCTTTTGATTAAAATACCCGATAATAAAACGAACAAACCAAGATCATTTGTGATAAAAGAAACGTATATGCCATTGTATAGAAAATATGTTGCATGTCGTCCAGAAAATTTTGAAATTTGCCGCTTTTTCTTTAAATATTCAATTGAGAAAGGTTGCTGGCAGGTAGTGGGAATACATCAGTTTGCAAGTTGCCTCAAATTGTAGCAACATTTTTAAATTTGCCATATGCACATGAATACACAGGACATTGTTTCCGTCGGACCTCTGCGACAATTTTGGTTAATGCTGGGGCAGATTTAATTGCTTTAAAGAGGCATTGGGGATGGAAATCCCTAACCGTTGCCGAAGACTATATAGAGGAATCTTTTTTAAATAAAGTAGACATAGCAGATAAAATATTCAGAGTGGGAAGTGACGAAGAGAAATCTGCTAATACTATTAGTATTATTATCGAAGAAGAAAACAGCAATAACGTCGCTGACTACTCAGGTATCATAACAGTTAAATTTAGAGAGGGAAGTGACAAAGAGAATGACTTCTCAGGAAGAGTTCAGCCTGTGTTTAATAATCGTACAAACTGCAACATAACTATAAATATACAAAAATACTTATAATAAACGTTCCATATGTGTAATAATATATTCAATAAATGTTCTCAATGTAAGTTGGTTGTTTGCGTGTATTTATTTACTGTCTAAAATGTATATAAAAAACCGGTAGGGACTGATTTTGACGGACGAGGCCGGCAAAAATTTTTCCGGCAAGGTTTGTTGCTTAGCAACGGGCTAATATACTAGATTACCGTATTTTGGGGTCTGGAGTTGCTGCGAGAAAATAGGCATTCTTGAGCGATTTCAGAAAAAAGTACTTTACCGCACTGGAGCGGAAAAGTGCTTCTTTCCACACGATGAATCATTAAAAAAAGTGCACTTTTCCACATACTCGTAGGAAAAATTGTTAATTGCTTAAAATGTCAAAAAGTCAAAGGTAATGTGATTTTAGTCATTCATAGACGAATTTCCCATGTGAAATATGAAATTATTTCTAATGCTAAAGTGGAAAGTATTGTGTCCGAAAGACTTACAAGAAAGAAGGGAATTTTGTGGCATAGTGGACAAATTATTAAATTATTAAATTAGGGAAAAAAGCATCATCAAGTGGGAGTCGAACCCACGACCTTATGATATCTAGTCATATGCTCTACCGCTGAGCTATTCGAGGACATAGGAATCGACACACACTCGTGAATCCTTTCCCTCCACAATTTAATATTCATGTTAGAAAATGAAGCGAAGATCAAAATATTAAATTGGTTATATAAACTTTTCGTCCTAGAATCACTCAAAGAATCACCCCTTCGAGTTTGGCCACGTACTTACATAACACCCTGTGATATACATAAATTAGAACTATTCTTTAAGATAACACTATGATTAAAGCGATCGTAAACTTGCAGATTTGTATTATTTAATTGTTTGTCATTAATTAATTTACTAAATTATTTTCTTTCATTGAATCGTAGTGAGAGTTATTATGGACATACATACAGAGTGAAATATCAAATTTGCTCCAAAAAACTAGTAAAAATTCAAACCATATTCAATAAACGTGATATGCTAGTATAAATAATAAATTGGGCCAAATTTTGCATTAAAATATTAATATAGTAGTAACATGAGATATACTACCACTCTTTATGAGGCTAGAACCATAAAAATTGGGGAACATTGTTGCATATGGTTTCTGATTCTACACAACTTTTCTAAATATTTTTTTTATAATGTCGAAAATAAGGGTATTTTACTCCTGATCAAAATTCCTATTGTTTGTTCTCCCCTGTAAACATTTGGAAATTTAGAATTTTGACAACTCAAATGCTAGTTTTACGCAATGCATTCTGGCAAATGGTTATTAAAAAAGTTTCCCATATAGTGAAATTTTTTTGAAACTCACTCTATATTTGGGAATACATTGAATATATTTTTAGAAAGCTTCTAAAATTTTTCAAGTAATATATTAGGATCATTTTCATCTACTACGTCGTTCCAATTACAGTCACTGATATTTTCAGAAAACTGCAGAAAATGACACAAAGTTGAGTTCCTCTTTTTCACTAATATTGATTTTAATTTCCAGAGCAATTTTCTTCTTTCACCATTGGAATCTTCTCTTTCAAAACTTGGCAACCTTCATTATATCACTATGAGACTATTACTAAATATAATATTTCACCTTGGGAATTCCTTATGTTATTCACGAGTGAAAAGGAATTACAATTGAGAAATTCCTTTGTCGTGTTGAATTTTCGGGGATAATACCATAAGTAATTAAAAAAATTTTAAAAACTCGAGTTTATTTTTTTTTGTTTCAAAGCATAAATGCCCGACTCCGAAGGAGGAGGGCAATTTTTTGAAACAACGAAAAAAATAAATGAGTGCAGTTTTTCAAAAAAACACGTTTTTTTAGAATTATTTGGTTAATTTTCAAAGCACGAATGGTATTCGGTAAAAAATTTCAAGAATTCAAAATGATTCATATTATTCATTGTTATAGTTGATACTACAATTATTGTAAGTAATATTGTAAACATTTGTCTTCTCCGTAACTGAAGTTGATCTTGAACCTCCTCCTGGCGCGTATGGTTGTAGATTTCCATTGCCACGCATTTTGTCAACGATAGCCTGATGGTGTTCTTCATCTATATGTAGATAGCTCGCAATAGATTTGGAGTTGGCGTGTCCTGTTATTTTGTTAAGTTCTTGCTCAGCAACTCTCCGCTCTTTATGAAATTTGACACCGCTGTTGCCCTCAATGAGTGATTGGTAATTTTTTTTCTTTCCACATCTAGTCCCACCTGGTTTGCTTGTTTCTTAGTCCACTTTGCTATCTCGTTTTGCCCCACAGGTATGTTTTTGAACCATTGATTTCTTACTTTCCAAAATGGATTGACAGTAAAAAATAAACGGTCACTTTTCGATTTTAATGCGTAAAACGATCGAACTGGACAAAAATTATAGTTATTTCTATTCATTACTAACCACTTAGATGAGGCACATGGCTTGGATCCGCCTTGGGTAGTTTTTCCGAAAATCGGATTGTATTCAATTCTGTTTGTTTTTTGGCCTGAGTTATCGAGTTCTTCCATGAAAAACTGTAGCTTTGCTCTGCATCCTTCGCCTCCTCCCCAAGCCAATTCATACGACAAAACAAAGAACACCTTCTTTTGTAGTCCCTCTGGGGTTCCTTCTTCACAACTGTTTACTAGTTTTTTCAGTTCTTCAAATTTCAGAGCAGTAGAGCTCACTTTTCTACTATCTTGAGCCTGTATGTCTCTTCTCTTTGCATTTTTTGCGTCCCGTGCAGATTTAAAAACGACATCTTGGAATGGGTCAATTTTTATAGCATATTTCTGGAAGCATTCTTCCTTAATCATTTTGGCGGTGACATTCCAAATAGTTTTCACGGTGCTTTCTTTGTACTCCTCACCGTCACTTTTCTTCATGTTATGAGCCCAGTCCTTCAAGATTTTCGCAATTTCGCATACTGGCGTTTCTGTTCCAATTTATACCCTCTTGTTGCACAAAAATCCATGAACTGATTCCAGACAAACTTCTTGTTTTCCTTTGTATTCGCTGGAGTCGTTTTTTCGATTTGCGTGTCGATTTCAGCTTCTTCGAAAGTCCCGAAACGGTTCATTTCAGACGTTAAATATGAAACACTGACTAAATTATAGTATCTGTTTACTTCAGGTACGCGTTGCTATGGTCGTAAGCCTCTCTGTTACTTCCCTGGCAATCGCGAAACATACACTCCCGTTGAAAAGGGAAACATTCTCAATTGAATATTGATAGAAAGATTTTTCTGTGAATTGAAAAATCCACGATTAAACTGAAATTATTTTTTGTGAATGTCTAACAGAAAACAACTACTTCCCCGGCTAAAGCCACGCTGGACATTGAACTACATCTGATAGATATTCTGAAAAGGCCCTAACTCAAAAGAAAAAATCTGAAATTGAAAATTTGCATTTTTATTCAGATAGTTATTTGATTTTCTATTCCAGTCTTAATTAAGAACTCATAAAGATGAATGAGGCAAAGAAGAATGTTTTCCAAAAGAGAATACTCACCAGCAATCATTCGTAACATTGACACAGGAGAGACATCGCATTCACTAGGTCTTCAATACATTTTTGTCGACGAAAATCTATTTCACGCTTCCACGATCATCAGGAAGACCGGAAGAAATGGGAAACACATTTTCAAGAAGCAATCTCACTTTGCAAAGATGGAAAAAGTTAGAATCATTTCTTTTGGAGAGACACTTCGAAATTAGTTTATATTTTCAACAAATCAATACACTCCCGATTTTTAAATCGCGTCACTGCAGTTGAATTGACACCTAGCGCGCTGAATTACAGCGATAATCCACATAGTAGGAGGATTATCGCTGTAATTCAGCGATAATTCCACACCTTGACCACGTGAGTGAGATTTTCTTCTGAATTTTGGTCCTGTTTATCTAATCATATGTTCTGACAAAGGTAAGTCGAAAAACTCAGAATAAACTTTGGATTTCGATTAAGGAGGAATGTAAGTGCAAAAAATGGTAGATTTTTCATCATTAAATGTTGAACTCTATTTTATTAACCGACGGAACCAAAAAGGAGGAGGTTCTCTAGTCGCGAATATATTTTTTTTAAATATGATCACGCATAACTTTTTACTGAGACGTCCGATTCCGATAATTCTTTTTTCAGTGGATAGGGTGTACTTCGAAGTTGGTCCCATTTGAACTTAAAAGTTGAAATCCACCCCTAAGGGTAGCAAAATGAAGTATATTGATCACTCACCATCTGAATTGTGGTCCGTTAACCGATTCTATCAGTCATAACTTTGTACTGGGTTCTTCGATTTGGATGATTGTTTTTTATTAGATAGGGTTCACCTCATAGTTGATCATATTTGGATTTCGAATGGAATTATCCACCCTTGCAGGTAGAAAAATAGGGAATAATTGATTTTTCACTTGTGAACATTGGCACATATATGTAGTTGACAATGACAGATCGCTAATGTCCATTATTTTTGTTCTTCTACATCCATCACAATCATTATATTCTATGAGAGGATGGAATGATATACAAAGTAATGAAATAAACTAACCAGAACAACAAAAATAATTTATATTACAACAAATAGTAAAAGTAGATAATCATATTATTTAACTGGTAATAGTTGAAGTAAGGTGGGTAAGTAAGTATTCTGGAAGTAATCAAAAAACAAGTAGGTAGTAATAAGTAGATTTCAGTCACAAAATTGAAAAATAAAAACTTTTTAACAAAAAATTAAACCGACGAAATACGGAACTGAAAAGTAAAAAATTAAATAAACCTTCTTAGTCTCAATAACTGAGCTCCTAAACTAATGTAAGTAACTAATTTTGTGTCTGCGCCAAACGAACAATCAACGAAGATCATTAAATTACTTCAAAAAAATTATCAGAATGTCACCGCGCAACTCGATGCCATCATTTTACGCCTTATCTAATTCATTTGCTTGTTTGTTTGTCGCCGACTCAAAATTAGTTACTTACATCAGTTTAGGAGCTCAGTTATTAAGAAGGTTTATTTTATTTTTACTTTTCAGTTTCGTATTTCGTCGGTTTAATTTTTTGTTAAAAAGTTTTTTGTAACATCTTGTACGCGAGAATCGATCCTAAAATGGAAAATGGAATGTCAAGTTTATCGCTTCTCTTATCCTAGAAATAATAATTGTATTTTACTTATTGTTGTGTATGTGGGTTGATTACCACAATCTTATTGATTCGATAGTTGTTTAAATAATAATTCGAAGTAATGAAATGATAAATTTTAATGTTTCTCGTGCAATATACAGTGCTTTTCTTTAACCCCCCCCCTTTTATTTTCAACTGAAAAAATTGGAACTTGGGATTATGAAATTGATGCATGAATACTATATTTTGTAGTAAAAGTGACAAATGAAACTTTCAGGGAAAAAAAATTAAATTGAAAGGGGGTCTTGTGACACATCCTCTTGAAGCTCCTGACGAATACTTCACAACCCTAGAATATAAAGTCAATATCTTCACCTACTACAAAATGGCGGAACATTTAATAACTACCTGAATACAAACACATTAATATCGATACATCTAGAAATATTTGTTTTTCTCTGCCATATGGCAATCCCAACAACCCGATAAGGTTTGATAGATTATTTATGTTTAAACAAAAAATGACAAGAAATGTCAGTACGACAACGAACATCATTGTTCAGTTAAAATAATCTCATTTAGTTTTCGGTTTTACTAATAAATAGGTACCACGTGAACTATCTCTAAAATGGTCAATTCTCGTCCATTGGTAGAAAAAATCGAAGCGATTTTTATTTGCGGTGCGACGCGTAACTTTCACGAAACCGAAAGAATTTTTAATGATCGTTTCCCGAATCGTCCCATCTGTAGAAAATATTTAAGGGAACTTGTTACCAAATTTACAACTACCGGTAGTGTACAGAACAAAAAGCCCCCAGGTCATCCGTCCAATCCGGAAGAACAGCCAGTATATAATAATTGGTGAGATGATAGTAAATCCTCAACAGTCTACTTCCTCCGGCGCGAATGTTTGTGAGGTTTGTCCTTTTACTGTGTGGAGACTTTTGAAGAGGAATAAGTATCATCCATACAAAATCAAAATGGTACGCCAGTTAACTGAAGATGGCCCTGATCGAAGAACAGAATTCTGCGAAATTATGACGGAAACCATTGCAAGGCATCCTACCTATCTCCACAGTATTTGTTTCAGTGACGAATCTACATTTTATCTCAACGGCAAGGTTCACAGACAAAATTGCCGTTATTGGAGTGACACCAACCCTCACATCTACCGGGAAACTCATACTCAATATCCAGAAACAATTAACGTTTGGGCAGGAATATTGGGAAACCATATTGTAGGACCTCTATTCATTGAACAAAATTTAACATGGGAACTGTATTTGAATATGCTGGAATATACTGTTGACCCTCTAATCACCGAAATCGTTGAAGCGAATCCTAATGAATTCGATATGGATATTGTATTCCAACAAGATGGAGCACCACCACATTACTACGGACAAGTAAGAAACTATTTGGATAATACTTTCCCCGGTCGTTGGATTGGCCGTCGAGGTCCTACGGAATGGCCAGCCCGCTCGCCAGATTTGACACCTGTAGACTTTTTTATGGGGCTATTTGAAGCAAAAGTTGTAAGAAACTGAACCTGCTTCAATATTGGGTATACGGCAGAGAATAATAAATATTTGTAGAAATATCGACGTTACTGTGTTCGAAAATGTTCGGCGTAAAATATCGGAGAGGTTGTTCTTATGTCAAGCAGTTCAAGGCAACCATTTCGAGCACCTTCTGAACTGAACTCAGCTTCTTTCCTCAAATTATGAAGTTAAACGTCGATGTATTCAGGCAATTATTAAATGGTCCGCCATTTTGTAGTAGGTGAAGATATTGACTTTATATTCTAGGGTTGTGAAGTATTCGTCAGGAGCTTCAACAGGGTGTGTCACAAGACCCCCGTTTCAATTTGTTTTTTTCCCCAGGTGGCGCCCAGTCGCCATCTTGAAAGTTTCATCTGTTAATTTTACTTCAAAATATAGCATTCATACATCAGTTTCAATTTTTTTAGTTGACCCGTTCAAAAAATAAAAGTTACTGAAAGTTACTGAATAACTCTAAATAATCCTTCAGTTGCTCATTTTCGTTAAAATATCATGATCAACGCGCTCGAAGGCTTCACTGAAGTCTGTATAAGTTGTGCCAGTTTGAAAATTCTGCCCCTCGATCCAAAACCGTCACGTCGATGGTGATGTTAGGATGAAAGGTTAATTGGTCTTGATGGCCACTGATGAGTACTCGAGATTTCTACCTTCCTAACACTAAAATTAAATAATGGGAAAAAGCGATCCACACATATGCGGACGGAATCTATGTCTTCAATAGCTCAGTTGGTAGAGCATCTGACTAGAGATTCAGAGGTCGTGGGTTCGAATCCCGCAACCATAACCTAGCATTGCAAGCACTGAGGAAGGACATGTACTGGTGGTTCTACCTCGTATCATATTTCACTATATATTTGAATTAGTTCTTCTGTTAACTTAATGAAATGAATAATTAATCCGTTGTAAATTTTTCATATTCAATAATTATGCATACAATCAACACAGTGTGTGGAAAAGTATACACATTCTATATAAAATTAATTAATTTTCATCCAAATAGGAGTAGGAAAACGAGTCGTGTTCATCACTAGAGTCCTGATGAATAAAAATAAATAAATATTTAAAAAAAATCAATCCTTTTAACTATCAATAACAATAGATAGGATAAGTCAATGTTACAATTTTGAATGTCATTAAAGAACAAGGACAGTATTATTAAGGTTTAGCTGACAAACAAAAACGAAAAGAGATAATAAAAAAGTTGAGAGGTGTCAAGGGACACCCGGATGGAACGAAGTTCCTTTCGATTAATTAGTGAAGGAATTGTAATAATTTTTTTTTAAGTTATAATAATATTTTTTTCTATTATTAACAAATATAATGTAATATAAACTTAATCAGTAGGCTCAATTTTAGTACATACGCATTGATATTGTAATATTAAAATATAATTTGCTTTTGAATTTATTAAAGTTATGACGCGTACACTTGCTAAACACACAATAATGGAGAGATTATAACGCGTATGACTTGGTTAGCACAATAGTAAAGAGAGGTTATAATGCGTACTTGCTGAAAATACATAAGTATTTATTATTGTCTGTATAAAATCTTTACTTACCTAACTCCATCAGCAATATCCGGAACTTGTGCAGAAACACTGTCAGGATTCATTATTGTTATTATTTTTTATTATTATTTATCATGTACAAAAAACCTGTATACACTCAACAAAAATAATCGTCGCGACACCACACTGTTCAATGCGCAATAGAAAGACAAAACGAAAATAACTGGCTTGCTTTCTATGAGAGAGAGAGAGAGAGAGAGACACAGACAGAGAAACACGCGCACGCCGCACGGCTTACAACTACAGCAGAAAGTGTCGTTACAACTTTTGGTCTTAATTTATTCCGTCTAGCCCCCTTTCGCAACGCGCGATAAGGAACTTCGCGTTCCAAAAACAAGACCAAACAATTACAATGATGACAAACATAAACTGTGAAATACTTCTTTATTATTTCAAGACTGAAAAGTAGGATTCGAATTCCTCAACAGAATAAAAGCATTCTCTGACGAGGAGTTCCTTGAGTCTACACTTAAAAACAGCCGGGGATCAGTTGAAAAAACGGCAGCCTTCATTGATGGGAGATTTTTTGTAATAGGAGTGTTTGGGCTTGTTCAGTTTGGTATTATTTTTATTTCTGGTGGTGGAATGTGAATCACTGGTAATGGGAAATGAATGTTTGTTATTGAAAATGTATGTTAGAAGTTTCATCAAATAAATTGATGTTACCGTGAGGATCCGTTTTGATTTGAAGTACTGTCTGCATGATTGGCGACTACTAATATTATAAATAAGCCTTATGATTCGTTTTTGAGCAACAAAAATTCTTGTAATATCTGATGCCTGACCCCATACTATAATGTTATATGAAATTGTGGAATACACAAATGCATAGTAAACCTGCAATAATGAATCTGTGTTTAAAATATTTCTTAGTGTTGCCAAAATGTAAAAGCTTTTGTTGATTTTTTTACAAACCATTTGTATTTGTTTCTCCCATGTTAAGTTACAATCTATTAGCGTTCCTAAGAATTTAGATGAAGTGGAGGTTTCAACGATATTATTATTGATTTCGAAAGTGAAATTAGAGGGTGTTCTATGTTTTGTGTGAAACTCGATTATTACTGTTTTACTATGATTCATTATAAGTGTATTTTGCATGCAGTAATCCGCAAAATCTTTCAGAGCTGAGTCTGTGTTTTGCTGTAGTCTTTGGCGATCAGGATCCGATACCACAATGGAGGTGTCATCAGCATAATCACATGAAGACTCTACCATTTTTTATGTTATGAGGCAAGTCGTTGACATAGGTTAGGAAAATCAAGGGACCTAGGACACTCCCTTGTGGTGTTCCTAGATCTAAATCGTATATTCCTTCGATTTGGTTTCACCGATTCTCACGATAATTTTCCTATCTTCAAGAAAGGACGTTATCCAATCATTCATTGGGCCACGTAGACCTAGGTTGTTGATATTTTTACCGATACGAAATTACGATTTCCCGTGTCGAATGCTCGCGTTAGGTCAAACGATATAACACTCACATACTCATTTTTGTCCATCAGGTCGTTAATATGTTGAATAAGTTCTGTTATGGCTGTTTCGGTAGATATACCAGAGCGAAACCATGTTGGCAATCAGTAAGTATTTATGCTTTGTGAAGAAATCTGTAATTCTCTTGCAAATATTTTTTCAAATATTTTGGAAAAATGCTCAGGAGGGCAATTGGGCGGTAGTTCTCTATGTTGCTCGTATCACCTTTTTTTAATATGGGAATGATTGCAGCCGATTTCAGAACACTAGGAAAAGTGCCTGTCACTGATAAATTTATAATGTCGGCAAGGTATTGAGATATAATACAAGCACACTTTTTCATTATATCAATCGGGATTTCATCTAATCCAGTGGATTTTTTTTTAGGTAAGTTAGCAATAATTTCCTCAACTTCCTCTTTAGTGGCCGGTATGAATACAAGAGAATTACTTGGGCTGTTGGAGGTTGTGCACGACTTGGATATATTATTTCCGAAATGTTCAGATATTTTATTTTCTATAACGGTGGCTAAGTAGTTGCCAAAAAGATCTGTTATGATGTTTAGGTCCGTGGTCAAATGACCTTCATGAGAAATTTCAAGTTCTCTCTGCTTTTTAGATTTCCCTGTGACATTATTTGAGATGGTCCAAATTGCTTTGGATTTATTACTGGATATTTTTATTTTAATGTTGTAGAATTCGCGTTTTTCTCTCTTAATATTTTTATCCACTTGTTTCTTAATT
Organism: Gonioctena quinquepunctata; assembly: GCA_018342105.1. Classification (NCBI taxonomy): domain Eukaryota; kingdom Metazoa; phylum Arthropoda; class Insecta; order Coleoptera; family Chrysomelidae; genus Gonioctena; species Gonioctena quinquepunctata. The sequence goes on along the minus strand of JAFIRS010000778.1, from coordinate 451,478 downwards.
TTTTTATAGAGTGTTTTGATTTCATTGTCATCAGTTCTTTTTCTTGACCAGTCTGATTGTTTCTAGTTATCCATGTCATTTTTCAATTATCTTAGGAAAAGTTCGAATGTCTCATGTACATTGCTCATGTCAGTGGATGGTATATTGCGCATTGTCTTCTTCAGATGAAAACAGAATTCATTTACAGAGACGTCATCGAGGCAACGGAATATTAGGGGTTGAAAGCATGGGCATTAACTTTACAAAGCGACAGGGCCGGATTGAAAGGTGTGGAGGCCCTGGGGCAACAAAGGAGTGGAGGCCCCTAATTATTTTTCAAAAGTTTTTTTTTATTTATTGCGGAACAAATCAAATTATTTCGACACGAGCATATGTGGGTATAATGAAATACAAGAAATAAATCAAATTACAGCGTAAACAAAGGGATTCTTGCGAGCTTTTTTCGACGAAAAATCATTGATGATTTCGGTCAAATCCAGCATCCGGAGAAAATCATTCTCAATGCTAAGAAGCGATAAATTTGATAGGCGGCTTTGTCTCATCGTAATTCGCCTATTTTTTTCATTTTGGAAAATGAGCGCTATCCAGTGCAATTTGACATCATCACATTCTCAGTTGTAATATCACAAGAGAGTGAAAATAATTCGACAGATATTCGAAAACTTGTTGCCAGGCAATAGACAAGAGAGACCAACTGGCTCGAGTGGCTATTGCCAACAAGTTTGAGAAAGAAATCTAGATAATTATTTTCTACTATATCGAACTCTCGTGTGGTATTCTTTAGATTATTTTTTGATGTTACGATCATGAACACATTTCCTTGCAAAATTATATAATGTACTAAACCGGATTTGATTCATTTCACACTTTTCATGCGAATTGATGACAGACGTCAAATTAAAAATATAGGTTGTCAGACAATAAAAACAAAATACCTCAAATTATTCCCGCGACAATTTTCTAGGTAGAATATTCCCACTATTGATTGGCCAAAACGAATATGAATTATTTGAATTGAACGTTTCCATTGGTTTCTATAGCAATGTCAAAAAATAATCACTGTAATTTCAATGTTTGAGAATGTAGCTCTGAAATTTTGGTTTTCAAGAATTTGATAGTAGAACATCTCAGATAGATAGATAGATAGTCCTTTTCAGAAGGATTTACATTTATTGCGGAATGTCATCTTTCTCTTAGACTCACACTTTCAGATTTCGGGGATTTCTCTGTTACAAGCGCGCCACTCAGCGGACACTTGTCAACGCCAATAAATAGGAAAAACAGGTATAGACGGGCAAAGTGTTTGTAGAATCGGCAGAAAAATAGTCAACAGAATTTGAACTTTTGTTCTATTATGGAATGCGCACAGGGCTCTTATAAATAATTTGATGCAATCATATTCATAAATTGAAATATTATTTTCTTTTGCTCATGATTATTGAATTTCATTGTGTATCTAGATCGCTTGTGTCATTCATCGACCTTCATTTAATAAAAAAAAAATATTTTTTTTTTAAATTCAATTGTTCTTGTTTTTACAGCTAATTTCGATACGATATAATATTTTGTATAATAGTATGATGTTTTACTTGGTGATTGTTTCTCGCATATACACATGATTCATCAGATCGAAGATTAATATTAACCATGGATTTTGACAAGAATACGAATAATGTTTTTGAATGTTTAAAACGAAAAATGAGAGGAAATAGTGGGAGAACTGCTCTTTCGTAGTCAGATTTTTTATATATAGTTTTGCATATCCTTCGGTATTTGTTAGGAAATTTCACCTACAAATTTATATTTTGGAGGCTCCTCTCTTGTGGAGGCCCCGGGGCTGCAGCCCCGTTTGCCCCCTCTTAATCCGGCTCTGCAAAGCGACGCTCCGCTCCAATCAATTTTACGTAAAAAGAAGGAACACAACCTAACCTAACTTGGCTAACATTGCTATCCAAGTTGAATGCAAGCCAATTAACTTTACGGAACCTACACATTCTAATATTGAAAAAGCGAAACCACCCTTTTTTTAAATTCAAAAGGCCATAATTCCCAAAATATATTTTTCCGCGCTTAAATTTCGATTGCTGAAGTGTTTTTATCGAGTTTTGAATTTTGTGAAAATTTCGCGAAAATCCGGATTGACTTGAATAGTTGGCAACATGGCATGTCCATAAAACGCCAAGATCAATAAACTACCAATATTTGATTTTTGACGTTTTATATGAAGAATTAAATGAAATGTTATCGGAGTTTTTTTATGACTTTATCGAACATTAATTGATTTTAACATTATTTAAACGTTAAATGAGTGTACAATACTAGTGTAAAAAGTTATTCTTTCCATCTGTTTGCAGTTTCCTAAAGTAGCATTCCATAACCTCTGGACCTTCGAAGGCTCATATCTCCTAAAATTATCTTTTCCGCGCTAAATTTTCGATTTAGTGAAGATACTGGGTAATCTCATTTTCTTGACCTTTACCTCAGAAGATTCTATTCATGATAAAAATTGGGGCATTGCGGAAAATTAGTTGTCAAAATTCCAAATTTTCAAACGGTGTACAGGGGAGAACAAAAAATAGAATGGGAATTTTGATCAAGAGTTTATTTCGAAAAAAAAATTATAATATAAAACAATATTCAGATTTGAAATCACAAGCATCTACGCAACAAGAATTTCGTTTTCGCTCTGGTTGGATAAAGTTCCCCAAAATAATTGTCTAATTATGTATTCATGACATAAGCAAGTCATAAAACTTCCAATTTCGATTGAGGTGGAATATAAGTGCAAATAATGGTAGCTTTTTCTTCATATGTATAACAAATGAGTATATGCCATTCAGAATGGACATGTTGAACTCTATTTTATGTAACATCCAGTACACGAGAATGTATGTAATCGAGAATCGATCCTAAAGTGGAAAAATGGGATTATATAAATTGTCTAAGTTACGAAAAACGACTATGTCAAGTTTATCTCTTCTCTTATCTTGGCAATAATAATTGTGTATACCTTATATCATGTCTGCACTTTTAATTCTCATAGGAGTGTTATGTATTCAGTATTATTGTATTATTAACACATTTAAAGAAAAACATTTTTATATTTTGACGGCAGTACTCGAGGAGATAATTATAATAAATGATTTGAAGCTGTAAAAATCTTAAAAAAGCGTGTACTCCTATGTGAATGAACGTTTGAACGATAACAATAGTCGATATATTCCACTTATTGAAAGTGAAAGTACCTACTTCGAATCAACAATCTGAATAATCTATAGTTTCCACAAATATATTGGAACTTAGGCATCATTTCAGCTATCCCGGAAATACTGAATGGAGTAAATTCATATAAACGGTGTGTTATACAGGGTGATTCAAAAGTACTTTGACAAACTTCGGGAGGTGATTCTTCAAAATATTCTAATATGAATTGTCCAAATAAATATATGTCCGGAAACCCTTTGTTTCCAAGATACAGGGTGTTTAAGTTTTATTTTTCTTTTCTTTTTTTTAAATAACTTTCGAAATGCTAACCTTAATTAAACGAAAATTGGTATTGAGAGGTTTTTTGAGGTGTCGAATTCGAACATGATGTTATCATTGCTTTTACTCGTAAGGAGCGCCACCTACACGTCTTTCTCTTTTTGAAGATTCATAACTTTTTGAGCGTACTTCTAGCACATTTTTCAGTAAAAAAATCAATTCCTCTATCATATCTACGTAAAAAAGCTACTCCTGTTACAAGTCGCTATAAAAAACCGTTTTCTAGATATTTGGACTTGAAAATTTCAAGTCGATTATTTGATAATCGATGCGTGTTGAAGTTATTACCATTGAAGAGGGAAACATTCTCAAAAAATAACTTCATTTTTATCGTGAATTTTTCAATTCACAGAAAAATATTTCTGTTAAATATTCAATTGAGAATGTTTCCCTATTCAACATGAATACCCCACAAGAGGTTATCTTGAACGATGGAAGATAGTGACTAAAGTTTATCTTTCAGTCGCAGATGATTCCACATCTGATTTTATGAACATCCTTTTCATATTTTCAAACAAATCACAATGTATTACCATTATTTTGCATTTTTCACAATAATGCTTAGGAAATGAATTTGACGTTTAAGTAAGTAGTTTTGGTAATTACATATTATGTGACAGTTAAACGTTTTGTTGTTTTGTTGAAGTTTCTGTAAGTTTTGGAACACTAATTTTGAAAAAATTGATTATTCAAACAATAATGCTCATTTAGCCGATATTCATTGCGTTTATGGCTTTGCGGATGGCAATGCGCGCGAAGCAAGACGTATTTACCAGGAGCGATTTCCTAATCGAGTACTGCCTTCAGTTCCAACATTTACCAGTCTCCACCGTCGTTTAGCAGAAACAGGTAGCTTTAAGAGGGCAGCTGATATTATTGGAAGACCACGAGCAGTCGGAACCCCAGAATTGGAAGAAGCTGTTTTGAACGCTCTCGAGGAGAATCCAGAAACAAGTACAATAATAATTGCTGAAGCTCTCAATTCTACTCAGTCCACAGTTTGGAGAAATATCCACGATCAACAATTTTATCCATACCATATTCAAAGGGTACAAGCTCTTTTGCCACGAGACTTTCCCCAACGCATTACTATGTGTCAGTGGTTTTTGAGAAAATTGGCTGGAAATCCTCAATTTTTAAGATATGTACAGTTGTGTGCATGAAAAAGCCGTACAAGGTTTGTATGATGTAAACCTGCCTATGATGTTCCAGATTTCATAAAAAAGAAATACACGTACACATTTGTCCAAAATTTTGACACTACTTGTCAAAGACAAAGTCGATAAGAAGTTTAATTAAGATTGACAAGCCTGACTCACAATGGCCTATAACTGCTGTACGACTTTTTTATGCACACAACTGTACTCTTCACGGAGTTTGGAGAATTATACACGATCAACAATTTTATCCATACCATATTCAAAGGGTACAAGCTCTTTTGCAACGAGACTTTCCCCAACGCATTACTATGAGAGATAAGTGCCATGTGAAGTGGAATAAATAGAAAAATCGAATTTAAACGGTTTTCTTCACATAAAGGATTCAATATAAAATTGAACCAGAGAAAGGTAGATCTCAGGTGAAAAACAACTACTTTCCTGGCAAATACCACGCAGAACGTTGAATGATATTCACCTGAAAATCCATGCATACTTCCATTTTCAGGTGAATATCATTCAACGTTCTGCGTGGTATTTGCCAGGAAAGTAGTTGTTTTTCACCTGAGATCTACCTTTCTCTGGTTCAATTTTATATTGAATCCTTTATGTGAAGAAAACCGTTTAAATTCGATTTTTCTATGCATTACTATGTGTCAGTGGTTTTTGAGAAAATTGGCTGGAAATCCTCAATTTTTAAGATATGTACAGTTGTGTGCATGAAAAAGCCGTACAAGGTTTGTATGAAGTATACCTGCCTATGATGTTCCAGATTTCATAAAAAAGAAATACACGTACACATTTGTCAAAAATGTTGACACTACTTGTCAAAGACTTGTCAAAGTCGATAAGAAGTTTAATTAAGATTGACAAGCCTGACTCACAATAGCCTATAACTGCTGTACGACTTTTTTATGCACACAACTGTACTCTTCACGGAGTTTGGAGAATTATACACGATCAACAATTTTATCCATACCATATTCAAAGGGTACAAGCTCTTTTGCTATGTCAGTGGTTTTTGAGAAAATTGACTGAAAATCCTCCATTTTTAAGATATGTACTCCCGAAATGCTATCACAAACTTTTATAACAACAATGTTTGGGCTCTGGAAAATCCACACGCAGTTAGTGAAAGACATTATCAGTATCAATTTTCTGTAAATGTATGGGCGGCAATAATTGAGAATTACTTGATAGTTCCTTTCTTTCTTCCGTTCCGACTGAATGGCGCAACATACAGAGACTTTTTAGGAAATGAATCACCGGGACTACTTCAGAATGTACCATTTGAAATTCGTATCCACATGTGGTTTATGCATGATGGGGCTCCGGCCCATTTTTGCGTTGTAGACAGCGAATTCCTTAACACAGTCTATCCAAATCGATGGATCGCTAGGGGTGTAGAAAAACCTATCCAGGCGTGGGCACCAAGGTCTCCAGATCTAAACCCGCTAGATTTTTATTTTTGGGGACATTTGAAGTCACTAGTATATAAAACTCCAGTAGCGAACGAGGAAGATCTAAGAAACCGAATAGTAGACGCCAGTGAAACAATAAGAAACACACCAATAATTGTTGAGCGGGTACGAGATTCAATGACTAGAAGACTGAATGCCTGTATCTTCGCTGGAGGTGGACACTTTGAACAATTTATTTGAATACAATTTAGTTTCCTTTATTTCATTCTACATATTAAAAATTTCTTGAAATGAAATGTTGATATTTCTTGCAAATTTTATCAAAACAAATACAGATTTTGCACCCTTGATACAAAAATAACTATTTCAAACGAGTAAAAATAAATAGAATAGGTGGCGCCTCCTACAAAGAACCAAAACTACTTACTTAAACGTCAAATTAATTTCCTAGGCATTCTTGTGAAAACTGCAAAATAATGGTAATAACTTCAACACGCATCGATTATCAAATAATCGACTTGAAATTTTCAAGTCCAAATATCTAGAAAACGGTTGCTTATAGCGACTTGTAACAAAGGTAGCTTTTTTACGGAGATATGATAGAGGAATTGATTTTTCCACTGAAAAATGTGCTAGAAGTACGCTCAAAAAAGTTATGGATCTTCAAAAAAGAAAAAGACGTGTAGGTGGCGCCTCCTACGAGTAAGAGCAATAATAACATCAGGTTCGATTGATTTGTTGAAAATATAAACAGGATGTTCATGAAATCAGATGTGGAATCATCTGCGACTGAAAGATAAACTTTAGTCAGTATCTTCCATCGTCAAGATAACCTCTTGTGGGGTATTTATGTTGAAAAGGGAAACATTCTCAATTGAATATTGATAGAAAGGTTTTTCTGCGAATTGAAAAATTCACGATTAAAATGAAGTTATTTTTTGTGAATGTCTAACAGAAAACAACTACTTCCCCGGCTAAAGCCACGCTGGACATTGAACTACATCTGATAGATATTCTGAAAAGGTCCTAACTCAAAAGAAAAAATCTGAAATTGAAAATTTGCATTTTCATTCAGATGGTTATTTGATTTTTTATTCCAGTCTTAATTAAGAACTCATAAAGATGAATGAGGCAAAGAAGAATGTTTTCCAAAAGAGAGTAGGTACTCACCAGAAATCATTCGTAACATTGACGCAAGAGAGACATCGCATTCACTAGGTCTTCAATACATTTTTGTCGACGAAAATCTATTTCACGCTTCCACGATCATCAGGAAGACCGGAAGAAATGGGAAACACATTTTCAAGAAGCAATCTCACTTTGCAAAGATGGAAAAAGTTAGAATCATTTCTTTTGGAGAGACACTTTGAAATTAGTGTTTTCTGACATTAAAACCTGTCATGGGGTATGATAGATTGATTTGTTGAAAATATAAACAGGATGTTCATAAAATCAGATGTGGAATCATCTGCGACTGGAAGATAAAATTTAGTCACTATCTTCCATCGTCAAGATAACCTCTTGTGGGGTATTCATGTTGAAAAGGGAAACATTCTCAATTGAATATCGATAGAAAGATTTTTCTGTGAATTGAAAAATCCACGATTAAAATGAAGTTATTTTTTGTGAATGTCTAACAGAAAACAACTACTTCCCCGGCTAAAGCCACGCTGGACATTGAACTACATCTGATAGATATTCTGAAAAGGCCCTAACTCAAAGAAAAAATCTGAAATTGAAAATTTGCATTTTCATTCAGATAGTTATTTGATTTTCTATTCCAGTCCTAATTGAGAACTCATAAAGATGAATGAGGCAAAAAAGAATGTTTTCCAAAAGAGAGGACTCACCAGAAATCATTCGTAACATTGACGCAGGAGAGACATCGCATTCACTAGGTCTTCAATACATTTTTGTCGACGAAAATCCATTTCACGCTTCCACGATCATCAGGAAGACCGGAAGAAATGGGAAACACATTTTCAAGAAGCAATCTCACTTTGATGGAAAAAGTTAGAATCATTTCTTTTGGAGAGACACTTTGAAATTAGTGTTTTCTGACATTAAAACCTGTCATGGGGTATGATAGATTGATTTGTTGAAAATATAAACAGGATGTTCATAAAATCAGATGTGGAATCATCTGCGACTGAAAGATAAAATTTAGTCACTATCCCCCATCGTCAAGATAACCTCTTGTGGGGTATTCATGTTGAAAAGGGACTCTCTTTTGGAAAACATTCTTCTTTGCCTCATTCATCTTTATGAGTTCTTAATTAAGACTGGAATAGAAAATCAAATAACTATCTGAATGGAAATGCAAATTTTCAATTACAGATTTTTTCTTTTGAGTTAGGCCGTTTCAGAATATCTATCAGATGTAGTTCAATGTCCAGCGTGGCTTTAGCCGGGGAAGTAGTTGTTTTCTGTTGGACATTCACAAAAAATAACTTCATTTTAATCGTGGATTTTTCAATTCACAGAAAAATCTTTCTATCAATATTCAATTGAGAATGTTTCCCTTTTCAATCAGGTTCGAATTCGACACCTCAAAAAAACTCACAATACCAATTTTCGTTTGATTAACGTCAGTATTTCGAAAGTTAATAAAAAAACGAAAATAAAAATAAAACTTTAACGCCCTGTGTCTTGGAAACGAAGCGTTTCCGGACATATATTTATTTGGACAATTCATATTAGAATATTGTAAGGAATCACCTCCTGAAGTGTGTCAAAGTACTTCTGACTCACCCTGTATATCGAATTTGAACTTCAGCAAGAATATATTGAATCTATATAACAAATTTCAGAGCTGTAATTGATAACAACCTTCCTGATCTTATGTTAATATACAGAGAGACCGAATCAACAAAATACCACTCGCAGATAATCTCGATTTTTATTTTTTATGATTACAATAATTTCTTCATTCCACGGTCGATGGAGAAAGCCAAAACGAAAAATGCTCGACTGGAATATTGACTACATCGGCCTAATGATTGTTGTGAACGAGAAGACGGTTTGCTATTAGAGTGGGCATCGATGCTGGATATCTCAATTCACGCATGGAAAAAGATCATGTTATGCCATACATTTCGTTGAAGTTTGCATATTCCCATATAATCATTCAGTGGGTCAAGTTCTCAGTACTTTAGATATTACCGCATCTCAATTGCACCTATCAATCCGTGATCTTCGGAAATATGTTTCCAACCCAATGAACCATTGCATCTATTTAGAGAAAATAACTCATAACACTGATCCTCTTTCTGAAATTCCAGATGCTTGGCTATTACATGAACCACAATTAAACAATGGCATCTTCGAATAGGGGGGTTTTGCACAAGTTCCCAACTTCAAAAAAACCTTCAAAACCTTCTGACTCTCGAATAATAATAATTTTATCAGGGTTGTGTGGAGAATCACAAACTGAATATGCTGGATCATTTATTTCAAGTCTCAAAGTGTTTATATTACGAACTTTTTTACAAGCTTTTATTTAGTTTCACCTGTCCCGGGGTCTGTCTGTATGTATGTCTGTCTGTAATCAAATCTTGCAAGTTCAATTTCACCTACTTCTAATCGTCCGAAGTGTACATAATTCCGGTGACAATGTTTATGACATTTTTTTAGGAAAAAAAACATAAAGGCGGCTTCACTATGGCGGAAAATGTTTGTGATTATGGTCGCAAGATTTCTTTTACCTCTTTTAAGTTTTTATTTTCAGTTTCACCTGTCTCGGTGTCTGTCTGTCTGTCTGTCTGTCTGTGTCTGCTGTCTGTCTGTCTGTCTGTCTGTCTGTCTGTCTGTCTGTCTGTCTGTCTGTCTGTCTGTTTGTCTGTTTGTCTGTTTGTCTGTCTGTCTGTCTGTCTGTCTGTCTGTCTGTCTGTCTGTCTGTCTGTCTGTCTGTCTGTCTGTCTGTCTGTCTGTCTGTCTGTCTGTCTGTCTGTCTGTCTGTCTGTCTGTCTGTCTGTCTGTCTGTCTGTCTGTCTGTCTGTCTGTCTGTCTGTCTGTCTGTCTGTCTGTCTGTCTGTCTGTCTGTCTGTCTGTCTGTCTGTCTGTCTGTCTGTCTGTCTGTCTGTCTGTCTGTCTGTCTGTCTGTCTGTCTGTCTGTCTGTCTGTCTGTCTGTCTGTCTGTCTGTCTGTCTGTCTGTCTGTCTGTCTGTCTGTCTGTCTGTCTGTCTGTCTGTCTGTCTGTCTGTCTGTCTGTCTGTCTGTCTGTCTGTCTGTCTGTCTGTCTGTCTGTCTGTCTGTCTGTCTGTCTGTCTGTCTGTCTGTCTGTATAAAATCTTGCAAGTTAAATTTGACCCACTTCCAATCGTTTGATTTGGAAGAACCCCGCACTTATGGGAAATGGTCGAATTGGCTGAAATTTCATTATGTTATAGTGGGATGGGTCACTGACAAAGAAAAAAACTGTTTTTTAAGTCGAAATAAGACAAAGTAAGGATGAAAATGTATTGATCGGAACTCATAAACATGTTCAATTATAATCTTATTGATGATAGTACATTAGGGTGTATACGGGGCATAGTAAAAAAAATCGTTTTTCCGGATTTTTTTTTGCACTATTTCAGAACCAACAAGTTATATTTTGTTGAGATATCATAGTTTCAGTCTATTGTAGGCGGAAAAACGTGTTTTGTTTATTGATGACTCTCTCGCTGTTTGAAATATATATTTTATTTTTATTGTCGAGTATACCCCTACACTGAAAACAATTGACAGATCGTTTTTGATTGCAAAAAAAAGAGTTAATTGCTACTGCCCATTGAGTAAATGATAGGGTTACATTCTGATGAACTCAATTGTTCAATATTACCTTCCATTTAGATAGAGGGTGCGTTACATTTTTTTTAGGTCATTTACATCAATGTTTTTATTGAATATCTAGAAAACTGTTCCGTTAATTTGGACCATATTATACTCACAATATTTTTAAAAGGTTGACTATTATTGAAAAGGGAAACATTCTCAATTGAATATTGATAGAAAGATTTTTCTGTGAATTGAAAAATCCACGATTAAAATGAAGTTATTTTGTGAATGTCTAACAGAAAACAACTACTTTCCCGGCTAAAGCCACGCTGGACATTGAACTACATCTGATAGATATTCTGAAAAGGCCCTAACTCGAAAGAAAAAATCTGAAATTGAAAATTTGCATTTTCATTCAGATAGTTATTTGATTTTCTATTCCAGTCTTAATTAAGAACTCATAAAGATGAATGAGGCAAAGAAGAATGTTTTCCAAAAGAGAGTACTCACCAGAAATCATTCGTAACATTGACGCAGGAGGGACATCGCATTCACTAGGTCTTCAATACATTTTTGTCGACGAAAATCTATTTCACGCTTCCACGATCATCTTTATGAGTTTTTAATTAAGACTGGAATAGAAAATCAAATAACTATCTGAATGAAAATGCAAATTTCCAATATCAGATTTATTCTTTCGAGTTAGGGCCTTTTCAGAATATCTATCAGATGTAGTTCAATGTCCAGCGTGGCTTTAGCCGGGTAAGTAGTTGTTTTCTGTTAGACATTCAAAAATAACTTCATTTTAATCGTGGATTTTTCAATTCACAGAAAAATATTTCTATCAATATTCAATTGAGAATGTTTCCCTCTTCAACATGAATACCCCACAAGAGGTTATCTTGACGATGGAAGATAGTGACAAAAGTTTATCTTTCAGTCGTAGATGATTCCACATCTGATTTTATGAACATCCTGTATATATTTTCAACAAATCAATCTTATCATACCCCATGACAGGTTTTAATGTCAGAAAACACTAATTTCAAAGTATCTCTCCAAAAGAAATGATTCTAACTTTTTCCATCTTTGCAAAGTGAGATTGCTTCTTGAAAATGTGTTTCCCATTTCTTCCGGTCTTCCTGATGATCGTGGAAGCGTGAAATAGATTTTCGTCGACAAAAATGTATTGAAGACCTAGTGAATGCGATGTCCCTCCTGCGTCAATGTTACGAATGATTTCTGGTGAGTACCCTCTTTTGGAAAACATTCTTCTTTGCCTCATTCATCTTTATGAGTTCTTAATTAAGACTGGAATAGAAAATCAAATAACTATCTGAATGAAAATGCAAATTTTCAATTTCAGATTTTTTCTTTCGAGTTAGGGCCTTTTCAGAATATCTATCAGATGTAGTTCAATGTCCAGCGTGGCTTTAGCCGGGGAAGTAGTTGTTTTCTGTTAGACATTCACAAAATAACTTCATTTTAATCGTGGATTTTTCAATTCACAGAAAAATCTTTCTATCAATATTCAATTGAGAATGTTTCCCTTTTCAACATGAATACCCCACAAGAGGTTATCTTGACAATGGAAGATAGTGACTAAAGTTTATCTTTCAGTCGTAGATGATTCCACATCTGATTTTATGAACATCCTGTTTATATTTTCAACAAATCAAGTTGACTATTATATACGATAGTTTTATCAACTTTGTATATTGCGTTTCTAAGATATGCATTTTTTAAATTTGCGGTATTACGATATATGGGGTAACCTATCGATTTGACAAAATTTTATGGAACCTTTCGACAAATTCAATTCTATTATAAAACTTTTCGAAATCAATTATTCGATACTATAAACAACATAAACCACACTCAACAACAATTTGGAACTCAACAGTATAGACTAAAAAAAAATCGAATTATAAATAACGACATCTAACATAAAAAGTCAATTAATATTATGGAAATTATAATATAACAAATCGAAATGAACCTGATGAAGCTATTGTATAGCGAAACATTCGTCGTACTTTAGTGAACCCTTAAGTGGTGAAAATCTTATAGTGTATTGTAGTAGTGAACTCTAAATCGAAATTGAAACTAATTATTTATAAACAACATAAACAACAATTTACATAATTTAACTGTCAAAAAACAAACAATAAACAAAACCTAAATTCAAATAATATTATTAATAATGTTATTTATTGGTCTATTTGCGCAATCTAAAACATTGGTTAATAGTTCATGGCTAGTAGTTTATTGTTTCTTGATGACGAGCATATCCTAGGTACCACTTTTGCAGGTACAGTAGTAGCCTAGAATACGTTCATTTGCAGGTGCATCAGGAATAATACTAAAGTTGATACTGGACGCTATGCGGCAGCGTAATAGTCCAGATTCAGGATTACGCATATCAATTTCAAATAGAAACAATGAAGTACCCTAGCCATAAACTATTGAGAAATGTTTTAGATTGCGCAAATAGACCAATCAATAACAATATTAATAATTTTATTTGAATTTGGGTTTTGGATATTGTTTGTTTTTTAAGAGTTCCATCATGTAAATTGTTGATTATGTTGTTTATAACTAATAAGTTTCAATTTCGATTTGTTATATTATAATTTCCATAATATTATTTGACTTTTTAGAAGTCGTTATTTATAGATTTGTTGAAAATATAAACAGGATGTTCATAAAATCAGATGTGGAATCATCTGCGACTGAAAGATGAACTTTAGTCACTATCTTCCATCGTCAAAATAACCTCTTGTGGGGTATTCATGTTGAAAAGGGAAACATTCTCAATTGAATATTGATAGAAAGATTTTTCTGTGAATTGATAAATCCACGATTAAAATGAAGTTATTTTTTGTGAATGTCTAACAGAAAACAACTACTTCCCCGGCTAAAGCCACGCTGGACATTGATGTAGTTCAATGTCCAGCGTGGCTTTAGCGAGATGCACGGCTGCGTTTTGATGACTTCTTTCATAGATAATTGTTTGTTTGGCGTCGACTCAAAATCAGTTACTTACATTAGTTTAGGAGCTCAATTATCATTTAGACTAAGAAGGTTTATTTTATTTTTTGCTTTTCAGTTGATTTTTTCGTCGGTTTAATTTTTTGTTAAAAAGTTTTTATTGTGATTATGGTCCGATTCCATTCAAAGTTGGTATCTAGGGGTTTTCATTCAATTCAAAAATAAATCAAATGTCAATTATTAAACTAGTTATTTAACATCATAAATCAAAAAATAAAAATAAATAAACAAAAAAAATTAAATTTTTTAAAACTTGCTTTTATTAGTTGTCAATAAAAACAAAACTAAAAATAAAAATTATAAAAAAAACATTTTTAAAGACAAGCTTTCATACAAATGCACTAAAAAGGAAAAAATTACGTCTTTTATTGTTTGATCTAGGTTATTCTGTGAGTAACAGATTCAAAAGCTTGTCGCGGATACAAAATAGGTAATCTTGCACGGCAAGATTTTGAATATGTTTCTTACAGAATAACCTAGATGTGATTAGGACACAACACAGGAGGTAAAAAATTTTGCAATAAATCGTTCTTTCCAACACATATTTTTTAATTGGGGATTCTTAATTGTTTCGTTAAAAAGTTCTGGTAAAAAATGGAATAGGGGTTTTATGTTTCACCTCTTTAAAAGATCACAACAAAATTGAAAAACTATTCATGGGTACTCTTTTTATTGGTAGAATATGCCCACAAAATGCCATTTCCTCAACTCTTCGGCAATTAAAAAAAATATGTTTTCTTCTCATTTTTGGAAGCGTGGTACTTTTCAAGGAAAGGCCTAAGAGCTTTTGTTTACATGAAAGACCTCCTTCGATTTTCGACAAGGAATCGCCAGCTGAAAACTTTCGCACTATCTTAAAAAACGACGTAGGGGACAAAAAATACCTCAATGATTTAATTTTACAATTTCGAAAAAAAGTTCCTATAACATTTTTTCACATATACCTCGGTTTGTCCGCCTCATGTTCGCCATTGGTGATTGTAGAAGGAATCTCCTGATATCTTAAAAAATATATACTCCTGTCGTTTACCCGCGCTTGTTTGAATTTCTTTACGTTGACATTCAGAGCACTGGGCAGAAATCACATTGCGTCATTAATTTGATTGGTTGGTAAGTAAGAACTTGTCGAAGTATTAATTTTACTACAATTCGCGCGACAAGCTTTTTGAAACCAAATAATTCAACAAAAAATAATTAAATCTGTGTCAGCGATGACTTAAACTTATTTTATACGTTTTAGTACACGACTTAAATTATAGTTTGTCTTTAAAAAGGTTTTTTATTAATTATTTTTTCATAACTCCGTTCCGTTTAATCTTGTTGCCTTTTTCTTTGTTGTAATACAAATAATTTTGTTTTGTTTGCATTTTTAATTTGATATTCTATTAAAACAAAACATTGTACTGGTACATGCCTACATTGAAAGTTATGTAAAGAATGAAAGAAATTATTTTTTCCTTTTTAGTGCATTTGTATAAATAATAACTTTTCTTTAAATTTTTTTTAATAATTTTTTAAATCTATAACTCGCGGAATGACCTACGTCGCACATCCACAGCAATTATTTTTTACTTTTTAGCGCATTTGAATAAAAGCTTTTTTTGATTAAATATTTTATTTTGCTCATCTAGTTGAAATTGTTCGCAGTAATTTTGATCATTGCTCTACATACATCATTATCGACAATAATGATGATGATTGCATCGAAATATATTAATTTAATGATCTCATTTACATACGCAATTCGATATATTTTCTATAACTACTGAGAACAAAAAACTGCTTTTCGATATTCTCGATTGAAAAGTATCCGGAATAAATATTATTTTTTATAAAATCTACAAAAAATTAAATGCCCACAGAAAAAAGAAAGCGTGCAATGAGTACACGTGACATCGATTTATATTATATCATATCATTAATATGGTGGCCAAGAAGCCAACGGTCAGCCTGACTGGAAATCACTGGAGCAATTTTCAAATGCCACACTGCAGCATAACAAAATTCTTTTACTCTTACTATTTCATTACGTGCACACAGCTCCAAAAACTTCAATTAAACTTGAAGGCTGGAAATCTGATTGGACATCTCTGAGGATTTTGGAAAATATTCCCCTAGAATCCAGGTACAAACCATCAGATATTATGTCAGCTAGACTTTGAAGTGGATTGTGAAGTGGTTATAAACAACCACCATATGCCGGGGGTCAATATTTTTTAGGCAAGCCATGGTTTCCAGAGTTCCGAGTTTCTGAGATCCAAACTTGGCAGGGTTATTGGATTCGAAATTTGATTTTTTTTTTTCAGTACTTCATACTCTCCCATCAATTCCGATTTCACCGGAAACGACCCCACGCACTACCCATTTAACGGTCAGGCCCCGACGGTAATCGACCTAGTGGTACATAAAAATATGACAGAAATTTCAGAGCTAACTGCAATAGACGAACTAACTCCAGATCATTCACCGGTATTGTTTAATTTGAAGGATAAGTACAAAGAAAAAATAGAATATAGATAGATAGATAGATAGATAGTTTTATTTGACTACGTTTCATAATACAATATGTTTGTAGCAAGTCATGTTTGTACGAAGGCGTATAAGGGCCAACAACAATTTTTTTTTTTTATTGGTGCCCCTTTTTACCCATTTAAAGCACGCCTCAGCGTGTTTAAATCGAACTTTAAAAAACGCGCGTTTTTTAAAGGTAACCATGACAACATCAACAAATCGAGAAACGTGAAGTCTAAATGACAAATTTTTGATTATTGATCTGACAGGAGTACCTTGTAACGTCAAATAATATATTACTCACAATTCGTTCATTTATATGTGCTCCTCCATCCATTTGATGAACTTTTCATATTCTTTTTTATATATATCACTGGATTTTCGCGGTATTAACCGTAATTCGGCCTCACTATTCAAAAAATCGATATTAGAATAATTCATTTTTGAGCTCTGGTGACAACAAATATTGATCTTTGGTAACAAATTGCAAATGAATGTTTTTCTCATTTCCATGACAACGAAAGGTATACTGATGTCACATCACGAATTCAACCTTCTTGCATTATTAGTTCTTATTTCTATTTTTTGTAGTAATAATACCAGTATATATGATTTCAAAGTGCACCAATAAAAAAAAATAACGTAAAGTATTCGTGGATAACTGGTCTTAAAAACACTTGCTCTATTTCGAGCACTCCGGCTGCGCCGTCGTGCTCGAAAAATCGCGCGTGTTTTAAAGCCCTTTTTATCCACTTATACTTTAATATACTATTAAAATATTAGGAATTGTCACTTCAAAGTGACAATTGTCACTTTGAAGTGACAATTGTCACTTCGAACTGACAATTGTCACTTCGAAGTGACAATTGTCACTTCTAGTAACAATTTTCACTTCGGTATGAGGATTGCAATACTCTGGACGGGGTTGTTTTGATGGCGTTTTTTCAGAATGAGTTTCTGAAGTGTTATTTACATGGTTCTATTAATAAAATTGCGAAAAAAATTAAATACTTCATCTATTGGTATTAAAATACTTACTCTATTTAACTTAAGTTATTTGAAAGAAAAATAGGATATTTATAAATTGATTAGAGAATATAAAAAAAAAGGTGATTTTAGATATTTTCGAATAAATGCTTGGAACTACACCTAAGCCATAGTATTGGATTCTAACTGTTTTCGAAATTCTGCCATCTTCAAAGTTTTTTTTTAACTTGTTGCCTTACTGGCCATCATGTAAAATTTCAATTGATTTTGAGGTTATTCGACATGCACAATCTATAAAAGTTTTTTCAATACTTTCTCCTATACCTATGTTGAAAATTGACTAAATATTCAACCTGTTTCATTTTTGATGGCCTCCTATGAACATTTCATTTTGTATACAGAGTAGTTCCTTTCGAAAAATGAATGGAGTTTTTTCTCAAATGTCTCGGACGGACACAGTGCTCTTTTTTTAAAACAAAATAGGAGATTTTCCACGAGAATTCAATTGGTTTTTCTGAAATAGTTTTTTTATCGGAAAGGAAGTCATTTTCGATCAAGAATAATTTTTTTTTTTTTATTATAACAAATTGATTTCACAAGAAGAATCTCCAGTTTCAATTTGGACCAATGATTTTTTTTCCTTTTAAAATTTATTTTTCAACTTGAAATAAGTTTAATTTGTATCATGAAATGATAGAATGCACAATTATTGAATATTTGTACTTTTGTTTCCATAAAATCTCAATTATTGTACACCTTTTTTGGGTAATAAATAGATACCTTTTTTTGTATCATCTGAAGAGAATTTGTTATTTTTCAACTTGAATAAAGTTCTCAAGCGGTATAAGTGAAATGATAGAATGCACAATTATTGAATATTTGTACTTTTGTTTCCATGAAATCTCAATAATTTTGTACACCTTTTTTGGGTAATAAATAGATAACTTTTTTTGTATCAACTGAAGAAAATTTGTTATTTTTCAACATGAATAAAGTTTTCAAGTGGTATAAGTGAAATGATAGAATGCCCATAAATTGACTGAGAAACAATATTATTTTAGCAGTTGGCATCAAATGTCCTTTTTGAGTGACAATTGTCACTTCAAAGTGACAATTGTCAGTTCGAAGTGACAATTGTCACTTCAAAGTGCCAATTGTCAGTTCAAAGTGACAATTGTCACTTTGAAGTGACAATTCCTAATATTTAAAAAAATATTTTGTTGTTGGCCCTTATACGCCTTCGTATGTTTGGCTTACGTCTAAAAATCACATAAAAATGTGGAAAATGTACAAAAAGTGTTGAAACTAACAAGCAAATAACATCGATCACAAATATAAAAACTTTGAAAATCATAGATAAGTAGTGACATGTGTGATACCACAAAAATGTGTTCTGAAGTCATCGACAGAATAGAAGCAATGCCTCAACAAATAATTCTTTAATTTCCTCTTGAAAGTATTCAGACTGAGCTCTTTGAAATCTTGAGGCAAGATATTGTACAGAGAGTAATCTATGGAATTTTTTTGCGATAGGTGAAGACGAAATCGTAATGTGGTGAGACTTTCGTGTGTTATGTTCGTGAATATGACATTATTTCGTCAAGGATGATTTCTTCTTATCTATTTCAATCGAAACATAATATAGGAATAAAGTTGGCAATGGCATAATCCTGACTTTTTTGAAATTTTCTTGACAATGGTCCCTGTATCCAATATTAGCCAGTATTCTCAATGCCTTCTTTTGCATCCTAAATATTTGAATGGAATGACATGAATTCCCCCAAAGTTGTGCGCCATTACTAATATGGGAGTGAAACAGTGAAAAATATGAGGTTTTCAATATATCTGCACTAGTGATGTTCTTCAATTGGCGAAGAACAAATAGAGAACCCGAGAGTTTTCTCTTCAGTTGGAAATATGTGCAAACCAGTTGAGTCTATTATCTAATGTAATGCCCAGTAATTTAACTTTATTAGTTTCACAATTAGAGATGATTTGATTATTAGCAGAAATCTGCATGTATTGTGTCTTCTGACCATTAAATTTCAGCTTATTAGATGAAAACCACTGATTAGCACTATGAGTTACCACGTCGAGATGAGACTGTAACATATCATTATTTTTATCCGACAGAATGAAAGTGGTGTCGTCCGCAAAGAGGACCGATTTGATCGGCATCATATCATTGCACAGGTTATTTACATAAATGACAAATAAGAGCGGGCCCAAAACGGATCCTTGCGGAACGCCATGCTTAATAGTTTGAAAGTTTGATAAGGTACCGTTGAGCATCACTGCTTGTTGTCGATTAGTAAGATAGGTACTTATTAAGTGAAGCGGAATACCTCTAACCCCGTAATAATTCAATTTTTCCAACAAAATTTCATGTGAGACGCAGTCGAACGCTTTCGATAGGCCACAAAGCATCAACGCCGTGTGATTGCCCTGCTCAAGTTCCTCAACCACGCCAGACACGACGTCAAACATTGCATTTATTGTTGAACGCGACTTTCTGAATCCATATTGGGAGTTGCTGAAAAAATTATTATTCTCAAAGTAGGCATAGAGCTGAATCTTAATTATAATTCCAACCACTTTACTGGGCAGTACTTCAGAAAACTTGAAGATGTCTGGAAAGATACCAGTACATAAGATTAAATTGATCAGTTTAGTAAGAGGTTGGATTATTATAGACGAGGTTTCCTTTAGTATTCGACTATTCAGTTCATGGGTATCCGAACATTTGGAGTCCTTCAGTGAATTAATCGCTTTTAAAACTTCTATCTCTAGAACGGGTCGGAAGAAAAATGAATTACACGGAGCAGGAAATTTTTTAAAACATAAAAGATCCTCGTTTGCAACATATGGGAGAGAATTAATGATATTATCAGCTATGTTACTGAAAAAGTTTTTCATCTCATCAGATGATAATTCAATTGTTGGGTTTAAATCGAGTTTATTTCTCTCGGAATTTATTATTTTCCAGCAAGCTTTAGATCAAACGCCATTTTTTTTGCAGATATTAGTTTGTTACCATATTCTTTCTTGACCTGTTTGTACGCTATGAAACCATTTGGATCCTTGGTTTTGTCTGCTATTTGTTTGATGCTGTGCATATTATTTCTTAACAATCTCAGATCATCTGAGAACCATTGAACCAGTGATTTGTTCCCTTTTTGTTTACATTTTTTCAGAGGAAAAAGTTTTAATGTGAGAGTGTTATAATTGTTAACTGAAAAATTTGCTAAGTAATTTGGATCAGTTTGGTCGCTAGAAAATATTTGCCTATTGATATCACATAAGAATTTTTTAAGCTTAGTTATACCGTTAGCTGATAGGTGTCTTTTATATTCATGACAATTTTCATGGAGTTTATTCTTAAGATTGGTTTTGGCAAATTGGCCTCTATGGTCAGATAAACAGGGTTTCGACTATTCCAAAACCAATTGGAAATAATATAGGAAATTAATGAACGAAAAAACCATAATTAAAAACCAAATAGAAAAAGACGAAATAGAATCGGAAGTTAATTAAATAATTAAACTTATACAGAACATTCAATACGCTAGAGATAAAACCACTAGGAAGATTACCGTGAGGGGGGACGGGGATATGATTCCAGAACATATGAAATATTTAATTAAAACAAAAAATCGTGAACGTAAAAAATGGCAGTCGACAAGACTGGAAATACACAACGAACATTCTATTCGCCTAGGGCATGAAATAACAGATTTAATTAACCAGCAAAACGACGATAAATGGAATCATAGACTTGTCAACCTCGACGTCCAAGACCAATTATTGCTGTGGAATTTCTTGAAAAAAATAAGCAGGAAATTTCAGCCTATTCCTGCTAGTCTGATTAACAAGTTAAAAAACGGGTTAATTCTTGTTCCCGGTCCTAAAAATATGTGCGATAGCTCATTCGATTTGGAATGACGTCTAGAAAAATGTATCTCGAGCATGTGTTAGCACATAAAAAATTACAATTGTTATTAACAAAATAAGATGAAAACAAAAAATATTCAGTTTTTCGTTAATAACTCAAAAACGATTAATATTTAGGAAATTTAGGAAAATATCCTCAAAGAGGAGGAAATTTCCAATAAAAAAGTCTTTATTCCCGGAATTCTATCTCCATTATTTATAATTTTTATTCAACGCCGAAAATAGGTCTCCACGCGGCCGTTACGGCATGAGCTCAACACAGCTGGAGACAGCATAACACACAAAATAATTTTTTTATAGTATTAAAAATCAATTTAAAATTTGAAAAAATTATGGTGTTATCAGAACACTTGAAAAAATAAAGCCCCGTTGGAAAAAAAAATATCGATTTTTCAAGAAGTTATACGATTGTTAATTAACTAATTTTTATCCAATCTCTGTTTTTAAAAAGTCGACATAAAAGTTTAAATAATTGACCTATAAATGTTTTGCTTCTTGGAGCCCTTCTTATATACATACTTAACAAGATCACGTGACAAAAGTTTATTAAAGTTTTATATTTTGTTTGTTATAATTTTTTAAATGAATGAGAAATTAAATATTGTTGAAAAAAAATGTTGACAAATGTTATTATACAGCTGTTTTTGCATCTAACAATGGCATTAATTAACGTAGGAGAAAGAAATTTTACATTATTTGTTAAGAAATTGTTTATAAACAAATAGACAAGTATATTTTTACAAAATTATTTCTCACCATTTTATTGTCAAGACACAATGATGATTGGGTTGGGTTTAAAAACAGCTCTCGCTGACATTCCGCCTTTTCACCTTCACTGTTATATTTGTACTTATTATTATTATTATATTATTATATTTTTATGGTGAATAAAGACAAATTATTATTATTATTATTATTGAAAATACCCATATCTCTTATAGTTTAAATTATAAACGTATTGTAATTAATATTTATCTAACTCGTGTTCTGTTATATACGATATTTCATTTTATATTACAGCACTCATTTATATTTAGCAATATCTTTACTTTCTATTTATTGTGATAAATTATAGTAGCTTCTAATTGAAGGTGCCTCTATTGTTTATTTGAAAAAACATTAATTTTTTAATCAAATTATGGAATTTTACTCGTTTTTTTTTTTTAGTTTTCTCAGCTATACAGGGTGTAACTGAATAAGTGTAAAACATTTAAGGAGGTGATTCCTCATCGAAAAAAAGATAGGATCTTTCATATAAAGAAACTTCATTGGAGCATCCCTTGTTAAGATACAGCCCCTTAAAGGGGGTACATAAAATTTGTATAACAATTTTTTTCACAAGCACTGAAAAAGTTACAATATTGAAATTAACCTGACGTTTTGTACTACCAAAAAGACACTTAGCCAGTAATTTATTTGGTTTACCCCATGGTTGTAAGGGGTGAAAAACGCAACCCCTAAAATTTATTTCCAATGTAACTTTTTGTCTTATTATTTGTTTACCATTTAAAAATTTATTTCCGATAGCCTGTTTCATTCTAAACAAAAAATGTCTCTTGGGTTTTTTGCCCAAAATAAACCAGTAAGCAGCAAAACATTTTTCTGGAATCAATTTTACAAAAGTTATTTAAGCATGAATCGGAACATGTAATTAAAATTACTTTTTCATTAGTTTATATTACTTTTTTGTTATTATCATAGTAATTTATGCATTTATATTAACAATAATAAGATATAATGGTATTTGAACATTTTTTGGAATCACAAATATATACAAATAATAAAAAGATTTTGGTACGCACTTAAATGTTTTGAAAAAACATTCAAATGAATTGAAAAATAATAAAATAAAAAATACTTATATGGATATGTATATGAAAAGATTCCTTTTTTTTTTGTTTTATTTTTTCAAGGTTACTCTTTGTATAAAACCTCAAGATCTTTGTTTGTTCTTGTGACAAAATTGTTTATTATATAGAGCACTAGCTGACCCGACAGACGTCCTGTCCAAATTTCTATGTTCCCTAAAAATTTTTCAAATATCTATTAAGAATATTATCAACTATTGTATAAAGAATTTTAAAAAATTTATTTATATATATTTTTTTTTATATATTTTTCATGGGTCAAAAGTACCCAAATTTGAGATTTTTCCAACTTTTAAAAATTCATATCTCTAAAAATATTAACTTTATTGTGAAAAGTCATGGATCCTTTTTAATTTGTATTTCAATAAAAAATATTAAAAAAAAATTGTCCGGTTGAAAAATAACAATTCCTTGCAATTGTTTAAACAATTTCGGTTTAAACAATATGGCACGGGGTTGCCCCATGGCAACATGCATTTATATCATCAGTAGGGCAATTTGAAGAGGATCGCATAAAAAAATTGAGGTGGAATAGTTTTCGGTACTCATGCGCCGATTCCTCCTAGTCTAATAAGACTTTCAAAAAACATTCGATATATCTTCGCCGATCAGGGCCGGATTAAAAGGTGTGGAGGCCCTGGGGCAACAAAGGAGTGGAGACCCCTAATTATTTTTCAAACAATTTTTTTTTTTTATTTATTGTGGAACAAATCACATTATTTCGACACGAGCATATGTAGGTATAATAAAATACAAGAAATAAATTAAATTACAGCGTAAACAAAGGGATTCTTGCGAGCTTTTTTCGACGAAAAATCATTGATGATTTCGGTCAAATCCAGCATCCGGAGAAAATCATTCTCAATGCTAAGAAGCGATAACTTTGATAGGCGGCTTTGTCTCATCGAAATTCGCCTATTTTTTTCATTTTGGAAAATGAGCGCTTTCCAGTGCAATTTGACATCATCACATTCTCAGTTGTAATATCACAAGAGAGTGAAAATAATTCGACATATTTTCGAAAACTTGTTGCCAGGCAATAGACAAGAGAGACCAACTGGCTCGAGTGGCTATTGCCAACAAGTTTGAGAAATAAATCTAGATAATTATTTTCTACTATATCGAACTCTCGTGTGGTATTCTTTAGATTATTTTTTGGTGTTACGATCATAAACACATTTCCTTGCAAAATTATATAATGTACTAAACCGGATTTGATTCATTTCACACTTTTCATGCGAATTGATGACAGAGGTCAAATTAAAAATATAGGTTGTCACACAATAAAAACAAAATACCTCAAATTATTCCCGCGACAATTTTCTAGGTAGAATATTCCCACTATTGATTGGCCAAAACGTATATGAGTTATTTGAATTGAACGTTTCCATTGGTTTCTTGCAATGTCAAAAAATAATCACTGTAATTTCAATGTTTGAGAATGTAGCTTTGAAATTTTGGTTTTCAAGAATTTGATAGTATAACATCTTAGATTGGTCTTTTTGATAGTCCTTTTTCAGAAGGATTTACATTTGTTGCGGAATGTCATCCTTCTCTTAGACTCACACTTTCAGATTTCGGGGATTTCTCTGTTACAAGCGCGCCACTCAGCGGACACTTGTCAACGCCAATAAATAGGAAAAACAGGTATAGACGGGCAAAGTGTTTGTAGAATCGGCAGAAAAATAGTCAACAGAATTTGAACTTTTGTTCTATTATGGAATGCGCACAGGGCTCTTATAAATAATTTGATGCAATCATATTCATAAATTGAAATATTATTTTCTTTTGCTTATGATCATTGAATTTCATTGTGTATCTAGATCGCTTGTGTCATTCGAAGAATACATCGACAGAAAATCCTTCATTTGATTAAAAAAAATGTATATTTTTTTTTAAATTCAATTGTTCTTGTTTTTACAGCTAATTTCGATACGATATAATATTTTGTATAATAGTATGATGTTTTACTTGGTGAATGTTTCTCGCATATACACATGATTCATCAGATCGAAGATTAATATCAACCATGGATTTTGACAAGAATACGAAACATGTTTTTGAATGTTGAAAAGGGAAACTTTCTCAATTGAATATTACAGTGTGTTTGGGACATAAGAAAGTAAGTTTTCACCAAATTTCGTGAAAAATAATTGTTTTTTGGGAAAGATAAAAAAAAAAAAACTTGATTATTTGAATTTTTCACATACATTTTGAGGTCTTTTCATTACCTACAACTTTGCCATTCAACATTTTTCCATAGGACCCTAGTTTTGCCGGAAATCGAGATAAACCGTTTTTCACCCCTAAAAACTCACCCCCTTCCACTTCTCGACCTCAGATCGCCCGTAAATTATTTTTCCTTCCATTTTTGTTATATTCTCTTTCTTTTCCAATGGGTTTCATCCTACTATTATTTTATTTCACTTTTTACCATTTTCAAAGGCTTCAGCCCTGGTCTAAGTCGGAAAGTTAGATTTCTTCAGAATTTATTTATTGAAACTATGGAAGGAAACAATTTATAGTTTCGAATATTTCAAAGGCAGTTTCAATTCGAATTTTAGAAAATTATTTTCTGTTACGCTCCTCCTCCTGGAATGTCACCCTCTTGCAAAATTTAATTTTACCAATACCTACTGTGATATGTTTAGGGTGAGTACAGAATTCGGACATTAAAAATGTATTTTCATGCAAAAATATTAAAAACGCGTGCGATCGGGGGACTCCCGTCAGGAACGGAGTTCCTTTGCGCGTCTTGCGGTAGGTGTTGACTGGTAGAAATCGTCACGAAATACCATGCAATACTTTACCTATACCGGGTGTCCACGGAAGGTGGCTCGCCCCTATAACTTTTTTGTTTTCGGAGATAATGGAATGAAATTTGGAGGATCTATTTAATGCATATCCCGGATTCACCGGAAGTGACATAAACTTTCGATTTTTAAATGGTACACCTGGTATATTTTCAGTTTTTTTGTCTCCATATGCAATTTAGAATAAAAACTTTCCAACAAAAAATTAAACCACGAAGTACGGAACTGAAAAGTAAAAAACAAAATAAACCTTCTTAGTCTCAGTAACTAAGCTCCTAAACTAATGAAAGTAACTAATTTTGAGTCGGCGCCAAACAAACAAGCAAATTTTTTTTTTTTTATGTTCTGGTTCCCACGAAAAGGGATATCCTGTAATGTTCAGAGAACATCGTGGGAACCTAGGGAAAGAAGGTAGGAGTTGGTGTTCTTCTTAAATTTCTGAAGGTTGTATGCCTCGAGGAACACCTCCCTAGGCAATGAGTTCCAAAGCCTCGCTGTTCGTTGGATGAACGAGTCTTTGGAAAGTGATGTTCTGCAGGTCTCCAAAGTGACCACGAAGGGGTGTGATGACTGAACTTGACGGGTTAATCTCGAAGAGACTGCCAAAGCAGAAACGATTGTTGATATTTCAGAAGAGCATCGCCCATGAAAATATTTATAAAATAGAGACAAATCGCCAACTTTTCTACGGTGTTCCAGACAAGTGAGCGAGTTTGTAAGCGAGGCATCACCGACGAGACGAATTGCCCTTTTTTGGACAGAATCCAATAGCCTCAGGATATGTTTAGGTGCCGCACTCCAAATATGGGAACAGTATTCCAGGACAGGTCGGATCTGTGCTTTATAGATCATAAGCAGCTGACTGGGGGTGAAATAGCTCTTGGCACAAAACAGAAAACCAAGTTTTTGGGATGCACTTTTGGTAATGTACCTCACGTGATTTTCCCAGGAAAGGTTATTGCTGATAGTAATACCAAGCATCGATATGGATGGCTTCAGTGGTATGGTTACTCCTGACAAAGTTATGTTAGGCACAGTGAGATCGGCTTTTCTAGAGAAAAGACATGCTTGTGTTTTGTTTGCATTGAGTTCTACCAAGTTATTATATCCCCATTCGAGAATTATTGCTAAGTCCATATTTATATTATTAACATTTCTTCCTCGTTCATTTCTGGTTTCACGGGCTGATATAGGGGCCCTGGAAGAGAAAGCGGTATGGAGGGTACTATCATCGGCAAAGCTGTGTACTGGACATGAAGTTGCTTTCAACAGGTCGTTGATGTGAAGTAGAAATAGTGTTGGTGCGAGAATGGATCCTTGCGGAACACCAGCATTTATGAGTAGAGTGTCAGATGAAACTCCATCGACCACTACATGGAGAGACCTGTTTGAGAGAAAACTAGCAAGCAGAGAACACAGCTGAGGGGGCAAGCCATAGGCCATATAATTTAAAGAAGATTCTACAACTTTCTCAAAACATTGTAGATGTCTTATTAAATTCGGATTCGAATTTTTTTCGTTTCTTTGCATTTTCTGTCATAGTAATGTACTTTTATTTATACCATCAGAAAGTAGAGATTTCAACGAACAAAAAGCCCACCGACTTTTTTAAAAAAGCTGATATTTTGACGGGAGAATTTTCGATTGAAAATTAGGGTGCTTTTTCGATATTAAGTCAAAATAAGGTGAAAAAATAAATATTTTAAATCAAAAAAATTACAGTGTGTTTGGAACATAAAAAAGGAGGTTTTCACCAAATTTCGTGGAAAAAAAAATTGTTGTAGAAGATAAAAATAAAAAACCAAAAACTTGGTTATTTGAATTTTTCACATAAATTTTGAGGTTATGTGAAAAAAGTGTGGAAACAAAAGTTGTGGATCTTTTTATTACCTACAACTTTGCCATCCTGTTTTTTTCCATAGTTTTGCCGGAAATCGAGATAAACCGTTTTTTACCCTTAAAAACTCACCCCCTTCCACTTCCCGACCTCAGATCGCCCGTAAATTATTTTTCCTTTCATTTTTGTTATATTCTCTTCCTTTTCCAATGGGTTCCATACTACTATTTTTTTTTTTTCACTTTCTACCATTTTCAAAGGCTTCAGCACTGGTCTAATAACTGGCTCTTCATCTATGACACAAACCGGTGTTGTCTTAACAAGCGTCTTCACACAAGACTTCTTGCTAAACTAATACGATTCTACATCTGCTCCAACCATTTTTGACATGCTTTGCAAACCTTTCTCTACAGCTTTATGGCAATCGATAGAAGGATCGCCAACTAATCCTGTCGAAAGTGACATTTATAATATAATTGACGTTCAGCCGTCAAGACTTAAACATCCAATATCATTTAATAATATTAAGTTTCTCTTCAGTGATTAATAGAAAATATCTAACATGATTACGGAAATACCGCGTGCTTTTACATAACCAAAAATTTTAATTTCTTCTTCCCTTTTTTAAACGTTATTTGCTTATATTATCTGTATATGATTTTAAAAGAAAAAAAAAATTCTTAATTAATTATTTAAAGAAACGATATATAAAAAACGATTATATACAATTAAAAAATGTATTCAAGGTTTTTTTTAAATCATCATTGTGTCTTGACAATAAAATGGTAAGAAATAATTTTAAATAAATATACTTGTTTATTTGTTTATAAACAATTTCTTAACAAATGACGTAAATATTTTTTTCCTACGTTAATTATTTGTTAGATGCAAAAACAGCTGTATAACATTTGTCAAGAAAAATTTTTTTAACAATTTTTTTAAATATTTATATTTTGTTCATTTAAAAAAATTATAACAGACAACATATATAACTTCAATAAACTTTTATCACGTGATCTTATTGAGTAAAAAAAAATCAATTTTTTTAATTAATATCTAATATATAAATTCTCGTGAAACGGTGTTTGTAATTAAACTCCTCCGAAATGGCTCGACCGATTCTCATGAAATTTTGTGTGCATATCGGTTAGGTCTGCAAATCGGACAACATCTATTTTTCATCCCCCTATATGTTAAGGGTGGTCCACCCCTTAATTTTATTTTTTATTTTTCAGATATTTTTTTTTTTATGTTTTTATGATATAGCATTCGAAAATACATACAACCCTGAATTTTCACCCTTCTACGATCAACCCCTATTTTTCCATCCTGTTTTTTTTTTATTTTATCCACAGATCCGTAATAGGGTTGCAAGATGGCAATCGAATATAATAATTGTAGTACGATAAATTGAGAACGGGATAACGGGATAAAGAAAAAACGGGAAAAAACGGATAAGGAAAACGGGATAACAGGAATAACGGGAATAACAGGAAAAAACGGGAAAACGGGAAAACAGGATAAAGGAAAGGAGATAACGGGAAAACGGGATAACGGGATAAGAAAAAAGAGATAACAGGAAAACGGGATAACGGGAATAACGGGATAACGGGAAAACGGGAAAACGGGAAAACGGGATGACAGGATAAGGGGATAACGAGAAAATGGGATAACGGGATGAAGAAAAAACGGGATAACAGGAAAATGGGATAACGGGAATAACGGGATAACAAAAAAACGGGATAATGGGATGACAGGATAAGGGGATGGCGGGATAAATAAAAAACGGGATAACAGGAAAACGGGATAACGGGACAACAGGAAGCGGAAGGAGACAAAAGCATAGTATAGATGGAACAACATAAAGGAAAACATAGAAAAAAAGAAATTCTACGCGGACGAGAGTTTTCGGGAAAAACATTTTAGGGAACATAGAAATGTGGACAGGACAACGTCTGCCGGCGTTGAATAAAAATTATAAATAATGGAGATAGAATTCTGGGAGTCGGGACTTTTTTATTGGAAATTTCCTCCTCTTTGAGGATCTTTTTTTCAAAAGGCCTTAAATATCAATAGTTTTTGAGATATTAACAAAAAACTAAATATCTTTTTTTTCATCTTATGTTGTTTCGATCCAAATAAAACCGAGGTAATTAATTTCTCGAAGAAACTTACGAATGTAAAGATTATCGAGAAATTAAGGGTGAAAAATGGCAAGGTCGTCGAGAAGGACTCCGCGAGATATCTGGGAGTAGTGCTGGACTAAGATGTCTAAAAACCCTGGTGAATGAACTGATTCGATATTGTTTAGATTTTTGAGGGGACACCACCTGTTACTTCAACAGAGCTTCTCTCTCTGTGGTAGATGGCGCCGTCCAAAAATGTTTGTCTATATTCTCGCTTAATGTCAGAACCTAATTTCTGACATCTGCAGCATCTTATATGGAATTATTTTCAGTGTTTTGTCGGTATCTATGAGTTTTCTATCTCTTTGATATGAAATCTTGTTTAGCTTATTCCTGAGTTTGTTCTTCAAACAATCACTCGTTAATCAGTTCATTAGTGCGTGAGGAATTGTTCATTTTGAGGTAGTGTAATGTGTAAGGATACTTTTTGTAGAATGGGCCACATTTGTATTTTGTGTGGACTAAAGCCGCAGATTTTTCGCGAATTTTCGCCTTTATTCAATACCAAAAGCAAGTACGAATCTTGACCAATTGACTAATAATGATATTTCCATAGTTCATTATATTGTATTCATTGAATTTTTTATTTTCTGCAATTTAATGACAATTTCATTTCCAATTCTCCGTCTGTCAAAATGAAGTCAACCTCAAATTTAAATCGTACAAAACACGAAAAACAAACAGTGCTTTCTTTGTACAATGTTCGGGGACTTCGAATTCTAGCTTTGCTATTGGTGAAGTTTGACAGATGTCTCTTTCCAACCAATAGCAAAGCTAGAATCAAAACCCGTGCACAGTTCGCCTCAAAAAGAAATCTGAGGAAATAAATATACCCTGTTACTGAATTGAAACTAAATCGAAATTGGCGCCATCTGACACGCTAGTGATCTCTATTATCAAGTAGGCCAAGTGTCGCCAAGTCGATCCCAAACTTCTACAGGTATAAGTGCAAGCACCAGGGTTTTTATACATCTTATGCTGGACAAGCGTCTGACACTGCACAAACATATCACTTTAGCACTCCAGAGAGGGTCTGCTGCAATAAAACGCACTTACCCTCTCATTGCACGGAATTTCAAATTGTCACTGAATGACAAAATTATTCCTTTCTTGACATGTTTTTTGGGTAACCTTCCAAAGTCTGAAAATGAAAATATAATCAGGAAAATCTATACAAGTGTAGAAAGGGCAAACTAATTAGTTCACCTCGATAAGTTATTGCGTTCACCAAATTATATTTCCTATAGAAAAATGATTCAATATGTCAATGACTTGTCGATTTCTGAATTTGCCTATCAAAATTTTTTTTTTTAATTCAAAAGATACTTCTCTATATAGTTTTGGCTTGACGTTTCGGGGACTATATCTGCCCCCGTTCACAAAATCTCCTTCAATTGTTTTAATAATTTGGATTTTTATCTCGCAGAGTCTTTTTCGCTATTTTAACTGACGGATGTCAATTGAGATCTGCCAAAAAAGTTTGAGAGTGACGTATTGCTCATTTGATATATTGGGCTCAGATCAGTTTATTAGCATTCTACCATATATCACTTCCTCTCTGAGTAGAGGTAACCATGTATGATCCGTTTCAACAGAATTTGTTGAAAAGCAGTTGTTATTGGAAAGAAGAATACAGGCCGTTTCTTTCAATTTTCTCCTCTCTTGATGTGGTTCTTTCATAAAGATTTTTGTCCTATTCCATTCAATCGTATGATCGCCATTGGATGTGAGGATATGTTCTGCAATTTTTGATCCGGTTATTTCTCGATTTCTGATGTAACTCTGATGTTCACTTTGGAGCACTTCCGATGGTCTTGACGTTTCACCTATATAACTATCACCACAAGAACAAGGTATGTTGTTAACACAGTTTTTGGTACTTTCTTCTGCGTTTTTCGGTTTTTTTTTGTGTTAGTGTAGATCTCGGTGTGTTTGTTGTTCTAAATGATGTTCTCACATCATACCTATGTCCAATTCGTTTGATCTTTTCAGATAATCCGGGGACATAAGGTATTATGTTGGTTGTGAAATGTGTAGGTAGTGGGAGTACTCCTGTTGGTTGTGTTAATTGGTTGTTTGATGGGTTTTTGTTTACAATGTCAGTGATTGTTTTTTCCACAAACTGATCCGGATATGCATTTTCCTTGAGAACAGATTTCATGAGGTTTATTTCTTCCTGTAGATTCTGGTTGGAGTTGCAAACTATTTGGGCTCGATTATAAAGACATTTAACTATGCCTTTTTTCACACTGGCATGATGGTTTGAGTTGTAGTGTAGATATCGATTGGTATGCGTCTTCTTTCTGTGTACAGATGTTTCCATTCGGGATGATGATTTTTGGATCATGACATCTAAAAAGGGGAGTTGGTTGTTTTGTTTTGATTCTAACGTGAATTTGACTGTAGAAGGTTACCCAAAAAACATGTCAAGAAACGTTGTTCCTCCACAAAAAACCACATTCATTCAATACTAACAAAATTATTATTTACGAACAAATTATTAGGCCGGCAGTGACATACGCTTGCCCAGTGTTTTGCAGTCTCCCCAAATATCAGTTCACGAGATTGGAGAGGCTGCAAAATTCTTCGTTTCATCACAAACAGTGACCGATACATTCGATTGAATTATCTGTACGAGCTTGCAGGTATCGAAACCTTTACTGAATATATAAGAAAAATATCAAATAAATTTTCCAGATACCATATCCAGAACGGCGAGTTAACTGAACGTATAACCGATATAAGAATCCACATAAATACGGATATATATCAAGAAGAGAGAGAATTATAAACAAATTCAAAAGTCTAATTCATAAATTACTAAAGTCATAATTTATTTAAAATAACGGAATATAACAGGTCCTATAAAATCCGAAAACATTGATACATTTCTATTCAAATTACTAGGCCCAGGGTCAACAACCTCGCAGCTGGTATAGTGTCGGAGATGTATGTGTGACGTCACTGACCATGCTAGGTGACCGGGTTCAAATCGGGCCAAATATTTTTTTTATTATTTTACTTAAATTCTCGTAAAATCCAATTCAATGGATTAAAGAAAACGATTTTTCTCCCCGGAACAATGCACATGGATGCACAGACACTTTCAAAACCGGTTTTTTGCAAGAGCCTTTTCCGGTAAATAATTCCAAAATATTTGCTACCAGAACGTCCAAAACTAACACAATCTCGTAAAATATATACCTAGCAAAATACCCGTATAACTAGGAGACAAGGTAAAACCACCCCCCTCCAGAAAAACCTAACCTGGTATTTACCAAACACCTGCCCAACGCCAGGCAAAGACACCCCCTTCGCTCACCACTCCGGTTGGGCAAGCTGGATGTCTTCAACCCCTATGCAACATATGAAGAATCTGTATACCGGGTGGTCCACTTACGACTATCCACCCTCAATAACTCCCAGAAAAATTCTTTTACAAAAAATCGCCGAGACACGTCGATTTTGTTTGGAGGGGGACACCATTTGACGAGAAGAAGATATGTTATACTTCAACCCCCTACTCCCCAGAGCAACCCCCTCTATAATTTTAATAGGAAATGGGGGTCGTGCCATACATCATTGTGATAGTAATTCAATTCTGATACTAGCAGTGCAAAATTTCCTGAAATTGAAAGAGGCGTTCTCGAGATATTCGAGTTCAAATGTTCAAAATGATCTCCATTATTGTCTCCCAGACAGTAGTACAGTACAGTCGTAATTATCCACCGATTGTCTTATTTTATTTGCTCACCGAGTACACGTTTCAGTTTTTTGTTGTCAACATGATTGTCAAGGAAGAAATACTGATCTCTGAACACCATTTATTTGTGAAATTGTGATAGTGTAGAATCGAAAAGTGACCACGTATTTCAACAATTCTACTTCGCGATGGTTTACACAAAAGACCAGAAAGTTGAAAATGATTATTATTTTTGCTGTTCAAAATGAGTGTGCACGAGCAACAGCTCGGATCTTCGATGAGAGACACGAAAACAGAAACGTAACTCACAAGTGAGTATTAGGAAAAACGGTTATACAGTGCTAGTCAAAAGTCCCCTCCCCCCCTCGTATCTTTTGAATGGGTATACTTATAATGATGAAATTTGGAGGGTGGAAATAAACGGATGTAGGCTTCTCAACTGGTCATAACAGGTGACGCAATAGTCATAAATGACGTCACAAGGCCACTGTGACCAATAATTTTAAATGGGATCCTATGGCAAGTGACAGCTCGTTTGGAAGGTATTGAAAATACCTATTCGGTCATACCAATTTTGTTTGGGTTTCGGCTGATTTTGATTGATAAATTGAAGAAATACGAAAATTATAGTTTCGCATTTAATTAATAAAGATTTAAGAACTAGTTCTTATAATAAGTGTTCAAAATGTGCTCCATCTACTTCCTGGCAGTAATGCATCCTATTGCTAAACTCTTGTCGTACTCGTCCCAGTGTGTCAGCGGAAATTGCCCTACATTCTTCAACAATTCGTTGTTTCAGAATGGCAATACTGTCAGGTGCTGTAGCGTAAACCTTAGATTTCAAGTACCCCCATAGAAAAAAATGTAATGGTGTAAGGTCCGGTGACCGAGCTGGCCATTCGATCGAACCTCGTCGTCCAATCCATCTACCACGATATTCTTCATCTAGGTAACGTCTTACTGCACCGTAATAGTGTGCAGGAGCACCATCTTGTTGAAACGTTATTTCCAAGTTGTCGAATTCATCTGGATTATCTTCTAGAATTTCAAGAATTAACGCCGCAATATCATTTTGTAACATCTCCAGATACAATTCACCGGTTAAGTTAGCATTGAGAAAAAGAGGCCCAACTATGTGGTTTCCCAAAATACCTGCCCAAACATTTACTTTTTCTGGAAATTGAGATGTTTTTCACGAAAGATGTGAGGATTTGTGTCACTCCAATACCTCACATTTTGAGTGTTAACATTTTCCCTTGAGAAAGAAAGTACTTTCGTCACTAAAACAAATTGACTGTATGTAGCCTGGTTGTTGGTTCATTTTATTGGACATAGTTTCACAGAATTCTAGTCTTCGGTCGGGGTCATCATCTGAAAGTTGGTGCACCATTTTTAATTTGTATGGATGAAATTTGTTTTTAGCCAACACCCTATGTACTGTTCTTTGACTGACTTCACAGATAGACGCAACTTGGGCTGTGGAAGAAGTAGGGTTTACTACCATTTCTCCAATTATGTCAATTTTTTTGTCATCACTAATTGTTGGTCGACCAGATCGTTTGGCATCTTGAACACTACCTGATGCTTCAAACTTCCGAAGAAGCTCCCTCAAATAAACCCTCGATATAGGGCGATCGGGGTACCTCTCATTAAACAGTCGTTCCGCTGCATGAAAATTGTTTCTGCATTCACCAATTATTAAGATAGCTGCTACTTTGTCGGCTACAGTACGTACCATTTTGCCTATGTAAACACTTAAACGTTTCGTTAAACAATAGCTTAGGTAAATTTTCAAGGTATAAACACTTTTGACAAGTAGAGAATTCAAAAACGTCAACCTTTTTGACAATTAACCAGAGGCGTACTTTAAAATATTTATTAATTAAATGCGAAACTATAATTTTCGTATTTCTTCAATTTATCAATCAAAATCAGCCGAAACCCAAACAAAATTGGTATGACTGAATAGGTATTTTCAATGCCTTTCAAACGAGCTGTCACTTGCCATAGGGTCCCATTCAAAATTATTGGTCACAGTGGCCTTGTGACGTCATTTATGACTATTGCGTCACTTGTTATGACCAGTTGAGAAGCCTACATCCGTTTATTTCCACCCTCCAAATTTCATCATTATAAGTATACCCGTTCAAAAGATACGAGGGGGGGAGGGGACTTTTGACTAGCACTGTATAAAGTGACCCATTTGAAAGCGGGCCACCTCTATAAAACTGTTATTTATTATCCGATTCAGAAGTTTTTTCCTCAGTAGATAGAGCATCAATAGTTCTAGTTGAATGCCATAAATTCGAATTAAAATTAAAAATTTCACGCCTACTTCGAATTTTTTTCAAGGTCAAAAATCCAAAAAACATACTAGCGACTTTTTTTAATAAAATTCGACGACGCCACTGGATTTGTGATGCTTTCCAATGGGTGTGACCAAAATTTCACGATGAAATTATTTTTTTTTAACAGAAATATAGCATAAGTAAAATATTCATATCAATATCGAAATAATTCAAATAGTTGTCATATAAATCACAATTTTGTAAATAATGTTGTTTAAAATACTCCTTCAGAACATAACAAGTCTATGTGGGATATGTTATGTCTCTTAGAATACTGCAGTTTGTTGTCAAAGAATAGAAATGCACATCTTTACATCCAATAATATGATTACCAATATTAATAACATAAATGAACTACTACAAAAAAATGTATTGACATGACAGTGCCTACACATTAAATTTCGGACTGTCAACCAAATCTCCATTTGATTCGATACATTTATCGTATCGTTTTCTAATGTTAACCATAACATTCGATAATTGGTTTGGGGTGATACCTCTGCAAGCCTGTCCTATTCTTTCACGCAGTTCCTCTTTGCTCGTTGGGCGAGTTTTGTGAACTTTTTCTTTAACGAAGCCCCATAAAAAAAATCCAATGGAGGCAAGTCCGGGGAAATTAGGAATTAGGATTAGGAAAATTTTCTTCCAACCAATCTCTCACAATCCTGCTATTGTGGATGGAACAGCCATCTAATTGAAATAGAAGATGAGCCTCTTCTGCCAGTGAAAGTTCATCCATAGCGTTGAAAAATTCGTTTTTCAAAAAATTCAAAAAATTTTGACCATTTAAATTGCTTTAAAAAAAAGGGGGCCAATTATTTTGGTATGTAATATTCCACACCAAACATTTATTTTTTGTGAGTACTGTCTTCTGCAATTTATTATCCAATGTGGATTTTCTTCCGTCCAGTACCTTGTATTTTGAGAATTAACTGTTCCACTGGTTGTGAATGTTGGTCGTCACTGAACAAAATTTTTTCCAGAAAATTCCTGTTATTTAGATATTCTCGTTGAGCCCATAAAATATACTCCATCCTCTTTTCATTATCGCCATCTTCTAAGGTGTGAAGAAACTTTGGTTTGAAGGGCTTCATCTTATTATATTTGCTAAGATTTCTCCTTATTGTTTCACGCGGTAAGTTAATGTCCAAACTTGCAATTCTCACACTTGTTTTCGGATTATAATTGAAATAATTTCGAATTCGTTCAGAATTATTTCGTCTCTGTCTTCGTACAATATTACTATTCTCCAGAATATGTTTACAAACAGCTCCATACTGATTGAAAATTTGATTTATTCGGCCAACTGTAGCTCTGCTAATATTTCTACACTCCGGATGCATGTTATTGAAAATTCTACATACTTCCTTTTCGGATCTGTCGTTGTTACCACGAAGTCTTACTATTTCAATTTTCTCCTGCAAAGTCAAATTATCAGCCATACTTCTTCATTAGTGTAGGTACTTGAGGTATTATAAACTTCACTATTAACACTGACAAATTTGTGTCTTTTCGTCTATTGTTCTGATGACTTGTCATCTCTATAGCAACTAAAGTTACAAAGCCTCCTAATAAAAATAATATTTTTGAAATGTGGTATCCTAAGCATATTTGAATGAAACCAAGATTGATATTTAGAATAAGTGTCAACCACCAAAGAGGAACTGCGTGAAAGAATAAGACAGGCTTGCACAGATATTACCCCAAACCAATGATCGAATCTTATGGTTAGTTAGCATTAGAAAATGGTATAATAAATGTATCAAATTAAATCGTGATTTGGTTGAAAAGTACAAAAATTAATGTGTAGGCACCCTCATTTCAATCCATTCTTTTGTTATAGTTCATTTATGTTATCAATATTGGTAATTATTGATTGTTAAATATTGATTACTATTTGATGTAAAGATGTACATTTAATTCCTTTGGCAAAAAACTGCAGTGTTCTGGTGGACATAACTATCTCCTTTACTATGGAGTTACGTTTGGAAGAAACATAATTTGATGCCATTTTGAATAACTGAAGTTTACAAACTCGACTGCTAACGACCTGAAAGAGCATTTTGAACGATATTTTTAACAAGATTGTGATCTATATGACGACTATTCGAAATATTTTGATAAAGTGATATGAATTTTACTTATGCCATATTTCTGTTAAAAAAAAATTATCGTGAAGTATCACAAATTCAGTGGCGTCGTCAAATTTAAAAAAAAAATCGCTAGTATGTTTTTTGAAGTGTTGACCGCCCTTTATTAGCAAATAAGCTAAACTTTTTAAAATTGCACTGGGTGAGCATATTACCAGCATGGGCATATTCACCGCACCTACTTACAAGAAAATTCTACTACGGAAAACGTTAATAATATCCAAAAAAAATCTGGTCATAATATAACATACAACTATTGCCCTTTCAATATTCATAATATGTATGTTACTGAAGATCAGTAAAACTCTAAATAATTTGTGAATATTTTAATATGTTTTCTATTAATTTGAAATGTTTATTGTTAATTTTAAATTCATACTTGCGAATTGAATTTTCTATTTCAAACTAAATTGTCTTCATAATGTAGTTGTGTATTAATCTCCCTAAAATACATTCGATACATTTTTTTATAAATAAATACATTTCAAATCGTATTCAAATTTTATTGTCATTTGGCAAAAAATCTCGAATCAAGGGAAGTAGAAAAAATCGCTCGAGCAAGCTCTCGCGATTTTTTCATTCCCTTGATTCTCGATTGTTTGCCATGACAATAGAACTTTTATACAATTAAACACGTATATATCGATAAAAAAATTATCTCTTATGTATTTACCCCCGAAAAATGTATGGACAAAATAGTTTTTTTTCAACGGTATTATTGTTTTTAATGATCAATCTTGTAATAAAAGTGGTTTTATACTGATCATGTCCAACCTAATTGTGAAAATAGGAAATGTTTCAAATTGACAATTCAAAATATTTACTTAAGCATGCATTTTATTTTGTACCTACATGAGTTTTTTATCAGGATGTCTTGATTCCATTTTGGGTGTCTTGACTCCATTTTAAGTTGTAGTAGTAATAGTAGTTTAGTTTGAGTTTAAAATGTATGTTTTCTGACGCTTTCTATACACTACGTTGAGAATAGATCACGAAAATATCACATCTAGCTTCGAAAGTTTCTTCTGGGATACCATGAATCAGTCAGTCATTCAGTGTTTTTTTTAATTTCAGATATGAGAAATTCCGTTTGACGCGGTATCAATTTACTTTGTAGCGTCGGTTCGTAGCTTTCACGTTGCCACTAGAAATTATGAATTTGCATACGTCTGTTTTCGAAATCTCGAGAAAACGATCTTCGATGTTTTGAAACGAAAAAATGGTGCAGACATGCTCCAATAAGAGCGCTAATCAACAGTTTCTGCATTGCTTTGAATAATTTCGTTATGTGGGTAATTTGAATTAGAATTCACCTTCATTATTCAAAAGATTAGTAACCATGATCTGCTCCTTTGAAGGAAATGGCCACTTTTCAAAAGCACTTTTCAGAATGTTATTCTTCTTATCGTAATTTTTTCACGAGCAGTCGGTCCATAGTTTCGTCTGATATCTTCGTAGAAGCCCATATTTCTGATGCTCCAAGATTGTATATGTTAGGTTTTCACATCCAGAGGATTTATTATCGTAGTTTTTTCACGAGCAGTCGGACAATTTGAGGAAAAACACCACTCTTAATCTACAATTTTATTGCCAACGTTTTGGCGAGGAATCTCGCCTTCTTCAGGGCTTGTTTTTTCTACAGTTGAGCAAACATTTTGTCTGTTTCTTGTGAGGTGCCATTTTTTTTATAGTTTTGGACCATAACTCCAGATTTTCCGTGGTATCCTGTCCATAGTTTCGTCTGATATCTTCGTAGAAGCCCATATTTCTGATGCTCCAAGATTGTATATGTTAGGTTCTCACGTCCAGAGGATTTATTATCGTAGTTTCTTCAAAATGGCAACCCTCAAGAATCAGAAAATATTTTCACTCAACTGTAGAAAAAACAAGCCCTGAAGAAGGTGAGATTCCTCGCCGAAACGTTGGCAATAAAATTATAGATTGAGAGTGGTGTTTCTTCTCAAATTGTCCGACTGCTCGTGAAAAAACTACGATAATAAATCCTCTGGACGTGAGAACCTAACATATGTTATTCTTCTTCTTACTAACCAGCACAAGAGACAAAACAAACTTGCTTCTCTGGCATACTCATTTCATGGATCTTCCTTAAAGTATTTTCATGTTTGCAACGGAGAAAATCGTTCTCAATTGAATATTGAATAGAAAGATTTTGAAGAAAAATTCATAATGTTAGACGTTGAAAACCCCCACATATCAATTTTGAATCGAATCGGACCATAATCACAAAACTTTTCCGCCATCTTGGAGCCGCCATCTTGAATTTTGACGAAAAATTCACAATCTTCGTCTCCGAAAACCCCCACATACCAATTTTGAATCGAATCGTACCATAATCACGAAACTCGTCCGCCATCTTGGAATCGCCATTTTGTTTTTTTGCTCTAACACCGGAATTATGAACACATGCCAAATTTCAGCTCAATCGGATGTTGGCAAGTGCTCCAGAAATAGATTACAAATTTTGAACCGGAGAGAATGACAGGACGATCGACATACGAACGAAGCAAGTTAAATAAAAGCTTGTAAAAATATAAATAGGCACGAATAAAAAGGCATAGATAAGGGGTTTCACTAATAGTAGAGGAGACCGTGGGAGGTCGACCTTGACCGATCTGATAACTCGATGAGACATATCAAATATAATGTATAAACAAATATGCCCATGATAACTTGCCTATCGAAAAGTGTTCATAGCTATTTTTAATAGAAATAATTTTAATCAATTTTCTTTCATCACCTTCACTCTTTTGATAACCGAATGAGTTTCACCTCAACTGATAGTTTTTAACACACAGAATATGCCTAGGTAGGCTTGCCTACTTATTTCTGCGCATGGCTACCTGGCAAGCAGATGTGAACAGGTAAGTCAATATAGGTAACTACACCGATCTGTTAACCAATCGAAATTGATATCATAGGTAAGATAATTTAATCACAAAACCAATCGTATAGGCTTGCCTGCAAAAAATCGTACATAAAATATTATTGCTAAGCTATAAAGTTTTAGAATTTTAGCTATTTGATAGGTGCGAGAGAGAAAGTAGAGCGTCCGAGGTCCGTGTGATAGAACAGGACACAACATAGCAGCTGCACGCTACCTGACCGTTGAATGTATCCGAGTGCGTATGCTCGTGTACATGTGAGTGACAGTGACAGCATTTATTTACACGCGACAGTAATTTTGAACTCTTTTATATGCTTTGTAATGAACGCTTTTAACAACATAAATGTATTAAATTTTATTTTTCTATATAAATGTTTTTTTTTATTTATTCTACTAAAATTTTAAAAGTAACACTTCTTTCCCGCTTTACGGCATTTATTTGATTTTAAATAATAAATAAATCATTCTTTATTTAATTTTGAATAAAGAATATAGATTTTTACATCATTTTTGAATTTTATAATTTAGCTTTAAAATGAAAAAAAAATTGTTGAATTTTTATTTTTTATTAATATATTAAATTATTTAATTTCATAGCTGTAAATATATATAGTGTGAAATAATACAGAAATTGTGATCGAAATTAGAGTAATAATAAATTAGAGTTCAAAATTACTGTCGAGTGTAAATAAATGCTGTCACTGTCACTCACATGTACACGAGCATGCGCACTCGGATACATTCAACTCGGTAGGTGCATCTGCTATGTTGTGTCCTTTTCTATCACACGGACCTCGGACGCTCTACTTTCTCTCTCGCACCTATCGAATAGCTAAAATTCTAAGACTTTATAGCTTGGCAATAATATTTTATGTACGATTTTTTGCAGGATTGGTTTTGTAATTAAATTATCTTACCTATGATATCAATTTCGATTGGTTAACAGATCGGTGTAGTTACCTATATTGACTTACCTGTTCTGCTTGCCAGGTAGCCATGCACAGAAATAAGTAGGCAAGCCTACCTAGGCATATTCTGAGTGTTATAAACTATCAGTTGAGATGAAACTCATTCGGTTATCAAAAGAGTGAAGGTGATGAAAGAAAATTGATTAAAATTAATTCAATTAAAAATAGCTATGAACACTTTTCGATAGGCAAGATATCATAGGCATATTTGTTTATAAATTATATTTGATAAAAAATATGTCTCATCGAGTTATCAGATCGGTGAAGGTCGACCTCCCACCGGCTCTTAGACTATAAGTGTCTCTCCACTTGAAGCTTGCACAAAAGATTGCTCGTATGGCATTGTAACCCCAAAAAGTAATATATCACATCACACTAAAGGCATTGCCACCAACTCGATCCCAATAGATCACTCTGATCACTTACCCCAATACTATAGTTCACGAACGTATCAGGTTTAGCTGTTGAGCTTGTTCCTATTTATTCTGGATCTGACACAAGATATAACCTAACTTTGACTTTTCTAACAGTTCTTCTCTCTAATAGAAAATGACTCTAAAAATCTATGAAATAAAATTTTGAATAATGAATTTGCGAAGATAAGTAATATCAGTCTTATTTTACCTTCCATGGAGATGCGTAATAGTATATTAAAGTATAAGTGGATAAAAAGGGCTTTAAAACACGCGCGATTTTTCGAGCACGACGGCGCAGCCGGAGTGCTCGAAATAGAGCAAGTGTTTTTAAGACCAGTTATCCACGAATACTTTACGTTATTTTTTTTTATTGGTGCACTTTGAAATCATATATACTGGTATTATTACTACAAAAAATAGAAATAAGAACTAATAATGCAAGAAGGTTGAATTCGTGATGTGACATCAGTATACCTTTCGTTGTCATGGAAATGAGAAAAACATTCATTTGCAATTTGTTACCAAAGATCAATATTTGTTGTCACCAGAGCTCAAAAATGAATTATTCTAATATCGATTTTTTGAATAGTGAGGCAGAATCGCGGTTAATACCACGAAAATCCAGTGATATATATAAAAAAGAATATGAAAAGTTCATCAAATGGATGGAGGAGCACATATAAATGAACGAATTGTGAGTAATATTTTATCTGACG
Source organism: Gonioctena quinquepunctata (assembly GCA_018342105.1). Taxonomy (NCBI): domain Eukaryota; kingdom Metazoa; phylum Arthropoda; class Insecta; order Coleoptera; family Chrysomelidae; genus Gonioctena; species Gonioctena quinquepunctata. Next base: position 408,189 of record JAFIRS010000778.1, on the reverse strand, counting down.
TTACAAGGTACTCCTGTCAGATCAATAATCAAAAATTTGTCATTTAGACTTCACGTTTCTCGATTTGTTGATGTTGTCATGGTTACCTTTAAAAAACGCGCGTTTTTTAAAGTTCGATTTAAACACGCTGAGGCGTGCTTTAAATGGGTAAAAAGGGGCACCAATAAAAAAAAAATATTTCTTCGTAATTTTGAATGCAAACTCGTCTTTGTTTAGAAACGTTCTGTTTCTTCATCTCACTAAAAGATAACATCAAAATATAAAACATCTCCTCACACATCTTATCGTCTTCATCAAAAACATAATCAAAAGCTAACGCCGTTATTGTTTGGAATGTTGCAATTTTCTTTTTCCTCATAAATTTAAATAATTTTGAATAGTGTTATGCTAGACGAATCTGAGTCAGTGATCGAGTAAGCAACACCAAAGTTTGCGAACGCGGGTAGTTAACTCGGATTAGGGAAACGAACGTGCAGGTTAGGGATCGTGTCAACCAAAGTAGGTTTCCGAAAATGCCTTAATATTTATGAGAGTGAAGATGTGTGTTTGTTGCAACTGAACGCTGAAACTACAAAACGGATTGTGATGAAACTTGGCAAATATGCAGGGAAAAACATAACCTGGAAAAATAGATTCTGCATAACCGTGACAAATTCCATTGTATGTACTCAGTTTGAATGGGTTGGATTCTAGAAGGCTGTGACAAACTGACAGTAAGTAGCTACTCGTCTGGTGATTTGGAATATAAAATTTAATAACGTAGGTAGTTCACATAATTTGTACATGAGATCTGAAATTCAAACAACCCATGTGGTTTTCCACGGAATGTTTTCATGACTATACAAGAATACTCGAAGAGATTCATGTCCTCGCAAAGTGCTTACCTGAAGTTGAAAAAGAAGCCGCTTTTCGTAATCACACCATTGTTCCCACTTTTCCTTTTTCACTACCATATACTGCCACTATCACAAGCAGTCTACATCAATTTTCATACAGGAATAATTCAAAAACGCAACTAGATTACTTCCGATAATTCCGAAAAGAACACACGAAATGCATGAACTAACGCATTTTAACAACGATTGGGGCGTGTACAGCACGATTGTTTTCAAAGCTCACTAGAAGAATAAGGAAGTACGGCAAGAATAGATTCATTTGTTAACGTAGCTTTTTCCAGCTACCTAAATCTAGAAAAATTACGTGTATGCACGACCGGGTGTAAAGTAGCACTTTAGCGCCCGGATTTGCGGGCGTAAAGTAGCACTTTAGCGCCCGCGGACTACTTTATCGTCCGGCGGGCGATAAAATCGTTGAACAGGCGCTGAAGTGAATTTCAATCTCATATCGATAGAAATATATATTCCGATGGATCATATAATCAAACCCAAAACATTATTAACAATAATATAATGAAAACAATGAACATAAATTAGTTTAAAAAATGAATTATAACTTAATATTGACAATACAATTAGAACAGTTATATATGGAAATATTTGGATTTGTTGTTTTCTGTTGTTGCAGATAGTTACTGATTTCAACTGATTCCTCATTACTAGAAGTCTGAAGAGAATGCATGTTATTATCTGGTGTTTCAGAGTAGTGAGCAATATTTTCAGATTGTCTGCAATGGCTAGTAGAAGGCTCATCATTTTCTACAATTTTCTCAGCAATCTTCAGTCAGCTTATTTGCAACTGAATTTTCAATATAACCTTCCGCAACAGTCGTCGACTTCCACCCAGCATGTCTTTTAATGTTGATTATATCCTCGCCTGCATCTGCTAACATAGTTGCTGAGGAACGTCTGAAGCAGTGACCAGTATATTCTTTCGCATTAGAAATACCTAGGTAAGTGGCTATTCTGAAGGGTATTTGACCGAATGTATTTTTTCCGATAACCTGTCTCGTACACTTGCCATTTTTATAATATAAAAAAGACCGCCTTTGATCATTCTGATCTCGCAAAGAAGAATATTTTCTGTAAATATCCAAATAACTTGGCGATTTCTGTTATCGATTACAGTAAATACTCGATCTATCTTCGTTTTGGTTTCTCGTATAGTTATGAGTAAGAATGTCTCGAAATCTTGAATGTTGTCCACTGTGATATTTGCCAATTCTTCGCGGTGACATGCTCCACAAATACCAAAAATCAGTGCTACCTACAATAAATTCTCAGATTAACATACTGAACATTGAGAAAACATGAAATTAGAACTTACTTTCATCATAAGATACAAATCGTCTGATGCTTCCCTCAAAAATAACTCGATTTCTTCTCTGCTTAGAATCTTCGATTTCTTTGGTTTATAACCATCAAATTTTCGTTTCAAAAAGCTATCAATCTTGCGTATCTACTGATATCTATATTATCATGTACATTAAAAGTAGCTTTCAGCATGGAATAATATGACCACATGGTAGAGGGCTTACAATATTTAGATTTTTCCAGAAAATAGGCAAGAAGTACAGTCTCTGTGGGTATTTCTTATTTTTTACATTTTTCCCGTTGCACCACTTCACGAATTCTTCATACACCTTGTCGTATATTTTCTTGGATTTACTCGGCAATAAACTCAATTTCGCATCCTCAGCTGCTTTACTTATTTCTGGTGGAGTACAATTCACACTTTCTTCGTCGCTTGAATCCATTTCAAAATCAGTAATAAATTATCTGTGATCACAAAAATTGACAGCAAATATGGCTACTAGCCTATATAATCTTATTTCGAAAAATTGACTTAGTCGCCATGGTAACATTCATTCCATCACTTCTTGATTTATTCTGTTTCCGATATGATATGAATATACATCCTCACGGCAGCCTTGATGTATTTTTATCATGTTCTAGATATAAAGAGGTATGACATCAGATATAAAGAGGTATGACATCAAATATACCGGTCGTGCATAAATTTTTTTATGTATTTCTGGCGTAATTTGCTTTTATGGACCTAGGCGTGATAATAGCCCTCGCTATCGCTCGGGCTATTACTTACACGCTACGGTCCATAAAAGCCTATTTTACGCCCTTGATACATAAATAACTATTTCAACAAAATATCGTGTCAAAACATTGTAGGTACTTTTTAACCGACGAAAAAAAGGAGAAGGTTGTGTAGTCGACGCGTATATATATATATATATATATATATATATATATATATATATATATATATATATACATATATATATATATATATTTTTTTATGTATGACCTCGCATTACTTTTTACAGAGTACTCCGAATTTGACGATTCTTTTTTTAATGGGTATACCTCGAAGTTGGTCCCACAATTTTTACTTGTTAACCGATTCTACCATGCATAATTTTATACTGGGTTATCCGATTTGTATAATTCTTTTTTTTATTGTAAAGGGTATGCTTCGAAGTTGGTACCATTTGAATTTGAAAAAAATTACACCCCCAAGGGAAAAAAAATAGGGGATGATTTATTGATTTTACTACATCTGTGAACCGATTCTGTTGAAATAATGGAGGCCCGGAGTTAATCTGATGATGAAGACGAAACACAGTCATGTTTGGGGTAATATATACATATACAGGGTGTTTCATAATTGAATGCGGATCCTAAAGATAATCCTTGGATGATTTTAAGAAAAATTCGTCATATGAACATAGGTCCGCAACCGCTTTATTTCTGAGATACAGGATGTTGAAATTTAACAAAAAAGCTCATTATAATACAAGGTGTTTCATTATTGAATGCTGATCCTAAAGGGCAATAATCCTTGGATGATTTTAAGAAAAATTCTTCATATGAACATAGGTCCGCAACCGCTTTATTTCTGAGATACAGGATGTTGAAATTTAACAAAACAATCAGCTCTTCCCCAATATCTCTGAAACCGCTTTGGATTTTTCTTTTAATTTTGGTACATGCAGAGTACGTATGAAAATAAATTTTTTCCATGATAAAGGATTTCTTAATTTTCATCAGTGGCGTCCCTGTTAACATGCCCTGCCATATTTTTTATCAAAATAATGATACGCCACTGTTTTTTTCCAAGTGAATATTATTTTTGTAATTATCCTCTATATTCTCATAAAAATGGTCTCCTGTTTTTTCGTCCGGCGGTTTTCGATTTAGAAAATAAAATACATACATTTGCTTGTCCCTATTCGATTTTTTATCTTAGTCTCAATTTCACAATTGTGGTAACCAAAGGATCTAGTCAAGATTTTGAACAGTTAATTTGATTTTGGTATTTTTTGTTCATAATAGGTATGTTTTTAAAAATAAAAAATGGATTTTTATGCGTACTTATTACAAAATAGTTACCATAAAATTATAAAAATCTTGCCTAGATCCTTTGGTTACCACAATTGTGAAATTAAGACTAAGATAAAAAATCGAATAGGGACAAGCAAATGTATATATTTTATTTTCTAAATCGAAAACCGTCCGCCGGACGAAAAAAGGCAGAGACCATTTTTATGAGAAGATAGAAGACAATTACAAAAATAATATTTATTTGGAAAAAAGACAGTGGCGTATCATTATTTTGATCAAAATTATGACAGGGCATGTTAACAGGGACGCCACTGATGAAAATTAAGAAATCTTGTATCATGGAAAAAATGTATTTTTATGCGTACTTTGCATGTAACAAAATTGAAAAAAAAAAGCCAACGCGGTTTCAGAGATATTGGGGAAGAACTGATTTATTTGTTAAATTTCAACATCCTGTATCTCAGAAATGAAGAAATGTACCTTTGTTCATATGAAGAATTTTTCTTAAAATCATCCAAGGATTATCGCCCTTCAGGATCAGCATTCAATTATGAAACACCCTGTATAATTACATGTCCTGACTAATTGTTTCACTGATTGATATACGATCAACGCCCAGACCAAACCATATTTTATTATCTGCGAATACAAGATCTTTTTCAACAACCATTAACAAACAGCATTCTAATCACTGATTTTGCATCGAGCTAATGACAACACCAAATCGGAATTCAAAATGTTCACTTTTCCCGTGCTTTTGTTGGCTCTAAATCTTCGGCATCCTCTTTAAAATCATAATCGGAGTGAAAAAGAACTAATTTCTGGCTTAAACAATCTACTTTTCGACTTGAAATTAACTTATTATATCATCTGAAAGAAATGATATTACTTATAAAATCAAGATGATTTTACTTCAGTTTAATTCAGTTAAAAATATTTCAGCTGAACGCTTTTTTTATTGTTCACTTTTCATAAATTTTTGTAAATGTATTTTTTTCTAATGCCTTTCTCTCGAGTTCATCGTATTCTATATAAGCAATGTGCCCAACTCTACCATTCTTCCTTTGATTATATAACAAAATTAGATTATCCTTATTGGCAATGTTAACATTCATGTGAGATATCAAACACAATTTTTACACGCTTTATATTAGCTTCACTTGTATGTTTGTTTGTTTGTTTGTAACCGACTCCTTTGGGCACGATTTTGACCCACTTCCAGACGTCCGAATGATTTGAAATTTGGCAGGTGTACATAACTCCTGTGACAATGCATTAAGAAATTTTTGTGTGGAGAAAAAACAAAATGGTGGCTCCAATATGGCGTACGAGTTTTGTGATTATGGTCCGATTCGCTTCAAAATCGGTATCCGAGGGTTTTTGGGGTCGAATATTATGATTCTTTTGTGAAAATTGAAAAATACAAGATGGCGGCTTTAAAATGGCGGCCGAGTTTTGTGATTATAGGCTGATTCTATTCAAAATTGGTATGTGTGATTTTTGGGGTCGAATATTATGATTCCTTTGTAAAATTGAAAAATTCAAGATGGCGGCTTCAAAATGGCGGCCGAGTTTTGTGATTATGGTCTGATTCTATTCAAAATTGGTGGGTGGGGGTTTTTGGGGTCGAATATTATGATTCTTTCGTAAAAATCGGAAAATTCAAAATGGCGGCTGAGTTTTGTGATTATGGTCTGATTCTATTGAAAATTGGTATGTGGGGGTTTTTGGGGTCGGAGATTATGATTACCTACTTAATTTGATAAGATTATTCCATTTCTTAGTTTGCAAAAAAATAATAAAAATAATAGTTTTAAAAAAACCTAAAAAAACACGCTTCTATAAAGAAACCACACTAAAAAGTAGGAAATAAATAATAGTTTAAAAAAACTAAAAAACACGCCTTTATAGAAAACCAGACTAAAAAAATAGAAAATAAGAAAAACATGTATTTTATTTAAAAAAAAGCGTGGGGTGCATGGTATCAATAATTATATAGTACATTACACACCGAGGCGATACCATGCACCCCACGATTTTTTTTAAATAAAATTTTTTTTTTCTTATTTTCTATTTTTCAGTCTGGTTTTCTATAAAAGCGTGTTTTTGAGTTTTTTTAAACTATTATTTATTAATGATAATACAAGATAATCTTTTTGTTTATCCGATTGTTTCTCCATATTTTTTTGTAAATTTCGATATTCACCGTACAACTTTAATAATTTTTCAACACAGTGATCATTTCTCTGAGTTGGCAGTTGTGCTTTTTGACAAAAAAAGTTCACTTCGGTTATTATAAAAAAAATATTTCAATGCTTGTAATTTGTAGAGTTACTTATTCATTTTCTTTGATATTCTCTCTTCTTCACAAATAAAGATAAATGTGTTTCATGGTTTTTGAAAGTTCAACCCTGAAGGGGTAAAATAGGGGTTGGAAATCTGTATAGTTAGTTTTGAAGTTAGGATCATGAAAATTGGTATTTGGGGGACTTTGTTACAAATGAAAAATACGTGTTTCGGTGTTTTTGGTAATTCAACCCCTAAAGTGGGGACATGGGGGTTACATTGGGATTGGAATTTAGGAATTCCGTTAGTTTCAAGTCATAAAAATTGGTATTCGAAGTCTTTGCTACAAATAGAAGAAATATATATTTCAGTTTTTTAGCACTTCAACTCCGTGAAATGGGGGTGAAAGTTTGTATTGGGGGTTCCGTTAGTTTTTAAGTTAGTGTCATAAAAATTGGTATTCGAGGGCTTTATAAGGGATAAAAAAATACATTTATATAACAGTCAATAGTTAGGTGGAAAAGTAAGTATTTTAGAAGTAATCCAAATCGAGTAGGTAGCAATTAGAAGATTTTAGCCACAAAAAATTACAAAGTAAAAACTTTTTAACAAAAAATGAAACCATCGAAAAAAGAAACTGGAAAGCAAAAAATAAAGACCTTTTTATTCTTAATAACCAAGCTTCTAAACTGATGTAAGTAACTAATTTTGAGTCGGCGCCCAACAAACAATCAACGAAGATCATTAAATTACTTTAAAGAAATGATCAAAACCAAATAACATAAAAATGCAACGTTAAATCTCCAGCGATGAACAATAACACTCGCAACGACGTGTGCCCTCACGTGTGTGCTCGTTCGGGTAGCTGCCTCACTGATATTGACTTCGAGAACGCTCGGAAATTCCTGGCGAAAAACATTATCCGTCGCCGAACGGAAGATCAAAAGAAGATCGAAAGAACCGACAGTCAACGTGGGTTTGAGTGGCAGCTATCTAGTTCTACAGCATATTCGCCTGAGCCAATCATAACGGACCGCAAGCCAATGATAATGCTCGTAGGTGTGTCGAGTTATATATTTCTGTTTCAAGAGGTCTGAATAAATAAAAGCCAGTAGCGTCTCTGCTCTGGGATCGAAATAGGTTTTAAAATATTCTATAGTTCTGTTGTGTTTTGTTGGAAAATATGGCTTTTTTTCGACCATAGGAAAATGAAATTATGATGATCCGATTGCCTATTAATACATACTTTCTCGATTATGGCATATTTTTTTATTTTAACGTATTTTTGAAATATTTAAATATCTAAATCAAATTAGTTATCTCTGCCTATGCTGCTCAAAGGATAGCGCTTCAAGACTGCGAAACTTGTTTTTTATGCTTCTGCAATTGTAAAACATTAGTTCAGAAGCTTAGTTATTAAGACTAAAAAGGTTCATTTTATTTTTTGCTTTTCAGTCTTTTTTTTTCGTCGGTTCAATTGTTTTGTTTTTTCCGTAGTCGGGTTACAGTTTTTTAAACTTTTTATTTTATTTCAAACTTTTTCTTTAACCTTTGATGCGACAACAAAAAGAAGAATATGATAGCGTGAGAAATAGATACTTAATAATTAAACAATCTAGACTACGACATTCTTGATAAAACAATTGTTCAGTATAAAGAATAGGATGAAGTAAACCGCCCTTCACCCTATTATTAGCTATTCTAACTAACTTAAGAATGAAGATAAATAATTATGGAAGTATTTAATGTGCATGAATGTTCGTCTTGTGACTGTAGAACATTAAAATATATTCGAAATCCGCGCTAAAAAATTGCTATCATGGACACGACCGTCAACGACGTATGCCCTCACGCGCCTGAACTGTTCTGGTAGCTATCTCAATTTTATTAGAATTATTTTTTGCACTGTATCTATACCTTATTGGAGTTATCAATAATATGTGAGATTCTGTTGTTTTTATAATATTTAATATTGTACTATATTTATAGTTATGAATTTTCTGCTCTTTCATTTGACATCCCACTCGATACGATAGCAAAAAATTCGGAGATCCCCCTTTTTTAACCGACGAAATAAAAAAGGAGGAGGCACTAGTCGACGCGATTTTTTTTTATGTATGATCACGCATAAATTTTCACAGAGCAGTTCAATTCCGATGATTCTTTTTTCATTGGATAGGTTGTACTTCGTAGTTGGTCCCATTTGAATTTGAACAAAAAAAATCCCTAAGGGTAGCAAAATGGAGGATATTGATCGTTGACCCTCTGAATTTTGGTCCGTTAACCGATTCTATCAGGCATAACTTTGTAGTGGGTTTTCCGATAGTGGATGATTCTTTTTTTATTAGATACCTCATAGTTGATCATATTCCAATTTGAAATGAAATGATCCACCCCTATGGGTAGCAAAATAGGGGATGATTGATTTTTCACTTGTGAACTTTGGTACACATATGTAGTTGACAATGACAGACCCTCCTACATCCGTCAACATGATTACATTCTATGAAAGGATGGAATTTTGTATATAATTATATAGTGATAAAATCAACTAACCAGAACTTTCAAAATTAATTTATATTATATAACAATAAATAGTTAAAATAGAAAATCATATTATTTGATACTCAATAGTTGAAGTAAGCTAGGTAAGTGAGTATTTTGGAAGTAATCGAAAATTAAGTAGGTAGTAATTAGTAGATTTCAGCCACAAAAAATTGTAAAATAAAAACTTTTTAACAAAAAATTAAACGGACGAAAAAAACAATTGAAAAGCAAAAAATAAAATAAACCTCCCTAGTCTTAATGATAATTGAGCTACTAAACTAATGTGAGTAACTAATTTTGAGTCGGCGCCAAACAAACTATCGATAAGTGTTTGTTTGGCGCCGACTCAAAATTAGTTACTCACATTAGTTTAGGAGCTCAATTATCATTAAGACTAAGAAGGTTTATTTTATTTTTTGCTTTTCAGTTGATTTTTTCGTCGGTTTAATTTTTTTGAAAAAGTTTTTTTGATGTAACATCCGCCATTTTGATTTTATTCTCATAAAATGTAGCCTATGTTACCCGGACCATAATAACGAATTGATTGAGACATTTTAATCAATACCAATACGATGGGTCACATTCAGTAATGTTCACTTCATTAATTATTGATGATACATAACCTAAGCAGACAGAAAAAGGCAGTCGAACATGTGAACAGAAATATTAAGTCCCATTATTCACCTTGGCAGATATCATCTTTCATTTCATTTTCAATTCATCACATTGCTAAGTATGGACGTGAGAGAAATACTTGGAAATTCTCGATTAACGTCACATCTGACCATTGACAAAATACACACGTATCAATAGTCAAACCCCTTCGGTGAAGGTTCTTCACCTTTCAGTTTCGATGCGGGAAGAATATTTTCGAATAGACGCAGCGGGAGTGGTGGATTGAAATAAGTATTGAAAAAATAGGTAAAGTGTTTGTTTGACTAGCGCACTGAGTTTTCCATACCCTGCATTATTTTATTTAAGTGGTGTTTAGTGTTTTGGGGAAACATTGAAAATCCAACTGAAACATTTTTGTTATTGTTAAACTTCCGGTTTCTCCAGGAGTGATCTTTGTTATTTTCAATAGGACACTCTGTGTTTTATCAAATTTTTGTTACCTATACCCAAAACTTTTTAACAAAAAATCAAACCGACGAAAAAATCAACTGAAAATCAAAAAATAAAATAAACCTTCCTAGTCTAAATGATAATTGAGCTCCTAAACTAATGTTAGTAACTGATTTTGAGTCGGCGCCAAACAAACAATTATCGAAGACCATTATCTATGAAAGAAGTCATCAAAACACAGCCGTGCATCTCGCTGCCATCATTTTACGCTTCACCTAATTCAATTGCTAGTTTGTTTGGCGCCGACTCAAAATCAGTTACTAACATTAGTTTAGGAGCTCAATTATCATTTAGACTAAGGTTTATTTTATTTTTTGCTTTTCAGTTGATTTTTTCGTCGGTTTAATTTTTTGTTAAAAAGTTTTTATTTTTTACTTTTCAGTTCCGTATTTCGTCGGTTTAATTTTTTGTTAAAAAGTTTTTATTTTTCAACTTTTTGTGGCTAAAATCTACCAATTACTCTACCTACTCGTTTTTTGATTACTTCCAAAATACTTACTTACCCATCTTACTTCAACTATTAACAGTTAAATAATATGATTATCTACTTTTACTATTTGTAGTAATATAAATTATCTTCGTTGTTCTGGTTAGTTTATTTCATTACTTTGTATATCATTCCATCCTCTCATAAAATATACTGATTTTGACGGACGTGGAACGAGAATAATGTCAGTAGCGATCTGTCATTGTCAACTACGTATGTGTGTGCCAATGTTCACTAGTGAAAAATCAATTATCCCCTATTTTTCTACGCGTAAGGGTGACTAATTCCTTTCGAAATCCAAAAATAAGGTATACCCTATCAATTAAAAAAAGAATCATCCAAATCGAAGAACCCAGTACAAAGTTATGCCTAATAGAATCGGTTAACGGACCAGAATTCAGAGGGTGAGTGATCAATATCCTTCATTTCGCTACCCTTAGGGGTGGATTTCATCTTTTAAATTCAAATGGGACCAAATTCGAAGTACATCCTATCCACAGAAGAACGCCACAGTAAAAAGTTATGCGTGATCATACATAAAAAAATATGATGGAAAAAACAAATATACGGGTCGAATAGAGAACCTCCTCCTTTTTGGTTTCGTCGGTTAAAAATGAACCGTTTTTGAGTTATTCCAGTTTTTCTAGAATAAAATTATAGTTTAAAAAAACTAAGAAAATAAGAACTGAAAAGTTGAAAATAATGAGAATAAAGTCATTGACCAAAAAACTTCCTGTTATGTAAAAAAGCGTGAGTTGCTTGATATCAGTTTTTATTTATTTACACTGTTCTACAGAAAAATATTTCCAATTATAGAACAGGAATTAAGTAGAAAAAAATTTGCACAATAATATTAACTTTAGTGGAAACTTAACCTTTTTCCCGGAAAAGGGTTTAATTTAAGCATATTTTATTATACAAAAGTTACATTTCCTTTATATCAAAAGTACAATAATTAAATGTGCATTGCATGCATGACATGTTCCTTGAACTATTCGCTACAACAGTCGAATTTTTTTGTGTTGAAATTATATTCGGGTGTTATTTCAGTACTGCCACACGTTCTAAACACTTTATTAGCTATTTCTGTCCTGTGTGCTACCGATTCCACAACATACCCTTCAGCGACCGTTGATGACTTCCAACCGCCATGTTTCTTTAGTGTCATCAAATCTCCTCCAGATTACACTAAAAGTGTAGCAGACGATCTTCGAAATGAATAACCTGTATATGCGTTAGCATTTTCAAGTTGAAGAAAATTAGCTACTGTTTCAGGTACCTTATAATAGTCTACTCGACAAGTTGAAAATGGTCTAAAATAGAGATACTGCTCTCAAAATTATGTGTGATAGCTCATTGGATCCGGAATAAGGCCTAGAAAAATGTGCCAAAAGCGTGTATTAGCACATAAAAAATTGCGAAAGTTATAAACAATTGAAGATGAAAAGAAAATAGCATTTCGTTTTTTGCCAATATTTCATAAACTATTGATATTTTAGAAATTAAAAAAAAATCTGAAAGAAGAGGAAATTTCCAATAAAAAACTCCCAGCTCCCGGAACTCTATCTCCATTATTTATAATTTTAATTTAACGCTGAAAATGGGTCTCCAAGCGACATTTTTAGGTTGCGCGCTCGGCGTCAAAACCGAGTACGACACATTAATTAATTTATTTAAGGTATTAAATATATTTTTTTAAATTTGAAAAAATTATGGTGTATTCAGAATACTTCAAATAATTCATTCCCGTTGAGAGAGAATTTCACTTAAAGTTGATTTTTCAATAAGTTAAACAATTGTTAACTAACAAAATTTTTTCGAACTTCTGTCTTAATTGTAAATGAAAAAAAATGTTTAAATAATTGTCGTAAAAATTTTTCGCTTCGTAGAGCCTTTTTAATATACATACTCAACAAGATCACGCCATAAAAGTTAAAAAAATATTCATACTTTGTTTATAATCATTTTTGTACTTGAACAAAAACTAAAAAATCCATGTAATTTTAAAAAATTTTTTTCTTTCAATCGTCATCGTTTTTTATTATACAAGATATAATTGATTTGAAAAAAAAAAAATCTCCATTTTTATAAATTTTTTATAAACAAATTATTATTTCAATATTTTTGAAAAATTTTTTTTACCACTTCATTATACTACAGATATTATGATTTTTGAAAAAAAAAATCCTTAATAATAATTTTTGATTGTTTATAATCGTTTTTTTATATTTCTATTGTTTAAATAATTAGTTGAGAAATCATTTTCGTCCCAAAAATCATAATTGACAGTCCTCTATAAAGTAAAAAAACATATTTTTTTTATCAACAATTCCATTGTTTATTAACTTACCAATTTGTTATAAACAAATTTTTAACTTTGATAGATTTTTTTTCTGAAACTCCTTAAATTCACAAAAATAACCATATATAACAAAGTATAGAAATAAATTTTTCCCAATTTTTCCCAATTCCAATTCCCAAAGTACAATAAAAATTGGATTTTTTTTTTCTATACTTTGTTATATTTGTTATATATGGTTGTTTTAAAAAAAAAAATTAAAAATTTAAAAAATTGGTAGGTTAATAAACAATGGAATTGTTGATAAAAAAATATTTTTCTGTTACTTTATAGAGGACTGTCAATTATGATTCTTAGAAAAAAAAACTCAACTAAGTATTTAAACAATAGAAATATAAAAAAACTATTATAAACAATTAAAAATTGTTAAAAATCTTAATATTTGTAATATAATAAAGTTGTGAAAAAAATGTTTTCAAAAATATTGAAATAATCAATTTGTTTATAAAAAATTTATTAACAAATGGCAGGAAAAATGTTTTTTGCAAATCAATTTATTTAATTTATAGTAAAAATTATAAAAAGTATGAATATTTTTTATAACTTTTATGGAGTGATCTTGTTAAGTATGGATATAAAAAAGGCTCTACGAAGCGAAACATTTCTACGACAATTATTTAAACATTTTTTTCATTTACAATTAAGACAGAAGTTCGAGAAAATTTTGTTAGTTAACAATCGTTTAACTTATTAAAAAATCAATTTTAAGTAAAATTTCCAACGGAAATAAATTATTCATAGTGTCCCGAAAACACCATAATTTTTTCAAATTGAAAAAAAAATATTAATACCTTAAATAAATTAATTAATGTGTCGTACTCGCTTTTGACGCCGCGCGCACAACCTAAAAATGTCGCTCGGAGACCTATTTTCAGCGTTAAATTAAAAATTTTTTATTGGAAATTTTCTCCTCCTTCAGAATCTTTTTTTGAAATTTCTTAAATATTAATAGTTTATGAAATATTGGCAAAAAACGAAATGCCATTTTTTTTCATCTTCAATTGTTTATAACTTTTGCAATTTTTTATGTGCTAATACATGCTTTTGGCAGATTTTTCTAGGCGTTATTCCGGATCCAATGAGCTATCACACATAATTTTAAGAGCAGTATCTCTATTTTAGACCATTTTCAACTTGTCGAGTAGACTATGCAACTGATTGTTACCCACAACCTGATTGATACATTTTCCATTGCGATATGCATAAAACAGGCGGCGATCCTTTGCTGCTGCTGGACGAAGGACTATGTACATTCGGTAAAATTTAATATATTCTTCAGTAACTACAAATCTCCTGTTTACATCTTTCTTTGTTTGCTTAAGTTTCACAATTAATAACGTTCCCGAATCTTTGTTTGGAGCCGACTCAAAATTAGTTACTTACATTAGTTTAGGAGCTCAGTTATTGAGACTAAGAAAGTTTATTTTTTTTTACTTTTCAGTTCCGTATTTCGTCGGTTTAATTTTTTGTTAAAAAGTTTTTATTTTTCAATTTTTGGCTGAAATCTACTAATTACTAACTGCTTGTTTTTTGATTACTTCCAAAATACTTACCACCTTACTTCAACTATTACCAGTTAAATAATATGATTATCTACTTTTACTATTTGTTGTAATATAAATTATTTTTGTTGTTCTGGTTAGTTTATTTCATTACTTTGTATATAATTCCATCCTCTCATAGAATATAATGATATTTTGATAATAACACTAGCGATCTGTCATTGTCAACTACATATGTGTGCCAATGTTCACAAGTGAAAGATCAATTATCCCCTATTTTTCTACCCGTAAGGGTGGATAATTCCATTCGAAATCCAAATTTGATCAACTATGAGGTATACCCTATCTGATAAAGAAAGAATCATCCAAATCGAAGATCCCAGTACAAAGTTATACCTGATAGAATCGGTTAACGGACCAGAATTCAGAGGGTGAGTGATCAATATCCTTCATTCTGCTACCCTTAGGGGTGGATTTCATCTTTTAAATTCAAATTTCGAAGTACACCCTATCCACTGAAAAAAGAATTATCGGAATCGGACGCCTCAGTGAAAAGTTATGCGTGATCATACATAAAAAAAAATGATAAAAAAATTAAATATACGCGTCGAATAGAGAACCTCCTCCTTTTTGGTTTCGTCGGTTAAAAATAAGCCAATAACACCGTCTCCGAGAAAGAACTGCATGTCTTCTTCATCTTCCATTCCATAAATCTTGAATACGCGGTTTCGTAAATTTTCCGCGATTTAACTGGCAATAATTTTTGTAACGCTTCTTTCGCTACATCTACTAACTCCGGTGGCGTCAGAGAAAACTCGGAATCAGACATTTTTTAACTATATATTATTCAATATAACTACTAAACAACCACCAAGTTCGCAATTTTTAAATCAAATCACAGAATTAAATTGACGGATATTTGATTACTTTAAAGGGTTCCTTAGCAACGTAGATCTAATTGTCGCTATAAGTACAACAGCCTACCAGTTTAAAAATTCAAATTTCACATCGATAATTTTCTGACTTTAATATATTGTAATAATATATTTTTTCACTATTAAATCGTCGGCTTTCCCGTCACAGAAAAAAATCGGTTTTTTGTCTCCCACCGCTTTCCTGAGGGGTTCGTAGGACACATAACCTGGATTCACACCATATTTTTTGTAGTAAATATATTTAATGAAGTTATTTTGAATCCCTTCCAAAGTGTTACACAAATTTTGTTGTGCGGGATCCCAAATTATGGATCCATATTCCAATTTGGTACGAACAAGTGTATTGAACAGATAAATAATGGAATCAATTTTGTTGAATTCATTGGTAGTCCTCTTGACAAACCCAAGAAGTTTTTTGGCTTGTTTAGTTACTTCAAGGATATGAGTATTAAACCTAAGATTCTGCTGAAAAGTTATTCCCAAGTCTTTCATCTGATCGATTCTTTGTAGGGGAGTTCCTGCCATATATAAATAAAATTGTGTTGATTACTTGATTCGGAGTAGATTTGAATTTTGCATTTATCCAAGTTGAAATAAAGTTTATTTACCTGAGACCAGGTATATATTAGATCAATGTCATTCTGGAGAACTAAATAGTCATTTATATCATGTATTTTTTTGAACATTTTGATGGTATCCGCTTAGAGAAGACAATCAGATGATAGATTTTCGGGAAGATCGTTGATAAATATGAGAAATAGGATAGGTCCAAGATACCCTTGTGGAACACCAGATTTCGCCATATACAAATTAGTCTACTCGACAAGTTGAAAATGGTCTAAAATAGAGATACTGCTCTCAAAATTATGTGTGATAGCTCATTGGATCCGGAATAACGCCCAGAAAAATGTGCCAAAAGCGTATATTAGCACATAAAAAATTTCAAAAGTTATAAACAATTGAAGATGAAGAAAAAAGGGCATTTCGTTTTTTACCAATATTTCATAAACTATCAATATTTAAAAAAATTCAAAAAAATATTCTGAAAGAGGAGGAAATTTACAATGAAAAATTCCCGGCTCCCGGAACTCTATCTCCATTATTTATAATTTTAATTTAACGCTGAAAATGGGTCTCCGAGCGACATTTTTAGGTTGCGCGCGCTGCGTCAAAAGCGAGTACGACACATTAATTAATTTATTTAAGGTATTAAATATTTTTTTTTAATTTGAAAAAATTATGGTGTATTCGGATCACTATAAATAATTTATTCCCGTTAGAAATGTTACTTAAAGTTAATTTTCCAACAAGTTAAACGATTGTTAACTAACAAAATTTTCTCGAACTTCTGTCTTGATTGTAAATGAAAAAAAATGTTTAAATAATTGTTGCAAACATTTTTCGCTCCGTAGAGCCTTTCTTATATACATACACAACAAGATCACGCCCTAAAAGTGGAAAAAATATTTATACTTTGTTTATAATAATTTTTGAACTTGAATAAAAACAAAAAATCCAAGTAATGTTAAAAAATTTTTTTTTCCTTAATCATCATATCATCGTTTTTTTATTAATACAAGATATGAATTGATTCGCAAAAAAAAAAGTTTTTCCGCTATTTGTTGATAAATTTTTTATAAACAAATTGATTATTTCAATATTTTTGAAATTTTTTTCCACAACTTCATTATATTACAAATATTATGATTTTTGAACAAAAAATCCTCAATAACAATTATTTATTATTTATAATCGTTTTTTTATATTTCTATTGTTTAAATAATTAGTTGAAATTTTTTTTTTCTAAAAATCATAATTGACAGTCCTCTATAAAGTAACAGAAATTTTTTATCAACAATTCCCATATTTATCAACAATTTGTTATAAATAAATTTTTAACTTTGTTAGATTTTTTTCTGAAACTCCTTCCCAATTCCAATTCCCAAAGTACAATGAAAAATTGGAAAAAAAAATGTCTATACTTTGTTATATATGGTTGTTTTTGTTAATTTTAGAAGTTTCAGAAAAAAATCTAACAAACTTAAAAATTTGTTTAAAACGAATTGGTAAGTTAATAAACAATGGAATTGTTGATAAAAAAAAAAATCTGTTACTTTATAGAGGACTGTCAATTATGATTTTGAGAAGAAAAATTATTTCTCATTTAAAAAAAAAATTTAAAAAATTTATAAAAATTAAAAATTTTTAAAAACTTTTTTTTTCAAAAATTATAAATTTGTAATATAATGAAGTTGTAAAGGAAACATTTTTCAATAATATTGAAATAATCAATTTGTTTATAAAAAAGTTATCAAAACAAATGGCGGGATTTTTTTTTTCGCAAATCAATTTATATCTTGTGTTAATAAGAAAACGATAATTTGATGATTAAGAAAAAAATATTTTTTTTCAATAACATTACTTGGATTTTTTTGTTTTTGTTCAAGTACAAAAATTATTATAAACAAAGTATGAATATTTTTTTACCTTTTATTGCGTCATCTTGTTGAGTATGTATATAAGAAAGGCTCTACGGAGCAAAAAAATTTTACGACAACTATTTAAACTTTTTTTTTCATTTACAATTAAGATAGAAGTTCGAGAAAATTTTGTTAGTTAACAATCTTTTAACTTGTTGAAAAATCAACTCTGAGTAAAATTCCCAACGGGGATAAATCATTCATAATGTTCCGAATACACCATAATTTTTTTAAATAAAAAAAAAATATATTTAATACCTTAAATAAATTAATTAATGTGTCGTACTCGCTTTTGACGCCGCGCGCGCAACCTAAAAATGTCGCTCGGAGACCCATTTTCAGCGTTAAATTAAAATTATAAATAATGGAGATATAGTTCCGAAAGCTGGGAATTTTTCATTTGAAATTTCCTCTTCTTTCAGAATCTTTTTTTGAAAGTTCTTAAATATTGATAGTTTATGAAATATTGGTAAAAAACGAAATCCCATTTTTTTTCATCTTCAATTGTTTATAACTTTTGAAATTTTCTATGTGCTAATGCACGCTTTTTCGGCACATTTTTCTAGGCGTTATTCCATATCCAGTGAGCTATCACACATAATTTTAAGAGCAGTATCTCTATTTTAGACCATTTTCAACTTGTCGAGTAGACTAAATGAGAGCCCACTATGAACTACATACTGCATTCTGTGTTCAAGATAGGTTGTGAGAAATGATATCAAGTGATCACTTAATCCGTAGTGCCTAAGGTTGGCCAAAAGAGTGTCATGGTTCACTGTGTCAAAGGCTTTAGCAAAATCGGTGTATATGCAGTCCACTTGGCCTCCCCTGTATAAATCTTTCATGACTATGTTCATAAATGTCAGTAAATTCGTCTTGATAGACTTTTTCTCACAGAATCCATGCTGCTTTTCTGATATAATATTCTTGAAGTACCAATAAAGTTTCTCATATACGGGGTGATTCGAAAGTACTTTGATAAACTTCAGGTGGTGATTCCTCACAATATTCTGATATGAATTGTCCGAATAAATATATGTCCGGAAACGCTTCGTTTCTAAAGTACAGGGTGTCAAAGTTTTATTTTTATTTTCGTTTTTTTTTAAATAACTCTCGAAGTACTGACTTTAATTGAACTAAAATTGGTATTGAGAGGTTTTTTGAGGTGTCGAATTCGAACCTGATGTTATTATTGCTCTTACTCGTAGGTGGCGCCACCTACACGTCTTTTTCTTTTTTGAAGATTCATAACTTTTTTGAGCGTACTTCTAGCACATTTTTCTACGTAAAAAAGCTACCCCTGCTACAAGTCGCTATAAGCAACCGTTCTCTAGATATTTGGATTTGAAAATTTTAAGTCGATTATTTGATAATCGATGCGTGTTGAAGTTATCACCATTATTTTGCATTTTTCACAAGAATGCTTAGGAAATGAATTTGACGTTTAAGTAAGAAGTTTTGGTAATTACATATTATGTGACAGTTAAACGTTTTGTTGTTTGTTGAAGTTTCTGTAAGTTTTAAAACACTCATTTTGAAAAATTGGATTATTTAAACAATAATGCTCATTTAGCCGATATGCATTTCGTTTATGGCCTTACGGATCGCAATGCGCGCGAAGCAAGACGTATTTACCAGGAGCGATTTCCTAATCGAGTACTGCCTTCAGCTCCAACATTTACCAGTCTCCACCGTCGTTTGGCAGAAACAGGTAGCTTTAAGAGTGCAGCTGATATTATTGGAAGACCACGAGCAGTCCCCAGAACCCCAGAATTGGAAGAAGCTGTTTTGAACGCTCTCGAGGAGAATCCAGAACAAGTACAAGAATAATTGCTGAAGCTCTCAATTCTACGCAGTCCACAGTTTGGAGAATGATCCACGATCAACAATTTTATCCATACCATATTCAAAGGGTACAAGCTCTTTTGCCACGAGACTTTCCCCAACGCATTACTATGTGTCAGTGGTTTTTGAGAAAATTGACTGAAAATCCTCCATTTTTAAGGTATGTACTCCCGAAATGCTATCACAAACTTTCATAACAACCATGTTTGGGCACTGGAAAATCCGCACGCAGTTAGTGAAAGACATTATCAGTATCAATTTTCTGTAAATGTATGGGCGGCAATAATTGATAATTACTTGATAGGTCCTTTCTTTCTTCCGTTCCGACTGAATGGCGCAACTTTTTAGAAAATGAATTGCCGGACTACTTCAGAATTTACCATTAGAAATTCGTATCCGCATGTGGCTTATGCATGATGGGGCTCCGGCCCATTTTAGCGTTGTAGCCAGGGAATTCCTTAACACTGTCTATCCAAATCGATGGATCGGTAGGGGTGTAGAAGAACCTAACCAATGTCGCCAGATCTAAACCCGCTATATTTTTATTTGTGGGGACATTTGAAGTCACTAGTTTATAAAACTCCAGTAGCGAACGAGGAAATTCTAAGAAACCGAATAGTAGATGCCTGTGAAACAATAAGAAACGAGATTCAATGACTGTATCTTCGCTGAAGGTGGACACTTTGAACAATTTATTTGATTACGATTTAGTTTCCTTTATTTTATTTTATTCTACGTATTCAAAATTTCTTGAAATAAAATGTTGATATTTCTTGCAAATTTTATTAAAACAAATACACATTTTGCACCCTTGATACAAAAACTATTTTAAACGAGTAAAAATAAATAGAATAGGTGGCGCCTCCTACAAAAAACCGAAACTACTTACTCGAATGTCAAATTCATTTCCTAAGCATTCTTGTGAAAAATGCATCGATTATCAAATAATCGACTTGAAATTTTCAAGTCCAAATATCTAGAAAAAGGTTGCTTATACCGACTTGTAACAAGGGTAGCTTTTTTACGTAGATATGATGGAGAAATTGATTTTTCTACTGAAAAATGTTCTAAAAAAAGTTATGAATCTTCAAAAAAGAAAAAGACGTGTAGGTGGCGCTCCCTACGAGTAAGAGCAATAATAACATCAGGTTCGAATTCGACACCTCAAAAAACCTCTCAATACCAATTTTCGTTAAATTAAGGTCAGTATTTCGAAAGTTATTTAAAAAAAAAGAAAATGAAAATAAAACTTTAACACCCTGTATCTTGGAAACGAAGCGTTTCCAGACATATATTTATTTGGACAATTCATATTAGAATATTGTGAGGAATCACCTCTTGAAGTTTGCCAAAGTACTTTTAAATCACCCTGTATAACAAATTCGAAAATATTGAATGAATGTGTTTTTTTGTGGAGGAACAACGTTTCTTGACATGTTTTTTGGAAATATAATATGGTGAACGCAATAACTTATCGGGGTGAACTAATTAGTTTGCCCTTTCTACACTTTTATAGATTTTCCTGATTATATTTTCATTTTCAGACTGTGGAAGGTTACCCAAAAAACATGTCGAGAAAATTCGAAAAGTTTTGCGATATAGTTCAAAATGGCAATGGGCCTATAGTTATGATTAATATCATTATGAAAAGTAAGGGGATAGCCCCCCACGCTTTTTTTACATAAGAGGAAATTTTTTGGTCAATTAGAAAAATGACTAAAGTAGTGGCTACTCATCTGAATTTGCCAAATCAGACCGAATATATTGGCCACTGTTTTCGCCGGTCTTCTGCGACGATGTTGGTTGACTCCGGTGGAGATATCACAAGTTTAAAGAGGCTGGGCGGATGGAAATCATCAAACGTGCTGAGGGATATACAGTGCTTTTCTTTAATGTCCCCCTCCCTTTTATTTTTTAAACGGGTCAACTCAAAGAATTGAAACTTGGGGTAATGAAATTGGTGCATGAATACTATATTTTGGAGTAAAATTGACAGTTGAAACTCTCAAGATGGCGACTGGGTGCCACCTGGGAAAAAAAATTGAAAGGGGGGTCTTGTGACACATCCTTTTGAGCTCCCGACGAATACTTCACAACCCCAGAATATAAAGTCAATATCTTCACCTACTACAAAATGGCGGAACATTTAATAATTACCTGCATACAAACACATTAATATCGATACATCTAGAAATATTTGATTTTCTCTGTCATATGACATGACAATCCCAACAACCCCATAGGTTGGAAAAAAACGAAGTGCAGTCTTCTTCACAACAAAAGTTCAATATAAATTGAACCAGAAAATGGTAGATCACAGGGGAAAAAACAACTACTTTCCTGGCAAATACCACGCAGAACGTTGAATGATATTCACCTGAAAATCCATGCATACCTCCATATAAATGGACATTGAATGCAAATGTTTCTTTCTGATAAGCTCGATTAGTTTAATTTATGTCGTGTTCGCCTAACAATCCGCATACCGGTTTCAGGCTTTTGGCCCTCATCAGTACGGAGTAGTCACCAGCCAGAGGTCCGAAGAGCTCTGACCGAAGCGAGACACAACATAAACAGAACCATCATCGAGTCTATAACACCTATAGGTACGCCGGAAAAGAAAACTTTTAACTGGCGGTACCTAGTGACAGAAAGAAACACTCCGAAAATCTCCCACCTCGATAGGTTTCTAAATAAAAGATTCCTTCTCAGTAGGAGTGGCAAGCCCGACTAGCATATAGTGAAAGATAAACGCCATGTGAAGTGGAATAAAAATAGAAAAAACGATAGGTTGTTTAAACAAAAAATTACAAGATAGGTTGTTTAAACAAAAAATTACAAGAAATGTCAGTACGACAACAAACATCATTGTTCAGTTAAAATATTCTCATTTAGTTTTCGGTTTTACTAGTAAATAGGTACCACGTGAACTATTTCTAAAATGGTCAATTCTCGTCCATTGGAAGAAAAAATTTAAGCGATTTTTATTAGACGCTTTATATTAGCTTCACTTGTATGTTTGTTTGTAACCGACTCCTTTGGGCGCGATTTTGACCCACTTCCAGAGGTTCGAATGATTTGAAATTTGACAGGTGTACATAATTCCGGTGACAATGCATTGAGAAATTTTTTGTGTGGAGAAAAAACAAAATGGCGGCTCCAATATGGCGTACGTAGTTTTGGTGTGTGGATTATGGTCCGATTGGCTTGCCAAAATTTGGTATCCTAGGGTTTTTGTGGTCGGAGATTATGATCCTCTTGTCAAAATTGGAAAATTCAAGATGGCGGCTCCAAAATGGTGGACGAGTTCCGTGATTATTGTCTGATTCTATTCAAAATTGGTATGTGGGGATTTTTGGGTCAAATATTATGATTCTTTTGTGAAAATTGGAAAATTCGAGATGGCGGCTCCAAAATGGTGGACGAGTTTTGTGATTATGGTCTGATTCTATTCAAAATTGGTATGTGGGGGTTTTTGGGGTCGAATATTAGTCGATCAATTTTTGTAAAAATTGGAAAATTCAAGATGGCGGCTTCAAAATGGCGACCGAGTGTTGTGATTATGGTCTAGATTCTATTCAAAATTGGTATGGGGGTTTTGGGGTCGATATTATGATTCTTTGTGAAAATGGAAAATTCAAGATGGCGTAGCGCCGAGTTTGTGATTATGGTCGATTCTATTCAACATTGGTATGTGGGGGTTTTGGGGTCGAATTATGATTCCTTTTGTAATATTAATTGGAATAAAATAATAAAGACAATGTTTAAATGGTCTGATTCTATTCAAAATTGGTATGTGGGGGTTTTTGAGGTCGAATATTATGATTCTTTTGTAAGAATTGAAAAATTCAAGATGGCGGCTTTGAAATGGCGGTCGAGTTTTCTGATTATGGTCTGATTCTATTCAAAATTGGTATGTGGGTGTTATTGGGGTCGAATATTATGATTCTTTTGTAAAAATTGAAAAATTCAAGATGGCGGCTTTGAAATGGCGGCCGAGTTTTGTGATTATGGTCTGATTCTATTCAACATTGGTATGTGGGGGTTTTTGGGGTCGGAGATTATGATTACCTAATCTGATAAGATTATTCCATTTTTTTATTTGCAAAAATATAATAGTTTAAAAAAAACTAAAAAAACACGCTTTTATAAATAAACCACACTAAAGTAGGAAATAAATATGTTTAAAAAACTTTTCATAGAAAACCAGACTAAAAAAAAAGAAAATAAGAAAAAAAATTAAAAAGCGTGGGGTGCATGGTATCAATAATTATAAAGTACATTACACACCGAGGCGATACCATGCACCCCACGCTTTTTTCAAAATGAAATACATTTTTTTCTTATTTTCTATTTTTTTAGTCTGGTTTTCTATAAAAGCGTGTTTTTTAGTTTTTTTGAACTATTATTTATTTACGGAGCGACGCGTAACTTTCACGAAATCGAAAGAATTTTTAATGATCGTTTCCCGAATCGTCCTATCTGTAGAAAATATTCAAGGGAACTTGTAACCAAATTCACAACTACCGGTAGTATACAGAACAAAAAGCCCCCAGGTCATCCGTCCATTCCGGAAAAACAGCAAGTTCAAATAATTGGTGAGATTATAGTAAACCCTCAACAGTCTACTTCCTCCGTCGCGAATGTTTGTGAGGTGTGTCCTTCTACTGTGTGGAGACTTTTGGAGAGGAATAAGTATCATCCATACAAAATCAAAATGGTACACCAGTTAACTGATGATGACCCTGAGCGAAGAACAGAATTCTGCGAAATCATGTCGGAAAGCATTGCAAGGCATCCTACCTATCTCCACAATATTTGTTTCAGTGACGGATCTACATTTTATCTCAACGGCAAGGTTCACAGACAAAATTGCCGTTTTTGGAGTGACACCAACCCTCACATTTTCCGGGAAACTCATACTCAATATCCAGAAAAAATTAACGTCTGGGCAGGAATATTGGAAAACCATATTGTAGGACCTCTATTCATTGAACACAATTTAACAGGGGAACTGTATTTGAATATGCTGGAAAATACTGTTGACCCTCTAATCACCGAAACCGTCGAAGCGAATCCTAATGAATTCGATATGGATATTGTATTCCAACGAAATGGAGCACCACCACATTACTACGGACAAGTAAGAAACTATTTGGATAATACTTTTCCCGGTCGTTGGATTGGCCGTCGAGGTCCTACGGAATGGCCAGCCCGCTCGCCAGATTTGACACCTGTAGACTTTTTTTCATGGGGCTATTTGAAGCAGAAGGTGTACGAAACTGAACCTGCTTCAATATTGGATATACGGCAAATAAATATTTGTAGAAATATCGACGTTACTGTGTTCGAAAATGTTCGGCGTAAAATTTCGGATAGGCTGTTCTTATGTCAAGCAGTTCAAGGCAACCATTTCGAGCATCTTCTGAACTGAACTCAGCTTCTTTCCTCAAATTATGAAGTTAAACGTCGATGTACTCAGGCAATTATTAAATGTTCCGCCATTTTGTAGTAGGTGAAGATATTGACTTTATATTCTAGGGTTGTGAGGTATTCGTCAGGAGCTTCAAAAGGCTGTGTCACAAGACCACCCTTTCAATTTAATGTTTTTATCCCAGGTGGCGCCCAGTCGCCATCTTGAAACTTTTATCTGTCAATTTTACTCCAAAATATAGTATTCATGCATCAATTTCATTATCCCAAGTTTCAATTTTTTGAGTTGACCCGTTCAAAAAATAAAAGGGGGGGGGACATAAGAGAAAAGCACTGTATAGAAAAGTCTCTTACTAATAAAGTACAGGTGGCAAATACAATTTTCGCAGCAGAAAATGATCAACAAAATAACCCTACTAGTTTTAATGTTTCCCCAATGCCCACCCAAGCAGCATCATAGTGACGGAAACTGATACTGCAACTTCGACTCGGTGGTTATTACGTAATCCTCACTAAATCTACCACTATACTATAATTATAATTTTATTTGTGATTCATGTGACATCAATGTGAGCACTCTCAAACATATTATGGAATGTATTACCAATAGATCTTGAGCTTTTTATTTCTTATTCTCATTGAACTGTCGAGTAATTTTTCGTTACTTCTTCAGCAGTAGCTTTCCTTCATTCTATAGCTAATTAATCATTTATTTACATACACGCATGTACATTTATTTAATTTATTCATTTGGACGTTCATGCATTCGTATTTATGTGTGTATGTATGTGTGTGTATCTATATGCATATGTATATGTGTGTATATACATTTTTTCTCTTTTCTGTAATTCGTTATGTTAAATATTACCTCCTAAGCATTTCCTGTAATTGGGTGTACACCTGTTGGGAATAAAGGGCTATCTATATATCTATCTATAAAGGGTGTTTCATAATTGAATGCCGATCCTGAAAGGTGATAATCCTTGGATGATTTTAAGAAGAATTCTTCATATGAACATAGGTCAGCAACCGCTTTATTTCTGAGATACAGGATGTTGAAATTTAACAAATAAATCAGTTCTTCCCCGATATTTCTGAAACCGCTTTGGCTTTTATTTTTAATTTTGGTACATGCAAAGTACGCATGAAAACACATTTTTTCCATGATAACGGATTTCATAATTTTCATCAGTGGCGTCCCTGTTCACATGCCCTGTCATATTTTTGATCAAAATAATGATACTCCACTGTCTTTTTTCCAAATGAATATTATTTATGTAATTGTCCTCTATCTCCTCATAAAAATGGTCTTCTGTCTTTTTTTCGTCCGGCGGACGGTTTTCGATTTATAAAATAAACTACATTAATTTGCTTGTCCCTACTCGATTTTTTCTCTTAGTCTTAATTTTATAATTGTGGTAACCAAAGGATCTAGGCAAGATTTTTATAATTTCATGGTAACTATTATTTAGTTTTTGTAATAAGTACGCATAAAAATAAATTTTTTATTTTTAAAAACATAACTATTATGAATAAAAAATATACCAAAATCAAATTAACTCTTCAAAATGTCCGCCTCCTGCAAGTATGCACGCTTCAGCCCTCCTTGTCATTGACTCGCGTACTCTTTGGAAAATTCCTGGAATATTCCTTATTGCGTCACAGGAAACTATTACGCGGTTTCGCAATTCTTCCTCAGTTAGAATTAGTTGACTGTCCACCAAAGTCTCAAGATGTCCCCAAATAAAATAATCAAGACTGTCTAAGTCTGGGGATCTAGGTGGCCATAACTCTGTTCCCCCACGACTTATCTAGCGATTATGAAAGTTTTGGTTTAAATATCAGCGTGCCAGAGCACTAAAATGAGCAGGTGCACCATCGTGCATAAACCATATGCGATTACGCATTAGAATAGAACCATCTTCCAACAGAATTGGCAAATTATCTTCAAGAAATCGGCGATAATTATGTCCATTTAATCTGCGTGGTGAAAAAAAAGGTGCAATTAGGTAATCTCCAATAATTCCAGCCCAGACATTTAGGCCCGGTTGTTCAATCGAGGATGACCAAGTGATTTGGCTTAAACCAGGATTACCAATTGTGTTGCAGTTGTTCAATACGGTTTTATGAGATAAACCTAGTTTAACCATGGTTTAAGTTAATCTCATGAATTCGGTGGTTTAAGGAGATAATTTGCCGATTCTAACCTATTTGATTGTTTGACATTTCAATAGACATTGACTATTCTGAAAATTATTATTGTGTTGAATATTTTTGTTTTATACCCGACTGCAAAGATGTTCGTAGATATAACAGACGATTTTTTTGAAATTTTTGATATTATTGCCCCAAGAAGAAAGATACCCGTATTTAGACAATGTACCGTAATTTCAGTGACTTTAACCAGCTGGGGACTTTGGCTCATTTTCAGAAATAGACATTATTAATTATAAAAAATGTGCCTGTTTTTTATCGGATTGATTTTTCGTGATTCTATTGTATATATACCTGCAACACTGTATTCGATTTAGGAGTCATTTGCAACCAAATTCAACTTGCATAACATTTGTCTGCAACTAGCAATGTTTTTACTCATTTATGATGATTAAAAATGAAATAACGTTTTATGGGCAAATTTATTTTGCTTATTTTATCCGTCGGATTACTTTAAATCACCTAAAATTTAAGCCATGGGTCAAAGCCAGCCCTCAATATCGGTGATTTTGCACACATGTTTTTTATATATCCACATACAAAGTCTCAATCACATTAATAGCTAAATTCCTCAATTAAATATTGAATAGAAAGATTTTTTCGTGAATTGAAAATCCACGATAAAAATTAAGTTATTTTTTGTGAATGTCTAACAGAAAACAACTACTTCCCCGGCTAAAGCCACGCTGGACATTGACTACATCTGATAGATATTCTGAAAGGACCCTAACTTAAAAGAAAAAAATCTGAAATTGAAAATTTGCATTTTCATTCAGAAAGTTTTTATTTTTATTGATTTTCTATTCCAGTCTCAATTTGAAAGAGTGGTCAAAGATCAATATTTTGGTATATAATACTAATTTATTTTTACAAATTAATCGTAGACATTCTTTGAATTCAAGTTAGCCAAAGTCGCCTGAAATTACGGTACCTAGAAACCATTTGGAAGAATGGACAGAAGAATAATTTTTGAATAGATTTCGCTTGCCTAAAGAAATCGTCCGCAACTAACAGAAATCCAAAAAATCACCCCTCACTGCAAAGGCAAACTCGTAACAAAAAATAAACTTCCAAATAAAAATCAAATCTTGATTTTTCATACCAAAAACGTTTGACATAAAAACCTAAAATTAAATCATCACAAATGCAAAACTACATGATCTGTTCTCAGGAAACTCAAGCAAATGTTGATTTATTGATGGTTGATGAGTTATGTTTCAAAGATAATGTTTGTTTATATATCTCAATCATATGGGTTTTCTCTAGATTCTACTCCTCCCTTTGTAGTTCCAAGGAAAGTTGGTGTTTTTCTTTCATGTGTATTAATTTCAACTTGTGTTATTCAAATGATCGTTTTTGTAAATCTACAAAATCTGCTTTGGACAGAGCCCAAGTAGAAATTTTGTTCTTTATTGTTAAGATGCCATTCCTTTTTTTTGGGACCTCCGCAGATCATTACTTATTATAGCCCAAACTTCAATTTTTGCGAATTAGTAACTGCGTCCGTTTTTTACATTCTACAATATCTTGGAATTTTTTTACGAGTGAAATTATGAGTAATTTTTTTCTTAAGAGACGCCTAACAATTTATATGATACACTTGGCTGTTTTCGATCAATTTTTCTGTATACTTTTGACAAAACTACGAATTCTTAGGTTAAGTTTGATTCAATGTTGATGTTTCTGAACGGTCCGAATGAAGGTACAAGCGGAAAAATGTGTTGCCAACATATGAAAACAATGAGTTAAGGAATCCAGGATTAGTTTTTCATTGAAAAATGCATAACGTTCTAATCCCTAGTTAATTAATAAACCGAGTTTAGATAATCAACGGTTTAAACTCGCATTGAACAACCGGACCTTAGTGAGAACTGCTACTGGTGATGAGATTCCACGATTGCATGCGGATTTTGCTCGGCCCAAAAATGATTATTATGAAAATTTCTGATCCTGTTTTTAGTAAAACTAGCTTCGTCCGTGAATAAAATTTCCCCGTCAAATAAAGGATTTTCGGTAACTTTTTGGAGAAACCATTGGCAGAAATTCACTCGTAATGGAAAGTCTCGAGGAAGTATAGAGCCTGAACCCGTTGAATGTGATAGGGATATAATAAATAATCATGAAGAATCCTCCATACTAGAATATGGGCGATATTCAAAATATTGGCAACTTGCCTCGTACTTATTTCAGGATTTTCGTCAACTGAATTCAAAACAGCTACCTCAATTGCTGGGGTTCTTGCAGTCCGATGTGCTCCTCTCAAGTGATGATTTGGCTCAAAACTTACTGTTTCGCATAACCTTCTGTGGGTGCTTGAGATCGTTCGAGCATCAGGAACCATTCTATTGGGGGAAAGCGCTCTTGATACAGTCGAGTCGCCTGGCTTCATATGCGTTCCCGTCAGCAAGCCCATACAAGTAATGCATGTCTGCTAATTCGGTATTTGTAAAATTTACCATGTTTTTTTTTTAATAGACAAGTTTCTATAACGTAAATAATATCACGTATCTAGCTAAAGAAGTGTCGAAATTGTTTATGTTGAAAACAACAAAATGTGTTATTAGCATACTAGATGTTTCTAGCCCTCAATATAATCCTACTACTCTTCAACGGCTGATTTCGCAAGCATGCAAATTAATGCATTTTATTTTTTAACTAAAAAACTAGTCGCCGGATGAAAAACAGGCAGGTGACCATTTTTATGAGAAGATAGAGGACAATTACAAAAATAATATTTATTTGGGAAAAAAGACAGTGGCGTATCATTATTTTGATCAAAAATATGGCAGGGCATGTTAACAGGGACGCCACTGATGAAAATTAAGAAGTCTTTTATGATGACAAAAATGTATTTGCATGCGTTCTTTGCATGTACCAAAATTTAAAAAAAAATCCAAAGCGGTTTCAGAGATATTGGGGAAGAACTGATTTTTTTGTTGAATTTCAACATCCTGTATCTCAGAAATAAAGCGGTTGCGGACCACACAAATCTAAAGACAGGTATGAAAAACAATATACACAGTATGAGCAATGGGGTGAAGACAACAAGATAAATAATTAGTCAGAAAATGTTTTACTGGCATATTTTTCACAAATACTTCAAATACTGAAGCTACTATATTCAAACACTTTTTTTTTACCAATGGTTTTCATAGTGCTGCTCAAACCTGCCCATTCACTATTAACATAAATAATTCTAAAATATAGATAAACAATTCTATGTGTACTTAATTATATAGCATATATTGATAAATTCGTTGTTTGTGCCGTAAATAAATTTTCAAAAAAAAGGTTTAATTAGTGGGTAGGAGGAAAAATAATATGTATTACACGGGAGTGAAGTGCTTTTTCCTCCCTTGGATGTTTAATGCCCTCCGCTTCGCGGAGTAAACTACATCCTGCGGGAGAAAAAGTGGCACTTTCCTCCCTAGTAATACAAATAGCAATTCCTTACTGTAACGAAATAAATAATTCCTAACAGTCATTTTTCATTGCCTGGCAACGACTAATTTCAAGGAAATATTGACTTTTTCTTTCAAAATTGTTATAAACATTGTCAATATTTCTGACGGATTTTCGGAAAAAGTCCTCTTGTTAAAAGCACGTATTTTTCGAAATGAGTTCGGCTATTCGTGATTCGCAGTTGATCCACGTATGCCAGGTATTATTGAACTTCGCTGGATTCGAGTTAGGATCTACGGCTTTATTGGTCTCCGGTACCAACTGTTCGTAGTAGGAGAAAAGTTTTTCTTTGAGACTTTCCACTATTTCTTGCTTATCCTCGTCCCCAATGAGATTTTTCGTTTCGCAAGGATCTTCGAAGATATCGAAGAGACAATACTCGTTGCAATCGAATGCGGTGAAGTTGCCTTCCTTTCTATACCGGCTCATGTCGACCTGTGAGTGTAATTTTTGTATTTCTTCTTGTTTGATTGGTTCTTTTTCGAGTTTCCGAATGGCGACGTTCGTTGGACTGTCTAACACTTGTTGGATGTCATAGTTCGGGTTTTTAGGACCTCTACCGTCATCTCCATAGTAACCATTATATATACCATTTTTCCAGGATCCTGAAAATAATTGAAAATTGTTACACAATTTTTTATAAAATAAAATAACTAATGAAAAACCTTTTTAAATACAAGCTTTTATTTAAGCCGTGAACTGAAAAGTATAAAATAACTGACAATGGCCAATCAGCTTGATGAATAATTTCGGAAAAATCTTCGAAAAATGCCTGAAACAACAAGTAGTGAACTTTTTAACGACAAACAATATATTGAGCAAACAACAGTTTGGATTCCAGAAGGGAAAAGCAACAACTGATGCCATGTATGCCGTTATAAATGAAGTAACTAGAAATATGGACATTGATAGGAAATGTATAGCAGTATTCCTAGACCTGGCGAAGGCATTCGACACAGTGTATCATGGTAAACTCATTGATATTCTCTACCGTCATGGAATACGAGGCACTGTGTTAGATGTCTTCACCAGCTACCTCTCAGATAGACAACAACAAGTAAAAATCAATAACAGCATAAGTAACCCCATGACTGTAAAACTTGGGGTACCGCAAGGTACAGTACTGGGGCCTGTGTTATTCCTGCTATACATAAACTCAATGCTTTCCATAATGACTAATGCAAAAATTATTTCATATGCAGATGACACAGTAATAATTTTCAATGGTAGTTCATGGGAAGAAACGAAAAATCTAGTAGAAAATGATGTGGCTTCAATAAAAAATTGGTTAAACGCGTACCAATTATCACTAAACTTCGATAAAACACATTACATAGCCTTCTTTATCAGTAACGCCAACCGGCCAAACTTTAATACAATAAAAATTGCGGGAACCAATAATGAAATCAAAGCGACTACTGAAGTGAAATACCTGGGAATTATAATTGATCAGACATAAAAAAAAAGAATCTCGAGTGGAACAAACACATCATATACTTATCAACGAAAATTAGAAAGCTTATTCATACATTTTACCAATTACGGGAAATAATGTCCAAACCTTTACTGCTGATAGTCTATAAAGCCCTTGTTGAGTCAATTCTGAGATATGGAATACTTGTATACTAATTATTTGCGAAGATTAAATTTAATCCAAAACTACATTTTAAGAAAAAAAACTACATTTTAAGAATCATTTACAATAAAAAAAGACGTTACTCAACAAAACTTCTCTATAATAGTGAAATATGTAATATCCGAACTCTATACTTCCTAAATATTTGCATTTTTGCCTTCAAAAATCCTGAGTTGAGACAGCCAGTTTGTCATCCATACAACACAAGAAGTAGGTCTAATAATTCACTTCAAATCCCCCAAAATCACAAAAATAAAACTCACAGATTCATTCTTTACTTATTACCCACAACATTCAATAAACTACCTATTTATGTCAGAGAGATTAATTTTTTTTTAAAATTCATGAATTCATAAATTTATCCGAATCTTAGAGTAAAATATCTGCATCAACTACATACTACATACTCCTCTCTTTTCCTCATATATAAATACGTATTATTCTTTTACCTTACAACCACAAAATACACAGCTCTTCCACCTCACCAGTTACTTCTAAATTAAATTAGCTTGCGTATGAACAACAATACTGTATCATACTGTTCTTTGCACAATTTCTCTCGATGCACAAACAGGTGTTTGTAAATGTAATATTGTTAATTGTTACTGAAACCTGTAATTGTAACTGAAATCTGTAAATGAAATGATATGAGATGTAAAATGATTTAATTATTTTTTGTTGAATTATTTGTTTTAAAAAACTTTGTCGTGCGAAGTATTCATAAAAGTAAGTACCAATTAATTTCATTGAACAATGATCGGTTGGTAAGTAACAACTTGTGGAAGTATTAATTTTAGTACAATTCGCACGACAAGCTTTTTGAAACCAAATAATTCAACAAAAAATAATTAAATAATTGTCATCGATGACAATTATTTTGTACGTTTTAGTACACGGCTTAAATGAAAGATTGTCTTTAAAAAGGTTTTTTATTAGTTATTTTATTTTTTGCTTTCTAGTTAGTTCGCCTTAATCTGTTCATTTTTAATAGAGTATCGTTATTACAAGCAAGCAGCATTTTCGCCACGGAAACTGATACTGCAACTTCGACTCGGTGGTTATCACGTAATCACCACTAAATCTACCACTATACAGTAAAAATAACTAAAATTTTATATTTCTATGGTTGTAGTCACGTAGTTTTCAACTATGGTAGCCACTCCACAGTTCTATAACTTATTAGTGTCATTTGAGGTGTCTGAAAGATTATGGCTACTGAGCAAATCACTTTAAAGGTTTATAAACTCAAAAGTGGAAAATAACCGTTGCGGTAACTATCCTGTACCACTCAAATATCACTTAGAAGTCAAAGTCACTTTCAAGAGAGTATGATAATTTCGGTGACGTTTTGGTAACTTCCATAAAACCTTCAATGTGGCAGGCAGTTGATTGTGATATGTGGTGATGGTTGCCACGTTCTTGCTATCTCCATAATTGATAGCCACAGTACGCATTTAATAAAAGTCACTACAAATTACAATAACCTTCAAAATTCACCATTCCGCGCGATGACGAGAGCTAACCTGAGTTTTCTCAAATTATTTTATTGTGGCTCACAAAAACTTAGTTCAGCCTGTTACGTGAAACATGAATGATATTTATTCAATATGAAATGGGTTATGCGTTTTCAATAGACAATTTTCCTTGAATTTGAAGTGGCCAACGATTATGAAGAAAATAACTTTTTTCTCAAATTATTTTATTGTGGCTCACAAAAAGTTCGTTTTACCTGTTACGTGAATGATATTCATTCAAAATAAAATGGGTTATGCGTTTTCAATAGACAATTTTTCTTGATTTTGTATGAAAGGTTATTTTAAATTGTATATTTGAGTTCATGGTGTGTGGTTGTGATTTTATATGCTCCTTAAATACTGCTCTAATTCATACGCAAAAGTATACTAAGATATTGAAAGTTTTGACCGAGGTTACTTGATAAAGTGAGGTGATTCTACAGTCAAAAAAAAAAAAATCAAACTGATTTGAACTTTGTGAACAAATGCCGTTAACACGTGAACAAGTTGCCGAGCTGCGATCGGCTGCCGACGTGTGTATAAAACAACTGTGCACAGATGAGTTTTTTATAAAAAAACTTGTTGATAGTGTCTCGGCAGGTATCTTCACCAAGCTGGAAGAAAAACTTGGTATATATGAAGAAAAAATTAATGACCTACAGACCCAAATTACCCAAATGAGAGATGAGCACAAGAAACAAACTCAGACAGTGGACAAAAAAGCCAAGGAAGGAAATGAAGGGAACGTCTATAGTCCAGTAAAAATCATCTCAGAAATTGATGAAATGAGACGTAGAGAAAATAATGTATTGTTATTTGGAGTTCCCGAAAATTCTGAGAATGAAGTCGAAGGGATAATTCAATTCCTGATACCATCATTCAATATGAATGACGTGAAAACTTATCGTTTGGGAAAAGTAAACAATGATGCAACAAAATGCAGACCGATCAAGATCATCTTCTCCGAAAAAAAAAACGTACCCATCTTGCTGAGGAATAATAAAAAACTTCAGTCAGGACCCAGACAAATATTCAAAAACTCTTACTTCAGGCAAGATCAAACCATTTGTCAGAGAGATTACCAATTGAATGTACGCAAAGAACTGGACCAGCGCAGGCTGCAAGGTGAAACCAACCTGGTGATGAAATATAAAAACAACATTCCATTCATTGCTTCAAAAAATGTCTAAACTCATCCAGCAGACTACGCAAAAATGACCCATTGACAGTGTATTATCAAAATTGTAGAGGACTTAATACCAAGACTCACTCATTTTACAAAGGTGTCGCCTCAAATAATTACAGTGTTTTAGCTATTTGTGAAACTTGGTTGAAGGATGGTGTTCTAGATAGTGAACTTTTTCCGGACAATTATATTGTATATCGAAAAGACAGGCTGAACGGACGAGGAGGCGGACGGAGTGCTTTTGGCTACGGATGCGAATACTATTCTTTCTGAACAGTATAACATAGAAACACCAGTGGAGAAAATTGACTTAGTTTGTATAAAAATCACTCTAGAAGGTAACATATCATTTTTCATTATACTCGTCTACATTCCACCAAACTCCAGCATGATAGAATATGAAGCACTGTTAGAAACATTTGAAAACTTCAGAGACATCAACCGTTCTATCATACTAGGGGATTTTAATATTTCAGAATTGAAAAAATGCTATGACGACAATAATATTCCTGTTACAAAACTAGTAGCTCGGCTTAACTACTTCCTAGCATTCTCGGATCTTGTCCAACATAATAAAAATGTAAATTTCAATGATAGAATATTAGATCTAGTAATATCACCATCAACAGTTGACTGCTCAGTGACTTGTGAAAGTGACCCCTTAGTACCATTAGATTGCCACCACCCAGCTCTTGTTATTGAATTCCAAGATATTCCTTATGTCAAAAGTAACTTTTCCTCCCGCATAAATCGTTTAAATTTCAAAAAAATTGACTGGGGCAAACTTACTCGACTTCTGACCGAGTTCAACTGGACTATAATTGACTCATGCCCAGATGTTAACACTGCTAGTCAGATTTTCAGTAACTCATTAACAAACATGATCAAAAAATGTGTACCACTATCGAAACAAAAAAACTTTAAATATCCAATTTGGTTTACCCAAAACATAATTTACAAATTGAATTTACCAGAAAAAAAAAACTTAAAAAATCTATTGGAAGAAACTAAACTTCTACCTATCCCGAATGAAAAATTTAAGGAAATCTATAAAATCTGAGATTGCTGAGGCTTATCGATCTTTTATCGAAAAATCAGAAACGACCATAAAATCCAATCCTCAAAATTTTGGAATTACATTAATTTGAAAAGCAAAATCTCGCATACCAGGCAAAATGAACTACAAAGGGATAGAGATCGCTGATCCACAACGAATTATGGATTCCTTTGCAGATCACTTCAAAAGTGTGTATATTAAAGAGGATGCCAATTCAGTATGCGATACATTGGCAAATGGTAGAAATGACACGAATAATAGCAGTTACCTGGATCTACCAAAAATAACAAGAGAACATATTATTAATGCATGCAAAAAACTCAAGAACAAGTGGACATCTGGGCCTGACAATATCCCGCCCAAAGTAATAAAAATGTATTCATACAATATGTGACCCCTCATTGTAATTTTCAATCTTATTGTCAAAACTGGAACATTCCCTGAAATTTGGAAATTTTCGCGCATATGTCCCATTTTCAAAACAGGAAAACCAACAGAGGTCACAAACTATAGACCTATTGCACTGATTTCTGCCCTCTCAAAATTATTCGAGATAATTGTGGCCGACCTGATGTATGCTCACACTCGCCATCTCATTTCCCAACACCAACACGGTTTCATGAAGGTCGTAGCACTTCGACAAATCTGTGTATATTTACAGAATTTGTATCCGAAGCACTCGATTCAAGATCTCAGGTAGATGTAATCTACACAGATTTTAGTAAGGCGTTCGATCGCGTATCGCACAACAGGCTCCTAGACAAACTAATATCTTTGGTTTTACTAAGAATCTCATTAATATCTTAAAACGTATTTGAAAAATCGCAAACTCTACGTTGACTATGAAGGAGTGAAATCCTATGAGTTTACGGCAACATCCGGTGTACCACAGGGCTCAAACCTGGGACCGCTACTCTTCTGCTATTTGTAAATGATATCTGCCCTAAAATTGAATCCGATACCCTTGTGATTTGCTGGTGATTTGAAACTATTCAGACGGATTTAGGGCCTAACAGACTCTATTTCACTACAAAATTGACCTAAATTTTGTTGGAAGACTGGTGTACAGTAACATAAACTATCTCTTAATGTCAGTAAATGTAAAATTATGACCTATTCACGAAAAACATCCCCTCAATGTACAATTATACTCATTAACGAGGAGTTACTGTCACGAGTCACACAACATAAGGATTTGGGTGTCACATACGACTGTAAACTAACTTACAAATCATTATGAAACAATAATTTCCAAAGCCATGAAATCATTAGGTTTTTTAATTCGTACTTGTAGTGAATTTGAATCGTTGGATGCACTCTGTCAATTGTACTATACCTTAGTTAGAACCAAACTGGAATACTGCAGTCAAATATGGAACCCGTACCACCAACAAACAATTTCGGCAATTGAAATGGTTCAACGAAAGTTCTTAAAATATTTATTTTATAAAAAATATAAACGTTACCCTGAAAGAAATTACAATTATGATCTCCTGTTGAGCGAGTTTAAGACACAGTCATTAAGAAAAAGAAGAGAAATCAATGATCTACTATTTATGTACAAAATTATACACAACACCATAGATTCTTCGACATTACTTTCGTTAATCAACTTTAATATACCACGACAATCTTCTCGGTATCACAATACATTCCACTTCAATGTACCTAATACACAACATCACTTTCATTCACCAATAAACTCAATGAGCAGAAATTATAATAAGCTAGGCTCAGTTGACATTTTTTTTCTTACTCGGACACAATTCAGACAAACCGTTTCCAGTTTGGTTTCTGACTAACCTATAACCTGTAAGTCAACCACATGTAATATTTATTAAGTACTCCTGTAATTGGGCTTCGGCCTGCTGGATGTATATACCAAATAAATAAATAAATAAATAAATAAATAAATAGATCGGATCTCTGACTTGTGCCCATGCTTAATATTTATACCTTAATTGTTAATTCTGTTTGCATAAATGCATCATTTTCATTACTTGTTAATTGATAATTGTTACTTGATACTTGATACAGTTGTTGATTGGAGCTGCATGAATCCACTATACTTGCTACATGTCTTTTTTTAACAATTAATGAACAAGTACCCGCAATTTCGAAGTTATAACTTTGAAGTGGCAGGTTATAATAGCCCGACGTGTTCGCCTCTTTCAAGGGTAAAAGACCTATTGTAATTTTTAAGTCATAACTTTTGAGTGGTGAGTCAATGGGCCTGCGACGTGGATGCCACTTTCCAGTGGTGGAAAAGTTAATAATTTAGTTCCACTGGGCACTTCATGATGGCAGGAGCTTTAGAGTGGTATATTTACACTTTCTGACACTTCAACGTTACATTCTCCAAAAGCCGTCATATTTACAGGGATATGCTGGGTCGCCATTATTAGAGAAATGATCGAAATATTCAATGAAGATTTTATCCGTCATCAGCACTGCATCAAACGTAGTAATGTATTACGTAAGTATTTCTTTCAACTAACCAAGATTGATAAAACAATGTTTGAGGGATTTAAGTACATAATTTCAGAGGCTAGTTATTTCCAAAATTATAATATTTTCCTCAAATAAAGAGTATTCAGATGGCGCGTGCCCATATTTCACATAAAACTTTCAATAGTTCTAATTTTATCCCGATCAGAAGTATCCAAATTCAATACACTTACTTACGCGTTTGTATGTTTATATGTTATATATTTTTATAGTTGATCGAGTATTAGAAATGAATCAGGCAAAATGGAAGAATGAGGAACATTTATCATAAAAATATGTTGCTGGAGAGAGATCGAGCTACATAATATTTACACAAACGCAGTCAGTTGTTTAACGTGTCTAGTGTCGGCCACTACATATCCACGTCTTTGCCAGTTGACCACAACGTGGTTGGAA
This sequence comes from Gonioctena quinquepunctata, assembly GCA_018342105.1. NCBI lineage: Eukaryota > Metazoa > Arthropoda > Insecta > Coleoptera > Chrysomelidae > Gonioctena > Gonioctena quinquepunctata. Next base: position 368,961 of record JAFIRS010000778.1, on the reverse strand, counting down.
TGTGGCTATCTGAGATCCAGGAACGTAGATCGGAACGTAGCAACCACAAAAAAAGTGTTCCCCATTTTGGTAGCCACCGCGTGATAGAACCGTGTATATTACGTGGCAGTGGTTGTGGTCAAACACCTCAAAGTTTCTCAAAATTGTGGCCGCTACGTTCCGTCCACTAAAAATGCTACTTAGGTCTCTTTCCTGTATGTTTTGAGCTGAAAGAAATCATGATCTCCGACCCCAAAAACTCCCACACACCAATTTTGAATAGAATCTGACCATAATTAGAAAACTCGTCCGCCATCCTGAAGTCGCCATCTTAAATTCATAGATTTTGACAAAAATTTTATAATCTCCGAACCTGAAAACCTCTACATACCAATTTTGAACAAAATATGAGTTTAATCAGAAAACTCGTGCTCCATCTTGGGGCCGCCATCTTAAATTTATAAATTTTGACAAAAACTTCAAAATCTCCTACTCCTAAAACCCCGCATACCAATTTTGAATCGAATTGGGCCATAATCACAAAACTCGTCCCACATCTTGGGGCCGCCATCTTGAATTTATGAATTTTGACAAAATTCACTTGCAAGATTTGACCCTATTTAACAAACGAAGGAACGAACTAACTAACTAACAATCGAAACTAAATAACAGCTTATAAAAAAACAACTTACCGTTCAGCAACTTATATTGTCCTCCATATCCCAACATTCCGGAATAGCCATTAACTTCGTCGATATTGATTAGGATTTCATTTCTGTTCGTTGTTTTATTTCGGGAAATTGTGTTCCATTGATTTATACCATCGATTTTTCCCAGCTTTTCCATTTCTCCCCCTTAATATAAATTCACTATTATTGATATTTTTCATACCGAGATTTTTTTTAGAGCTGTTAGTTAATAAAAATTGTCCTATCATTGAAGTTAATAGTTAAAAGCACACCAATACACTCTGTTATTTGGAAAAGAAAACTTGTGCATATGAACCAGAAGTTCTTCATATTATTAAAATAAAAAGTAATCACGTGATGTGTTTGACCTGCCAAAATTGACACTTATAAAACCGGTTCCATACAATTCTGAAAAGAATATGTTTCAACAAAATGGAATTGTAATAGAAACAAAAGTACACACAAAGGAAAACAATTCTAGTCATCTTCATAAGAACAGGAAAGGATGATCAACAGGAAACAATGTAAAAATTTTGAGTAAAGGCCACTTATAAATGCTCGAAGAGGTCACCATCATGTTCCACACAAGCTACTAGTCTTCTAGTAAATGAGCTCCGAATCCTAGCAAGCATTGCTCCATCAGTTGTACGGAAGGCTTCCGTGATCCTGTTTTCCATATCATCTGTAGTTATAAGAAATGCAGTGCATAAAGTACACAAAGTCGTCTTCACTAAGGATTCAATATAAATTGAAACACAATTGGTAGACCACAGGCGAAAAACAACTACTTTCCTAGCAAATACCACGCAGAACGTTGAATGATATTCACCTGACAATCCATGCAAACTTCCATATAAATGGATATTGTTCGCGAATGTTTCTTTCTGATAAGCTAGATTATGTTTAATTTATGTCGTATCCGCCTAACAATCCGCATACCGGTTTCGGGCTTTTTGGCCCTCATCAGTACGGAGTAGTCACCAGTCAGAGATCCGGAGAGCTCTGGCCGAAGCGAGACACAACATAAATAAAATCATCAAGCTTACAACATCTTTAGGTACGTCGGAAAAGATAACTTTTATCCGGCGGCACCTAGTGACAGAAGAAATTCTCCTACCTCGATAGGATTCTTAATGGAAGATTCCTTCTCAGTAGGAGTGGCTTAGGTTGCCCGACTAGCATACACTTAAAGAAATTTTATTTCCCTTCACTTGGCTTTTTCTTTCTTCATCTGTAGTTGTTGGACTTTCTCTGAAAACCCTTTTCCCCATGTACCCCCAGAGCAAGAAATCCATAGGAATAAGGTCTGGGGATCACGCGGGCCAAGGAATAGTACACCTCTGCTTATCCAAGGATTAAGATATGATTGATCTGGAATTTCTGGCACTATCCTATGGTTATACACTGCAGCACCATCGCGTCGCAACCACATGGTCCTTTTGGTGTTCATATCCACTTCTTCTAACATAAGATGTTCGCAAAACAAATATAATTACCACATTGTCGAAAAAGTAGTGTCCAATAATTTGGTTTCCAACATTTTTGGTGATCAACAGTCGTCAACCAGTGAGGATTTTCGATTGCATGATAAAGCATATTATATCAGAAAACAGAATTTTGTTTAAAGTGTTATGATCCTCGTCAATCATGCCATTCATTTGAATACAAAACGCAACTCTATTTGCAAAATAATTCTTCTTGATGTAGGTTCAGATGATAAGGACTTATATTTCAGTATTATTCTGTTCACACTACTTTGTGAAATATCCGTTTCCATTGCTATTTCCCTAGTGCGTAAGTGAGGATTTTCCTATTGGAAATTCAAAATTAGATGCCGGCGCCAGAATGGCGAAAATTCAAACAAGACATAAGTAAAAGATAAGTGCCATGTGAAGTGGAATGAATAGAAAAATCGAATTAAACGGTTTTCTTCACATAAAGGATTCAATATAAAATTGAACCAGAAAATGGTAGATCTCAGGTGAAAAACAACTACTTTCCTGGCAAATACCACGCAGAACGTTGAATGATATTCACCTGTTTATTCCATGCATACTTCCATATAATATCAATGGACATTGAATGCAAATGTTTCTTTCTGATAAGCTCGATTATGTTTAATTTATGTCGTGTTCACCTAACAATCCGCATACCGGTTTCAGGCTTCTTGGCCCTCATCGGAGTGTTTCTTTCTGTCACTAGGTACCGCCAGTTAAAGTTTATCTTTTCCGGCGTACCTATAGGTGTTCCAAGCTCGATGATGGTTTGTTTACGTTGTGTCTCACTTCAGCCAGAGTTCTTTGGACCTTTGGCTGATTGACTACTCCGTACTGATGAGGGCCAAGAAGCCTGAAACCGGTATGCGGATTGTTAGGTGAACATGACATAAATTAAACATAATCGAGCTTATCGAAGAAACATTTGCATTCAAGTCCATTGATATTATATGGAAGTATGCATGGATTTTCAGGTGAATATCATTCAACGTTCTGCGTAGTATTTGCCAGGAAAGTAGTTGTTTTTCACCTGAGATCTACCATTTTCTGGTTCAATTTTATATTGAATCCTTTATGTGAAGAAAACCGTTTAATTCGATTTTTCTAAGACATAAGTACATTGTTTGTCTGTTTCTTTTGTCTGTGTAGTATTATTCATTTCAAGACTCTAGTCAAGTGGTATATTTAAATCTTAAGACAATATCATTTGCGAAAACTTACTTTGAAGGAGACAAAGTATGTTCTAAATTGCTTGCAAAAAAAATTTTTTTCGAAGTTTACCTGGACAGCTTAGTGAAGTCATCGGGTATTATTGTTAGGAATCATTTTGAAGAAATGTTACACATTATTTGTGAATATTGGAATTGTAAATAAAACCAACAAAAACAGTTTTTTTTATTTCATTTAAAACACAAGATGGTGTGAAAATGTGTCCTTATCACCTAGATATAAATATATAGTAACTCTTTTTCCATACTGTATGAATAATCTTCGGTATGTTGAATAATATCTTTGTTTTCTCTTCCTAACTCTCTTTTTTGTTCTTCCCAACTTTCTTTTTAACTTTTTTTCTTGGCCACACACGATACAGGAACGTTTTGGGAAGGAACTGTATTCTTCTTCAAGATCCTAAGAGCCCGTCGTTTGTCTATAGACTCACTCAATCCTAGATTAGTCTACGTTACATCCATTTTCTCACGGAAAATGATAAAAAGGTAAACCAAAATTTCATTGAATGTCAACAATCACAAGAGATTCGAAGTATTAAGTGTAAATAATCTTCTATTCACCTTACGAAACCTCTGCTTGAACTTTTTCCCACAAAAAAAAATTAGCACAGACAAAAAACCACCAGTGGCCTGGTTCAATAATTCTCTTAGAGGGACAATTTACAATGTGTGGAAATCATTTGCGATAGCTCTAAATGTGCTGAAAATTACATTGACTACAATATACTGAGGAAACAATACAGAAAACAACTAAATGAAGCAAAAAAGTGCTTACAGCAATTATGTCAAAAATTCAGATATTTCGAGGACTGCTTGGAAACTTATCAATCACGAGCTCAACCAAAACAAACCGCAAAAAACTACTGAAATATCATCTGAAGACTTCAGTGACTTCTTTGGTAATATAGCAGAAAATATCATTTCCTCCCTGCCAGACTCAGAAAATGTTCCTCTCACCTTTCTCAATGGTACACTAAAACCATGTGAATCCTTATTTCTTACACCCGTTACACCACTAGAAAACTCACCCTGTTTGGACACTATCATTAGCTAAATAGCTACATAATCGAAGCAGTCGTTGAGGAAATCATTGAACCGGTAACCAACCTATTCAATTTATGGTTCACGTCCGGTAAATTTCCCGAAAGCCCAAAAATTTCCAAAATAACCCGATTTTTAAAAAAGGGGACGATGCACAATTTGGTTTTCGCTCTGGAACTTCTACAATCGACGCTCTATTGAAGGTGGTCAGAGGCATAGTGGATGGCCTTGAGAGAAAGGAACACGTTGCTATCACTCTGTGCGACCTCTCCAAGACCTTTGACTGTGTCTCCCACGACATTCTTCTAAAAAAAATTAATTTTATGGTGTTAGGAGAGTTGCCCTCGAAATATTTAAAACGTATCTTTGCGAGAGAAAGCAAGTTGTCTCTGAAAATAATCAAATGTCATCATCAGTGACAGTAAGATACGGTGTACCCCAAGGTTCGGTACTTGGCCCTCTCCTTCTCCTTATTTATGTGAATGATTTGAACTTCTTTATACAACCGCTAGAATATATACAATACGCTGACGACACTTCATTGATACCAAGGAACAAAGACGTCAGACAGTTGACTCAGGAATCCACGGGAGCTGAAGATAAGGCCTCCACCTGGTTCCTAACAAACAAACTCAAAATCAATGGGGATAAAAATTAATATAACTTTTTCTTCAAATGTACATAACTCAGATAACTCCAGTGTTAAATTACTAGGTATAATCCTAGACGACAATCTTACATGGTCAGCTCATATTGAAGATCTCAGAGGCAAACTATCCAGAAGTTTATTTGCTTTTAGACAACTTCGTGACATCATGAGCACAGTTGCACTTATAAAGACCTATTTTGCCCTATTTCACGCCAAATTGGAATATGGCCTCATTTTGTCGGTTAACTCGTCACACGCCAAAAAATGTTCATCCTACAGAAAAAAGCATTGAGAATAATATGCAACGCTGGGTTTAGAGATAGCTGTAAGCCTTTATTCATCAGAAATGGAGTGATGCCTCTTCCATCGGTTTATATTTACAAACTCTTTTAGAAATCCACCAACACGAAGATAATTATTGCAAACACTTGCAATTTCACGCGCACAATACTAGAAAATGTAATCGGCTTGTCAAACCCCGTTTCATACTCAGCAAGTGTCAGAGAAACTCTCTCAACTTGGATCTTTATAATCACATTGAATTCATGAAAACACCTGTTTCACAAAAGCATCCATAAAACTCTGTATTTAAAAATGTATATATATATATATGTAGAAATTAGTGGGAAGCAGTCAATGGTAGACCAATTAATACGATTTCTTCGTTTTTATGTCGAGCTTTCGAAAATTTTTATTTTCTTCTTCAAGACTTAACTAAAAGTTAATACATGATTATATGCTGGTATTACATAATTAAAGGATACTTACTAACATGAAATTCAGAAAAAATAATCAAATTCTAGATGAAAGAGATACAGAGTGAGAATATAAAAATGTAAAAGTATATATAATTATAAAAAAAAAAATAATAATAATCATTTCAAAGAGGATTAGGTGTGATATTGTCTTTATGTTTTTTTAAAAGATATGTATATATTGTACTGAGGTCATCAATATCTGTTCTTCTATTCATTGTTTTTTTATTGTTGTTTATATGAACCATTTCAAGAAAGAGACGCTTATTGAGATTTTGTTCATTATCGAGAATTTTGGCATTATTATAGTCAATCACATGATCTTTATCTATTACATGTTCAGCAAGGCAACAAGATCTCACATTTCTTCTACAGTCACTTTTATGAGAGGTTATTCTATCTTTGAGCATTCTACTTGTCTGACCAATGTATACTTCATCACAGCTGCTGCAAGGAATTTCATAAATTATATTGGATTTATTTTTTATTGGTATAGGAGTTTTTAATTTTGAATGTATTTGTGATATAGTTTTCAAACTGTTTTAGCTTTTTTAACATTGTCTTCATTTTGAACAATTGTATGAGTTTTGGTGTCAAATTATCTATATGTGGTAAAGATCTATACATTGCAATTTTATGCGTTCTTGGTGATTGGTTTGAATTCACACATAGAAGCAGAGGAGCTACATAGAGTTTTAGTTAACTCATGATTTCGGCTATGAATTTTCAAAAAGAATGTTTTGAAGTTCTTTCAGACACTCATCTCTCAAGGATGGATGAGTGACCTTAACAACTCTATTTTTAGGTTATTAATTAAATTGAGTTTGATTTTCATGGGATGGTGTGAGTGAAAATTTTTGAAACGATTACTATTTATTGGTTTCTGTACCATCTATTGATGATTTTGTTGTTGATGGTTTTGATAAGTTTCAAATCAAGGATTGGAACTGAATTATCGGTTTCTTTTGAAAGACCGATAATTCATTCCATTCTGTTAGAAAACTCATCAAGACCATCATCCTAAATTTCAAAAAACCAATAAATACGATGTTCATAAATTCAACATCCAAGCTTCAATTTAATAACAAAACAATTGTTAAAATCACTCATCATGAATATGTCTGAAAACTTCAAAACGATGCTTAAATCATATCCGAAATTAGTTAAAATTTATTCCTTCTATTAATTCAAACCACAGAAGTCAGCAATCTTTCCACATAATGTCCAAACTTGCATTCCAAAATGAACAATGTTAAATAAATAACCAGTTAAACTATATCAACAAAATTAAACTTCACAAAATAAATCCATATATGAAATTCCACGCGCTAATCATGTGTCGAAAATAGAATAACTCAAGTAACTGCTAATATGAAAATTGAATCTTTGCTCTGCATGTAATAAGGCATCGTATGTTGACTAATTGCCAAAATCTCGATAATGAACAAAATCTCATTATAATCAGTTCAATTTAAAAAACAATGAATAAGAACGATATATGACCTCAGTACATATCATATTTTAAAAAACATAATATTAATATCATCTTTGAAATATTATTATTTTTTTATAATTATATATGCTTTTACTTTAAATTCTCGACTCTTTATTAATTTCGTATTAGGTATATATTCGTAATGTCTGTCATCTTGTATTAATCACTATTTTCCTATTTTTTTTCTGAATTCTGTTAAAATATCTGTAATTATATAACATTATAATATAGTTAGATCTTGAAGAAAATAAAATATCAATTTACTGAATGATATCTTAATATTCTTACTCAATTCTACATAAGTATCGAACAGTCACGAAAATATCCTTATATATATATATATATATATATATATATATATATATATATATATATATATATATAAACATATTCTAAAAGTATGATTTTATTGTGAATTCGTTTTTTTACCATTCGTGTTCTTACAATGTATTGTAGTTTGTATTTAAATTCTGTCATCTCGTCTCGAAAATATACTTACCGACTATATGTTTTTGTGACTTCTAGATATTTTGTTTCTTAGACTACACTTTTTAGACATAAGTCTTCATTTCTTTCTTTTATTCTTTTTCTCTTCTGACTTGCAGCAAACAATTGTAATTGTAATTATATACGTTGTTAAATAAATCTATCTATCTAAAATCACCTAGATATACATTTATAGTCACTCTTTCTCCATACTGAATGAGTAATTTTCGGTATGTTGAATAATCTATCTTTTTCCTCTTCTTAATTCTTTTTTTTTTCTCTCAACTCTCTTTGAAGGTTCTTTTTCGCTTTTTTCTTTGCCACAGACGATACAGGAAAATTTTTGGTAATATCTTCAAGAGCCCATCGTCTGTCTATAGACTCGCTCAATCCTAGATTAGTCTGCACCAGAACGTTACGTTAATTTTCTCACGGAAAATGATGAAAACTTATTCCAGATTCCAGTACAATGGTATTGTTTTGCCAAGAGTCACATTGAGGTACACAACAATAATGATTTGAACTTGAATCACTCATTGTTTCACTCACGGACGTACAATAGTCAACAGAACATTCACCAGGTAAACACGAATTTCATTTAATGTCAATAATCACAAGAGCTTCGACAAGTTTTAGGTATACAATGGCTAAAATCATATAAACATTAGTTTCGAAAAGTGAACAATGTACTTATGTATAGTTTCAAAAATCGACACCAGAGGGAGTATCCGTTATTTTGAATTCCCAATAGGGAAAGAAATGGTCGATGAAGGCGCCACCGTTTTCTACAAATGGCGACAAAAAGAAGTTATTAGTAATATTTGAATGTTGTGTTTACATTTTTGTGTGCGTTCAATAACATTTAGGACTGTTTAATGAACTGGTGAATTGATTATTAGATAATATTCACACCTCATATCGTGAAAATAATACAACAGTCATATGGAGGTAATATAAACAAATATTTTCTTAACAGTTCAGTTCATCTCCGCTAGGGGTCGTATCAGGATGAGTAATTCTCCTTGAACAGTGTAATGAAACGTTTACCTGCGGCATAGTAAAGAGTCGGCAACCAGTCGGTAATATGGATGAGATGTCTGTTTATATAACGTTTCTTTTCCAGTAATGGACTGTAGATGACACCGGTTCCTCTAACTCCCCCTTCGAATAGCGTGAATTTCAACTGGAAACAAGAAGTATAGTTAATTGACTGTTTTCAGTGTTCCGATGATATTTTTCGCTCTGTCAAGAGGACCATCAGGCTCATGAAAGATAAGTTCTGGTTGAATTCCTTCAAAATTTCACACAAATTCTAGTATACTCGACTTTTTCGACCCGAATGCCCTTGATAAGTTATCAAAACTATGAATGTCTCAATAAAAAACTTTCAATGGATCTGAAACAGTGTAATTGATTATACAAGGTGATTAATAGACTATCAGAAGGATCAACTGTGTTTTTACAGTTATTTCCAAATCCTCCTTTGGTCTTTCTAAGAACTCGTGAAATTCCATCAGGTGACAAATTTTATGATCCTCGTCTTTCCAATATTTCGATAGTTCTGTTTAGGGATATTTCAATAAGTGAGTGACCGAACTTGAGCGAAAAGTTCATCAGAACAATGAATTCTTGTTTGTATTACTCCTCTAAACGGCCAATTCGATGCAAAATTCTGGAACATTCCTGTGGTCTGTGCTCCATTATCAGAGAAGAATATTATAATGGCATTTTCAAGCATCTTCTTTTCCGATAACTTCGTCACTATCTCACCCACTGAACTGTCCATACGATTAACAATATCTGCAAGATGAATAATGATTATATTTCTATCACTGATTGAAGAAACAGGTATACCGGGTGACAATGGCTATATCTCCTTCACTTATCAACCGATATGAAAACAAAATGGCCGAATTCCGTTTTCGCCAGAATAGCCACCAAGCTCGATTTTTCAAATGGAACACCCTGTATGTTTGATGTTTTTCGAATTCTACGGCTTAAATTACATACGACAGTGTTGCCAAATTTTAATTTCACGATTAAAAAAAAAATCTCTTTTTTTTTAGCCCTGGAGGCCTTGATCAGGTTAAAATTTATACTAATTTACATCAGTAACTCATAGTAATAGTCATTTTATCGATGAGATCAATAAAAAATCCTACAGCAGAAATTTAAATTTTCTGAACGCATTTTTAACGAAAAATTTTTTTTTTTTCAAATGGTACCTACCGAGGGCTATCTTGACATTCAATAGATAATGTAATTACTAATTCAACGATATACATTATGTACCACTTTCTTTTTGTTCAAAACTAAAAACGAACAATTATTGAATTTGTACAATATTTTATACGATGCCTACAAATTTCAATGAGTTATCCATTTAGGTTTGATGAAATGAAAGGTAGCCGTGGAATCATGGAAAACAGTAGGTGATTAATGTCATGTCAAAAGTGAAATACCAATTTTTCTTTTCATCTCGTTTCGTTTGTAAAAAGTTTTTTTGAAATGGAAAATAATAATCGTTATTCTCGAAAAGAACAAATCGATATGATATTGATATACGGAGAATGTCAGAAGAACGCTGTCAATGCTAGTATGCTATACGCTGTTCGTTATCCGTTAAGACGGCACCCATCAACGACCTATTTCAGGAAATTGGAAATGATGCTAAGGAAAGAACCAGCTGATCAAAACCACATCCACTTCATCGCCAGTGAAGAAGCGGAAACTAATGTTTTAGCATATGTTCATTTTTCTCCATCTGCCTCAGTGCGAGAATTGGAAATCGAATGGGGGATCAGCAGGAAAAGTGCCAGAAAAGTATTGAAAAAACATTAATATCGCTCCTATAAATCAGCATCTATATGAAAATGACCTAGAACGGAGACTAACTTATTGTAATTGGCTTTTGTGTCATCATGATTTGAATAATGATTTTTTCTCGAAGATACTGTTTACAGATAAGTCTAGGTTTACGAATAATGGTATGTTCAATAGGAATAATACAAGGTATTGGTCCTAAGAAAATCCTAGGTTGCTGAGAGAAGGTAATTTTCAAGAAAGATTTGGATTCAACGTCTGGGTAAGCATCATAGGGACAAGAATCATTGGACCAATTCTTTTCGACGGGTCATTGACGGCCAAAGATACCTACAATTCTTAGAGAATGATATTCAGAATAATATCAACGATTCACCTGAGAACTTCAGGGAAAATATGTTTTTTCAGCAGGATGGAGCAGGATTACATAATGCTAATATTGTTCGGCAATATTTTAGTGGTACCTATGGGCAGAGATGGATTGGAACAAATAGTCCAATCAGATGCCCAGCTAGATCGCCCGATTTAACCCCTATTGATTTTTATTTATGTGGTCACATAAAATCCAAAGTATACTCGAGGAGACCAACTTCTTTGGAAGACTTGAGAGATAGAGTTGAGTACGCATTTTAGGAAATTCCTGTTCACGAACTGTTAATGTGATGAGGTGTACAATAAATATAACCAGTCTATGTGTTAGGGAAAACGGGCAACACTTCGAACATATCATTTGTTATTATTAAATAAAATGACTTTTAGATGGTTGTGAAACTCTTCTATTGAAAACATCGATTAAATGACTATTACTATGAGTTACTGATGTAAATTAGTATAGATTTCAACCCGATCAAGGCCTCCTGGGCTAAAAAAAAAAATTGCAAATAATTTTTTTTCAATTGTAAAATAAAAATTTGGTAACACTGTCGTATGTAATTTGAGGCGTAGAATCCGAAAAACATCAAACATACATGGTGTTCCGTTTGAAAAATCGAAGTTGTATAATTTCAGCGACTCGTCGTCTATCAGTGGCTAGAAGTTAGTACAAGAGCCTAAGAAGGTGTACATTGTCCAGTGCAGTAGTTATAGAAAGCGCCGATGAGAGGCTAGCAAGTGCAGCATCGTATTTTTTCATACATATTTTTTCTTTCTCATATAAATCCGAGAATTCAATAAATGCTTTTGAATTCCATTCTATGTTAATACACAAAAATAAAAACAACACTCAAATATGCTCTGCCAACACCAAACTTCCTCTCCGAAGTGACCGGGCTTCCGTCGTAGCTGACACTTTGGACAGACACCTTCGCGCTGTGTGACCGCTCAACAAGCCATACAGCACAAGCCAGCTAGTCGAGCCTCGCCCCTTTGATGTTTGGGAATTTACCGACATTTCATGGAAACGGTCGAGCCACCTCGAGCTTACGATTGACAAATCTTGATCTTACGCGAGTTGACCGTTCTCACGACGCGAGACTCGCCAATCCCCAAGCCGAGCTCACCGTGTCTCGCGTCGTGAGACACCGGCTAAATGTCAGTAAATCCCCAATCATCAAAGGCGCGAGGCTCGACCAACTGCCTCGTGTGTGTGGCTTGTTGAGTGGTCACACGGCACGAGGGTCTCTGTCCACAGTGTCGGCTACGACTGGAGCCCGATCACTTCGGAGAGGAAGTTTGGTGGTGGCAGAGAATAGTTGAGTGTTGTGTTCATTAGTGTGTATTAACATGGAATGAAGTTCACAAGCATTTATTGAATTCCCGGATGTATATGAGAAAAACATATATTTAAAAATACGCTGCTGCACATGCTATCAACTCATCGGCGCTATCTATAGTTATTGCACTGGATAATATATCCCTTCCTAGGCTCGTATACCAACTTCTAGCCACTGATAGACGACGAGTAGGAGAAATTATACAAGCCGTGAGACCGATCAGGCTCGAGATTGCACAAACCTCACTCCTGTGCACCGAGCACAATCCCCCAGCAAGCCGAGCTCGTCAAGTCTCGCGCCGTGAGACGCCGGTTTAAGCTTGTTCGACATAATTCGCTGCAAAGCTCATTTTGTAACATAATTGAACATTTATATGCAGTCAATTGAAGTTAGGCAAGTTGCCTGTTGTCTACATGTAATTAAATGATACCGTTCCCACCTAAGCAGGGCGTCGCAGCAAAAAGGTCAGGAGTTCAGGTTGGAATAGGCATGTGAAAATGTTGCTACGTGCTGCGCTGCGACGCTCTGCTCGATGGATCGAACATACCTGCCAACAAGCGTCTTTCAGGGGTTTCAATAAAATCATATTTTTCGTTCGCAGCTTTCCGGTCAGGTACACCTAATTCAGTTCCATTGTATCCTGTGTGTCCAGCAAGATGATTTATCATCAAGAACAAAGGAGTTTTTTCGTCGTGTTGGTGAATCAATTCGACAGACTTCTTCGTGAACAGGTCAGTGGCATACTGTCCCTTCAGGGCCCACTGCGGTTGGAATCCATTGTGCAGATCGAACCCGGTAAGATTCTTGACAATTTAAGAATACATTGAGTATTTCAATACAAATTCAAGACAAATACTTTATTCATCACTCAAGGCTATTATACAAGTCGTGAAGTATATAAACCCCTGGTTCATTTAATTTTGTTTTTAGATTGTGGAAGGTTATAATCCCAAAAAAGTAGTCCTCCACAAAAAATAAGCTTCAAACAATAGGGGAGACTGTTGTAACTTGATCATAGTGTACCTTGGATCACCCTTCAGTAACAGAACTATATCAAGACAATGTTCACTCAGTAGATACAAGCAAGCGGAAGAGTAGTTACCCATGTGCTATTGTTTTTCGAGTAAAATATAAATATTTATTTTTAGCTCGAAAAGTAACAACTTTTGATTTGTTGAAAATATAAACAGGATGTTCATAAAATCAGATGTGGAATCATCTGCGACTGAAAGATGAACTTTAGTCACTATCTTCCATCGTCAAGATAACCTCTTGTGGGGTATTCATGTTGAAAAGGGAAACATTCTCAATTGAATATTAATAGGAAGATTCTTCTGTGAATTGAAAAATCCACGATTAAAATGAAGTCATTTTTTGTGAATGTCTAACAGAAAACAACTATTTCCCCGGCTGAAGCCACGCTGGATATTGAACTACATCTGATAGATATTCTGAAAAGGCCTTACTCAAAAGAAAAAATCTGAAATTGAAAATTTGCATTTTAATTCAGATAGTTATTTGATTTTCTATTCCAGTCTTGATTAAGAACTCATAAAGATGAATGAGGCAAAGAAGAATGTTTTCCAAAAGAGAGTACTCACCAGAAATCATTCGTAACATTGACGCAGGAGAGACATCGCATTCACTAGGTCTTCAATACATTTTTGTCGACGAAAATCTATTTCACGCTTCCACGATCATCAGGAAGACCGGAAGAAATGGGAAATACATTTTCAAGAAGCAATCTCACTTTGCAAAGATGAAAAAAGTTAGAATTATTTCTTTTGGAGAGACACTTTGAAATTAGTGTTTTCTGACATTGAAACCTGTCATGGGGTAGATTGATTTGTTGAAAATATAAACAGGATGTTCATAAAATCAGATGTGGAATCAGCTAGGACTGAAAGATAAACTTTAGTCACTACCTTCCATCGTCAAGATAACCTCTTGTGGGGTATTCATCTTGAAAAGGGAAACATTCTCAATTGAATATTGATAGAAAGATTTTTCTGTGAATTGAAAAATCCACGATTAAAATGAAGTTATTTTTTGTGAATGTCTAACAGAAAACAACTACTTCCCCGGCTAAAGCCACGCTGGACATTGAACTACATCTGATAGATATCCTGAAAAGGCCCTAACTCAAAAGAAAAAATCTGAAATTGAAAGTTTGCATTTTCATTCAGATAGTTATTTGATTTTCTATTCCAGTCTTAATTAAGAACTCATAAAGATGAATGAGGCAAAGAAGAATGTTTTCCATCAATCATTCGTAACATTGACGCAGGAGAGACATCGCATTCACTAGGTCTTCAATACATTTTTGTCGACGAAAATCTATTTCACGCTTGCACGATCATCAGGAAGACCGGAAGAAATGGGAAACACATTTTCAAGAAGCAATCTCACTTTGCAAAGATGGAAAAAGTTAGACATTCACAAAAAATAACTTCATTTCGTGGATTTTTCAATTCACAGAAAAATATTTCTATCAATATTCAATTGAGAATGTTTCCCTTTTTAACAACTTTTGGTTCTACTGTTTATTTTTTTACAAGTTGACGATTGTGTTTTGTGTTTTAAATCATATTCCACCTGAATCACTGCCCATTGGTGAGTAATTTGTTATGCCATATTTCAGTTGTAAATGTAACCTAGAATATTGAAGAAGATAAGTTTGTAAAAACACACCATCATGTACCTTGGATCGGCTAGAACTGATGGACAGTTGAGGTTCCGAGTGGACGTTTCTAGCTTTAACGTTAACTATTATTGTTAAAATTTAACTAATATTGAGTAAAATCAAATTTACATACCCAATTTTTTTGCCTATTATTTTTAAGTTATAAATTTTATATTGTAACTTGTACGCATGTATAAAAATAAAAATTAGGTTATACTTTAATACAATCTTATTTCTTCTTGTAATGAAACAATATAATGAAATTTCTGTATAAAAATTTAGTTTTTAATACATATTATCTACTTTTTAGGTACAAGACGTGGATGATTCAAGGTACACTAGAGGGCGTGATCCATGATATATTATGGTCTTGTACCATTAATCATACATCAATAAAAACAAATTATAACTGTTCAATATTTAAATTCACAAAAAATACATAGTGTGTAGGAATAATGGTAATATCAAGAGAGACTCTTTCCATTATTATATTTAAAAAAAATGGCTTGTAAAAAAATATAAAAGTAAATTGGTATCCAAGGTAGAACAGTCTCCCCTACTTATAATGAGGTAATAATGATGTCATAGACGGTTTTTGTTTTCATAAACTACAGATTGTTACAACTGGCCATATACAGGGTGTTATGAATTGACATACCACTCCTGCAACACCAATCTTACGATTGCTCGTATTTTTGATAAAGCTGAGCCTCAACCATACTGGGCGTTATTAGTCTATTGACCAATAACTGGACAACCTCTCAGAGCGGCTTGGGAAGCTATCACACTCAGTATGTAATGAAGCGTGGGACTTAATTTGACAGTACAGTTACTAATCTCAGATAGTTCAGAAACAATAATACACTTAGGACTTGTAATAATATATATATATATATATATATATATATATATATATATATATAATTTTTTATTTTTTGGAGGTTCTTGTGATGTAGATTCAATAAGAGAAATGAGAGTTTTTAGATAGACGTTTCGCCTCTGGCCAGAGGCTTCATCAGTATTGGCTTTTTTTTATTCATTATAAGTAGGTAATATTTTGTTTAACAACATTGCTGAAAGAAACAATCATTATTAGAAGGGGGAGTTTGTTTTGATTATACATTTTTTGCTATGGTACGTACCTTGGCATAACATCAGGGTTATTAAACCATTTTCTGGTTGTTTACACATTTTAGCTTATTGCTTTATGTTTAGATATCATATCTAAACATAGATATCATATCTAAACATAAACAAAAATTCTAGCCTACGAAGCCAACGAAGACAAAAGAACCATCAACGGAATGATATTTATAAAAAAAAGCAAACATGCCATCAACAATAGAACGGGCATTAACAATTCTAGTCGAATATACCATTCCCTAATATAAACAAATTGAATTACGAAAACCCAAGAATAATTATTCCCTCTAAAGAAACCAAAACAGAAATGAACTAATCTTTACCCCAGTCAACCCCAACATTCCGAAGTGTCGGACAAATGAACGAAGAACAGGTACACAAGTCTGTCAATCGTCATATCGAAACAACAAAATACACAACACAAACTGAAAACTAATTATAAGAAGTTGAAGTTTCACTCTCACCGAAATACAGATATGATATCTAAACATGAAGCGATAAGCTAAAATGTGTAAACAACCAAAAAATGGTTTAATAACCCTGATGTTATGCCAAGGATAGCAAAAAATTTATAATCAAAACAAGCTCACATTACCACCTCAACGGTATCTCTATTGTCCCCCTTCTAATAATGATTGTTTCTTTCAGCAATGTTGTTAAACAAAATATTACCTACTTATAATGAATAAAAAAAGCCAATACTGATGAAGCCTCGGGCCAGGGGCGAAACGTCTATCTAAAAACTCTCATTTCCCTCATTGAATCTACATCCCAAGAACCTCCAAAAAATAAAAATATCAATAAGATTCAAGAACCATTCTCACCAAATATATAAATAATATATATATATATATATATATATATATATATATATATATATATATATATATATATATATATATAGTAATTGTAGTGGGTTTTCTTGGGTTTTGGTTCGTTAGGATAAGTAACTATTTTTGTTTAAAACATTTTAATGGACAGCTTTTAATAATAATGACGTTTCGCCTGGAGGCCCCCAGGCTTCTTCAGATTAGAGCTGCCAAAACAATTTCATAGGGGTAAAAAGTTCAAAGGTTGTTGGGTCTTTTTCCATTCTATTCTAGATTTCTTACGTTTCATTATAATATTTTTATGATATAATATCTCCAAACAGATGAGAAATCAATGGAGCACAGAAAATTCCTCCTTCACTTTTTTATATATTTATATATGTATTTTCTAGAATATAAAAACAACAATTGATACACCTGGTATAATTTACGGATAAAAATGTATAGAAAGTCAAAATGAATTTAATATATATATATATATATATATAAACTTGAATAAGAAACAAATATGGAAAGCCTAATAAAATAACTATTCATCAGTTATTTTGGCGATTGCTAATAATACAACTTTTGTCGAATCAATAGTTGACTCTACTATGAAATCAATAAAGGAATAGTTCCTTATTACCATATACATATATACCTTGCCAAATAAACAGTTTTATTTTCTTACCCTCAACTGAAGAACACACCACGTTTTAATTTTACCTAATAATTCTTTTGGATTACCGATTTTTATTAAGCGTTCACTGGTCTTGATATGATTATTCAGCTTCTTTGACGAATATCAATTCCATTGAGTTATTACTGAGATGATTTCTGAGAGTTACACTTCCACTATTTTTCTGCATACTTTTGATGAATAAACTTCGAAGTCTACATTTACTTCGCATCAGAAGATGGGAATGCATCTTCTCTAGATGAAATTTGACTTTACTTTAATTCGCTTCATTACTATGAAGACTTTTACTGAAACAGAACGTCTCTCTGTACTGGCTGAACACTGAATGGATAAGCGTAGATAGGTTTGACGGGCGGCAAGCAGTTACGATCTAATTTAATGTGAATGGAGGAATTTCTTTGTCTATGTCTATCTGTTGGGACGTACTATAAAATTAGTTATGAATGTCTGAAAATATAATTTGTCGATTCGTTTGGTGTACCGGTGCAAGTGATAGTGACTCGATATTTTACGAGATTTTACATTCTTTGTCGAACTCATACCGCCTTTTAATTTAATAGCGGATGAAAATAAAACAATCGTTAACTTTTTGGTGCGTTGCTTCAGTCAACGATATCACACATTAAAATAACTTGATTGATCGTAGCCATTACCAGATGTACATACCCTCTCCGACATACTCACCATTGTAGTATTGAGGGGCACTGATATTTCATAATTAAAATAACCCACATAACCATTCCAATAACCGAAATGGCTGTCAAATCCCCGTTTAGTTGGGGTAACTTCTTTGCAAGCCGCTCCAAGATGCCATTTTCCTACCATATGGGTTTTGTACCCCAACCCTTTGAGCCTCTCTGCCATCGTAGGCATTTCGAGAGGAAGTGACCTATCTTCCCCCGCATCGATTGGAATCCCCTGAAGACCTAAAAAATAATGACTTCATAATTTACTTCTCCAAAAAAGTATGAGACTGAACTGTAACGAATACACTGCGCCACTGCCTGTGGTCGCTTGCCGCCGAGGATATTGGCATTTCCGATGTAAACAAACCCCGAGCAGGTATCTGTGACGCATACGGAGGTCATTCTCGAAAATTCACCGACCTTTCTGGAATATCCTACTGTGTGTGGCAGACGAATATAAAAGCACATCGCACGCGAGGAATAGTAAGTTTTGATCAGTTGGAATATCGTAGGTACGCAGTATTTTAGCAGTAAACTGTAATTGAGTTATTATTGTGTTTTGTAATTGTGAAGTGGAATTAAACGTACATTCATTAGTCAACTATTTTAATAAAGACCGTACTCCAGTCTCGTAACAGTACATTTTACTGGACGTACTTTTCCAAAAGAGTTCCAACTAAAGTTGAGTTTATTGATCGCCATGATTGTGTAAATTCAGGGCTTTTCTCTACCTACTCCCACCGAGGTCAATGCTTTTTGAGTGATTATTTTTTTACATTTCTCGAAACTAATGGAAACTTTCAATTCAAATCATTCATGTACGTTTTGGCTAATCGAAACTTTATTATAGTGGAAATATTATATCTAGAAAGTTGCTGCGGGAATAATTTGAGGTATTTTGTTTTTATTGTCTGATAACCTATAATTTTAATTTGACGTTTGTCATCAATTCGCATGAAAAGCGAGAAATGAATCAAATCCGGTTTAGTGCATTGTGAAATGTGTGATAATCTAGAGAATATATGTGTATTGTTGTTAAGAGTTCTTCTTGTTAACAAACACAATGTCATACAGTAAGATTATGGATAATCAGTCGATTTCCAAATTTTGTATAGCTTATTTTAAAATTATAACAGAGACATTAGCTTATTGTAAATAGTTAAGTTTCCACAATAACATTAATAAAATGTAATATAATACAATAAAAGAACATAAATAATATATATATATTTATATATATATATATATATATATATAGAACAGATAATATAAATTAAGTATCGCTAAAAAGATAAAAAGATTGGTATACTTAATAAACTGGGATATCACAGTGTGTCATTAAAGTAATCTTGTAGATTATAGTAGGCTTTATCACTCAATATGCTTTTTTTTAATAGTTTTAGCATTGTCGTTTCCTTAATTTCTAGCTGGAGTTTATTGTACATCTTAATTCCATTATATATAAGTGAGTTATGTGCCAGAGTTGAATTGGGTATTGGAAGCCTGAGTTGGTTCGCTTGACGGGTTGAATATGCAGTGTTTGTGACTTCATAATTAACTCTGTTCTTATGGATTATGGTCACTGTTTCCATTATATATATTGAAATTGCTGTTAGTATTTTATGCTCAAGAAAGAGGGGTTTACATGAATCTTGCCTCTTGGCCTTACAAAGATATATGAAGGCTCTTTTCTGTAAGACAGAGACTGACTGCATAAGTGTGTTACAGCAACCTCTCCAGAAGGCTATACCATACCGCAGTTGGGAATCTATCAAGGCGTAGTACACAGCCTTAGCGTTGGGAAAACCTAGCTCTTTCACAACATTCCTTAGCGCAACATGTGTTCGTCAAATTTTAGATTTATATCTAGATGGACTCCTAGGAATTTCGATGTGGTGCTGTTTTCGAGAGATATCTGAAAATGTACATTTCAATGCTATTTCATTGGTTTTTTTGGTGTTGAGTGTTAGGAAATTAGAATCACACCAATCTTTAACTTTAATCATATCTGCACTCATTCTGGTATGCAGCCTGTCTTTGTCTTTGTCATGCCATATTAATGTAATATCGTCGGCAAATATGGTGAGTTTTCCTGTAATTGGGATGTTAGTCAGATCGTTGATGTATAGGAGAAACAGGACGAGACCCCGAACAGAGCCTTGGGGTACGCCATATTTCACATCACTGATATTCGAATCCGATGACGTTCTTACAATTTGCTTTCTTGCAGTGAGATATGATCTTATCCAAGCATGACTGTTGTCCTTAAAACCGTATCTGCTGAGTTTTTGCAGTAATATATCATGGTTGACACAGTCAAATGCCAGTCATATAGAACCGCTGCAGTTGTTTCCGCGTTGTTGATTTCATTATAAAATGTCTGCAGGAGAGCAAATATGGCTTGGATGTATTTTTGTTTTTTTGGAAGCCATATTGACGTGCACTCAGTATATTGTTTGGATAAGGGATATTGGTCTGAAGTTCGCCGGTTCATCTTTATTGCCACCTTTGTGGATCGGGATCACTACCGAGGTTTTGAGGAAATGCGGAAAGAGTCCCTCTGTGAATGATCTGTTAATAAGTTCGACCAGAACATTAAGTGCATCGTCAGGAAGGTTTTCAAATATTTTTATGGAGGTCACCTAAAACAGAGGCCCTTTTGTTTTTTATGTCACGGATTACCTCTTTCAATTCAGTTAGATTAGTGCTGTTCAAAGAAAATGCATTTTTTATATTGACACTTTTTAGGTAAATTAATGGGTCATGAGTTGGAGTGATGAGATCATTAAGTTTTTCGGCTATGGAACAGTAAAAATTGTTTAAGGTTTCTGGTTTGAAGTTCAGATCAGTTGGAGTTGCTCTAAGTTCATTAATTATTGCCCAGCTTTCTTCAGCTTTGTTGTCAGAATCGTCTATTCTTTTATTAAAATATGCATTCTTCATGGCTCTGATAATTTTTCTGTATATTCTCCTATAATTATTGTAATAATTATGGAAAAAGATATCATCAGTGAATTTTCTGATATGATGAAGTGACCTAAGGTTTCTAGACGAGATTTTTATGCCTTTAGTAATCCACGGTTTGAGTTTTTTCTTATTTATTCTTATTCTAGGAAATGCTATTTGAAATATTTTTACAATTTCTTCGTAAAAGGTTTTGAAGGGATCTTCTGCTAGCAGTAGGTTAGGCCATGTGATTTCTGAGCATTTGTGATAAAACCTACGATAATTCTTTGTACTATAAATTCTTCCATAGTTATGTTTTTTGGTATTTGTATGAATCAGAGTGATTGTGCTATATATATAGCTTCGTGGTCTGACAAACCAGATGGTAAAACTATACATGAGGTAGCAGAATCGTCAATATTTGAACAGACATAGTCAATCATGGTTGATGAGTACTGTGATATGCGAGTAGGAGATGTAACATAATTTGGGATGTTGAATGAATCGAGTATATTTGTTAATCTCTGAGTGGTGTTGTCATTTTTGTCCTGAAAATTAATATTGAAATCACCAGCTATGATAATTTTTGATCGGAGAGGGATTTTCAGTTCTATACAATACCACAGGAGAGTTCGATAAAGTAGAAAATAATTCTCCAGATTTCTTTCTCAAACTTGTTGCCATTTGGCAATAGCCACTCGAGCCCGTTGGGATCTAGTTCTATTGCCTGGCAACAAGTTTTCGAAAATATGTACCGAATTATTTTCACTTTATTCTCACTCTCTTGTGATATTACAACTGAAAATAACAATAATGTGATTAACCCCCTGTTTTAGTCTATTTATCAAATAAAGTTCGATCATCGAACAAATTGAACCTCATTACCGGCGGACTCGAAAACGTTTTTACCTTCTTTCCGGGAATCTCGAGACTTTTTTTCAACGAAATTGAAACTCACATCGTTGGTTGCTGTTGGGAGTAAATAAATAACTTTGGTTTTTATGACTATTTATTGCCAATGTGGTATGCTGACTTATCATCGCCTATATTTGATGCTGGAATCGAAACAGAAAATTCTATAACAGGACCGTTCTTTACAGATATCATTATAGTATACAGAGTGATCTACGTAGACCGTGCATTGAAGGTTTTTCAACTTGCTTGCTTTTTCCTAACTTTATTTATATTTATTAGAAACTTGATAGAAATAACTGCTCACAGTATATAAACAATTATTAATTAATCAACAAATATTAACACATGCATATGTACCTGTTCTTATTGGATAATTTCCGGTTAGTAGTGCAGCTCTGGATGGAGTACATGTTTGTTGGGTATAATATTTGTGTAAAAGTACACCATTATAGGCCAATGCGTCAATATTTGGAGTTGGAATCTGACTGGAGCCATGTATACCAAAATCATTCCATCCCTGAAAATGAAAATATTCAGTAAATTGGACGCGCATTGAAGATTTTTTATATTAGGACGGAGAGGAAGACTCAAGGTTTTTTAACAAAGTTCAATATAAATTGAAATAATAATAATAATATAACTTTATTCACAACAAATACAAATACACGGTTAGGGAGGATGCATTGCATTAGCGATAAGTGCAAAGCACTTGTTCCGCAAGTGAAAAAGTACAACACAAAAATATAGGATTACATATACAAAAAAACATAAAAAACATGTGGAAAGGTTCATGAAAACACAGTAAATTATGCAATACCAAATATAAGAGAACATAGAAACGCTATAAAAATAAAATGAATTTGAATGATCAACTCACTTAACATTATAGAAGGAAATTAATAAAATCAGTTGTATTAAAAAAAATAGAATAATGAAAATAAATATTGTAATGAAGAGAAGAAATACCGGGGAAAATATAAATGCTGAATACGACAGAAATAACAATAAAATAAAATAAAATTGTTAAAAATTTATAGTAAAATCATTAAATAGATATCACATGCGTGCATTTATAACAATAATAATAACTTCATTCAACAGAAATATACAGGTATATAAGAACTTACTAACTAATAAATAATAAAAGTGTGAATGAAGTTTGTGAACGATACAAATGTAGTATAGATAAAATATGAATTGGATAAAATACAATAAGGATAAAACAATATAGTAAAATACAATTTATGACAACAAAAACAACGAGAGTAATATTATAAATTATAAAATTATTCGCAATATAAAACATCAGACACATTTGAGTACAGAAAAACAAAATTGACAAAGGTATCAGACACTCATTTCCGATTTTCAAAATGTCTTGAGATCATGCATCTTTGGTTGCAGAGAAAGAACTCTTTCAATGTCTTCTTGAATATTGATTTAGCCTCTTTGTTATATTTTGTAATTCTTTCTGCGTTGAATGATATTGTATAATTCTTAATGGCTGAGAAAAAAAAAGGCTATGACCTTTTTTGACTATGATTGAAGAAACCGTTTTTAACATCAATGGTGTAACGTAATGGTGTTTCCGACGAGTAGCATAATTGTGACTTGGAAGATTTTTATTTATATGGTATTTATTGCAGCAGCAGAGCGAATATAGTTGTCTTAGGTCCAGTATTCGAGATTCTTTGTACAGTTCGACTGTTGGGTGGGTATGTTGACTTCTTGGTGTAAATTAATTTTAAAAATCTCCTTTGTGTGACTTCTAGAGAGTGAAGGTGAGATTTCAAACTTGCACCCCAGACAACGATCGCATATCTGAGGTGGCTTTCAACTAAAGAGAAATATACGGTCCTCAGATACTCTAGGGGTAGTATATTTTTCAATTTTCTAAATTTGAATAGAACACTTTTCAATTTATTTGTCACATAGGTTTTGTGAAGATTCCATTTTAGCTGCGGATCAAAAAAGTCACCTAGGTATTTAACTTTTTTTTAGTAAAATGTGTATTGAGTCTGCATCAACCTTGATTTCTAGTTCGTTGAAGGGAGGGGTATCAAGTGAAGTACAGCTCAAGGGTACGTAATTTGTTTTTTCGAAGTTCACCCTCTAGATATTTTTTGATATTTGAAAAGTCTTCTTCTGCCTTTGATTTTAATTTCATCCAACTTTCAGCAGTATAAAAGATAGCTGTGTCATCTGCAAAACCGGTTATGCTACCTTGAGTTTCTAGTGAGAATATATTATAGATATATATTGTTGTGATGGGTACTTTATTATTTATTTATAATTTATAATTTGTTTCATTGATTTCCCTATCTTTTTAATAATTTTGAGAATGAATACCTATGATAACAAAAATGAAACTCCGGCTATGTTGTCTTACTGTTTTTCAACAATCTTTTAACCTTATCCCAGCTCAGTAGGTACGCCTATGAAGAATGAGTCATCTCTATCATCAGCAGCAAGGTTCAGTAGTGCCAACTTGGCCAACTTGTCAAGTATGCTGTTTTGTGGGAAAAATATATGGTTAGGTGCTCAAAAGATAAACACAGATTGCAGAAAATCGTCAAATATTTTTTTTATTGAAATCAATCCTTAAAACTACCTACTCTGCGAAATCTAACTTATCTACTAAGGACAGTAATATGAAATGGTAAAAATTGTTGATGTGTGATAAATACTAGTTGAATGAACGTTTGAAGGTTATGAAGAGTCTGTTAGCATCGAAAAGTCATTAAATGTTCAAAAGAACAGACACAAGTGATCAGACAACTAATATGAGTTTCTGGACCTGATATGTAGCACTTCATTTGGTTCAACTTATGAAATACCTTGTTATCCTTCGTTTGTGGTGTTCTCCTGCCTCTTGAAAGTGTTCGAGCTTACTGGAAAATACAGCTCTACTGCAAAAAAA
Organism: Gonioctena quinquepunctata; assembly: GCA_018342105.1. Classification (NCBI taxonomy): domain Eukaryota; kingdom Metazoa; phylum Arthropoda; class Insecta; order Coleoptera; family Chrysomelidae; genus Gonioctena; species Gonioctena quinquepunctata. Next base: position 343,802 of record JAFIRS010000778.1, on the reverse strand, counting down.
ACCTTTTTCGTTCCTGGCAATGGCATGGATTGGACTTTTGTTATTTTAATAAGGTGAGTGATTTTTTCTTGTTTTTATATTCCCATTCGTATCTGAATTATTTGTACAACGTTCAAATATAATTCTGCTTGTTTTCTCTTGTGTTTTTCTTATAATAATTTTCTCATAATTCGTCACTGGCTTCGTTTTTTAACACCATTTTTCATCTCCTCCAAGCTTGTTGCAGTTTCTCTTGGCAACCCACACATTTTGTTTTTTTGTTAATTTTAAAATATATTGCCACTTTCTATCCGATAATCAGTTATTCTAACTTATTCTATTTTATTTACAATGTTAAATTTTTTTCAAATTTGGATAAAATTCTTATTTGACTTTTTTTGTGTTCTTAATTTTTATATTCCATTGTTTGCCCCGCATTGTTTTTAACATCTCGCTGTTGGGTTTCCTCCTGATATGATTTACCATACAGGATGTTCCAACTTGTATACCATTTGATCTACTTGGAATACAAAGTTTTTTTCATGAATTTAAATTTCCATATTATTTTTATTGTGTATTCAACATGAATGTATTGTTGGTCACATACTTTTGACAATAGAGATACTTCAGGATTGACTTTTTGATACAAATGCGTTGACTAGAACACTTTATTCTAGAATAGTAAAAAGCATAGAAAAATTGTAAAACAAACATAGCATGAACCACGATAACTTAAATACCTATTAATAATAAAGAATTATCATTTTAATTATTTTATAAACATTACCTAACAGAACAATATATATATATATATATATATTGAACAGTATAGGGCCTAGGACTCAACTTGCCGTCGCCTAGGAACTTGCCGTCGAGGTGAAATATTTATCGGCAGAATGGCACGTGAAATATTTGTAGATTCATGAGCTTTTTCGGTAGATATTTGCGCATGCGCAGTAGTCTATATGAAATTGCGAATGACACTCCCTCTGGCTGCACTTGATAAAACCATACTTTAATACATGAGGGAAAGAGGGATTGAGTAAAATTACCAAGGTCGAATGATTTGTCATTTTTCATGTTGGCAAACAAAAGTAGGGGAATTTTTTCGATAGTTGATAGTTGTCGTTTGCAGTCAAAAATTTATTGTGGTTATGTGGCAATCGCGAAGCTCTCGGACTGAAAAGGAAAGGAGCGAGAAACTAAACTTTACTCAATTTTTTTCAACTAAATACACAATTCTTGAGATCAACCAAGAGGTTCAAGAAACTTCTCTGTAATATTTCCCTATAGAATAAATAAATGTATCATAATATTATTATAATAAAATAAAGAATCATCTAAAGTCTTTATTGTTGTCCCTATTATGAATTATGAGTCAGAACAGACAACAGACAGAAGATAAATGTCGAATGTCAATAATGTCATGGGTCATAAAACATCAAGTGCAAATAAAGAACACTTACTTGGTGTCACTATTTCATGGAACATTAATATCAGAAGAGATTGAAAACTGGTTGATATTTCATTCAATAAAATGTAACTTGATTGTTTCCAGTTGTACAAAAATCTGTAGAAATTGATTGCAAATCTGTAGACGCAGGTGAAAATCGGTAGATATACCGAAAAATCTGTAGGAACGGCAACAACGCAACTGAGAAACAATCAAGCCTAATCACCGATAGATACGCAACTAAAGAAAACTTTGAAAAGGCGGTACCTAGTGAGAGAAAGAAACACTCCAGAAATTGGTCTCCTCTATGACGAAGAGAAATAGAAGTGGCTGTGTACCCGACCAGGCAAATATATTAAACAAGAAAACCAAAGTGAAGATATATTAGAAGGACGGAGAGGAAAACTCAAAGTCTTTTAACAAAGTGTAATATAAATTGAAACAATTGGTAGACTATAGATTTTTTAACTTGTAGTTGGATTGGAAACTTGAAATTGGGTATGGTGTCTCAATATGTCCGTTCTACCTAAAGTATTTTCAGTCCTATAGCTATACAGGGCGTTCCAAAAGTCGGCCGCGACTTTTTTATTTTGAATAGAAACCAACATTTCTCTTCACATGATTCGATTGACCTTCTAATTCTGAGTTAGATATATAGATAGATCTTTATTCAATTAGGAACCCTGATATACACATGAAAGAACATATTACAAAAAGTAAAAAAAAGAAAATAGTAATATAAATATGATATAAAAATATGAATAGAATGCTTATTATAACATCAATCAAAACAATTGCAGGTAACATATTAAAAATTAAAAATACAAATAGAATAAAAAATATATCAGACAAAAATAGAGTAGAAAATGGCGGCTCCAAGATGGCGGACGAGATTTGTAACTACTTTTATAAACACTCCGCGCGACAAGCTTTCTGAATCCAAATTATTCAACAAAAACTAATTAAATCATTGTCAGCGATGACTTACACTTATTTTATACGTTTTAGTACAAGGCTTGAATAAAAGCTTGTCTTTAAAAAGGTTTTTTAATAGTTATTTTATTATTGAATAACTCTCTATAGAGGTTGAACTTAAGTATGCCTGTGGAACTCAACCTAAAATGCAATTTTCTTCAGTGTCACAAAAATAGTAGGTGGCATTTGAAAAAATTTTGTTTTTGACAATATTTTAATGCAACATTTGAAAATCACATTAGCCCATATGGTACAAAATGGGATCATTGATGGGACATCAGGACTTCCAGCTAACTGCTCCACAAATTTGGTTTCTTAATTACGAACGGTTCGCGAAATACAAATTTGTTCGTAAACTACTACGGCAGTTTGTTTCAGTAAAATCGACTGTCAAAAACTGTTATAGATAAGTTAACATAATTTAGATTGTCTAAACTCAGAATTAGCCAGTCGAACCATGTGAAAAAAAAATGTGGGTTTTTCGTTCAAAATAAGAAAGTTGGTGTGACTTTTGACACACCCTGTATAGATGTAGGACCGCAAACGAATATTGTTTCGGAAGTATAATAATTTAATAGTGAACGAATTTTGGCTTGAGTGTTCAGAAATGGCATTTTTCTTATTTGTAATGCGGCTCTAATTGATATTTTCCAGTTATCGCGTTAAGGTTCACTTGACGAGGAAACAAACAAACAGGCTAGTCATTATAAAGAGATAATAATTCAGTTGATAACTCTTTTTGAATGAATTGTTCACATATTATAAATACGTGATATGGAAAACAACGTCGCTGTCTACACATATTTTTAAAATGCACATTTGTAACCCATTAAAATATGAAAATGAGCAACCAATCGTTACACACAAAACAAGAATGAACAATATTCACTACCTTCAATAAGTTTGTCGGCAGGGCTAGCTTATCTGTGAAATATTTTCACTCATTATTTTTATTGATCACTTCTGAATTCTCTTTTGCACACCTCACATTGCATAAACATTGTATAAATATAAAACTATACTGTTTCGAATTGGCTCTTTTAGTGGACTGAATATTTTTTGAGAAAGTTGAGAATTGCCGCTGACATATTTATTGCCTGACAATCAACAAAAACGATATTTTTTAATAATCTGTAAATAGAGGAGTATTGTACCTGCTGCTTTCAACTGGAGGGGGTATCAGTTCATTGCACTGGGGAAGTAACAACAGAGTTGTTCCAAATGTTCGAATATCATCGGTTCAGACGTTTAGGACCAAGGATCACCCGACCTAACGACACCTGAATTTTTACTTATGAGGGGATTTGAAAAGGAAAGTTAACATGACATCGGTACCCAGTAAACAAGTGATCAGTTGCATCGAGATAAGGAGGGCAACAAATCTTTCTACAAGTATCCGGATTTTAAAACGATTGAGACCATTTTCAGAATGAAATCTGCCTGTCTGTTTGTGTGAGTGTGTGTGTGTGTGTGTGTGTATCTGTAATCTTTGGTATGAAGATACAGTTTCTGTCCCGAATGCGAACATTAGTTTTTGACTGTCATAGATCAAACGGAAGTGTCACTATTAAAAAATTACAGAAACTCTATCGCACGTAATTGACTTGCAATATGTCATTTGAAAGTCCTTGAAAAACTGTATCCAAAACAGTCAAAATTATTTCTCCAACTATCATCTGATAAAATTAAAAAAATGTCAATATTTATAATTTTGCCATTCAATTATTCAAAATCTATCGGATGGATCAGAACTAAATTTGACAGGGAGCAACAAAACAAAAAAATCAAATGAAGTCTGCAGTTGAAGCTTTCCACCGTTCCCCAGTCTGGCGCTACAAATGTTTAATTTTTCTCCTGGGCGTTACCATCCGAGACGGTTGCTCACTCGGGCTTTGACTAGGGCAATCCGCGTTTGGTGCAGGACCGTTCAATTGACTGGAGTCAAATATCTCCCTTGGTCAATCGACCGGTAAATTGACTGTTGAATTGACCGATCAAATTGACTTCGTGCAGTCTTAAAAATGTTTTATTAATTTTTTATTTCAAAATAACCCCATATATGAATGTCTGTTTGTGTTGGTAGGCTCATAACTTGAGAACGGCTGGACCGATAAAATTGAATAATCTTTCGTCCAATAATCACTCAATTACCTAATATCCAATTGACTCCTGCTCCTATTATTTATATCAAACCCCAGTAATTGTAATTCAGTTTATCTCCACTTGAAAAATCAAAAGTATTGCCAAAAATGTATCGAACACCCCGTAGAGTAAAACAATCAGTAGAATTTTCAAGTGGATCACAATGTGCTTATTCTGCAAAACAAGAATTATAAACAAGATATTTTTTTTTATTATTTGGAAATAACTGCTTTACCAACGAATGGGTTATTAGCAGTGGTACAATATAGATAACATAAAATTATATTTTATTGTATAAATGAATGTCTTTCAGATATTCAAATAGATTTTGGAAGTTGCAGTCATCGTTCAATAAGTTCACTAGAGAGTTAAGGATGTTAAATTTGATTCTACTAATTGTATATTTAGGACACTGAAGTAGGAAATGTTCGACACTGATTTCTGTATTACACACTTCACAAACAGAGGGTTCTTCTTTCTTGAGTAGGTGTTCATGGGTGTATCGAGTGTGGCCTATTCTCAGGCGTGTTATGATTGATTGTTTTTTTCTGGATATTGGTAGACGAGTCCAAGGTGTGGTCGTTGTCCTGACCTCCCTGAGTTTGGTTTGTGATGATGTCCAAATGTTCTGCCAGTATTCACTGCTTTTAGATTCGATAAAGGCTTTAACGTCAGGTAGTGGGATAGGGTCCTCAGCAATGGCACCGTGTTGTTAAGGGCTGTTTCTTTGGCTAGGATATCTGCTCTTCCATTGCCCGCTATGCCGATATGAGAAGGAACCCATCAAATCAAATCAAATCAATCAAATCAAAATATACTTTTTTTTATTGGTGCCCCTTTTTACCCATTTAAAGCACGCCTCAGCGTGTTTAAATCGAACTTTAAAAAACGCGCGTTTTTTAAAGGTAACCATGACAACGTCAACAAATCGAGAAACGTGAAGTCTAAATGACAAATTTTTGATTATTGATCTGACTGGAGTACCTTGTCAAATAATATATTACTCACAATTGTTCATTTATATGTGCTCCTCCATCCATTTGATGAACTTTTCATATTCTTTTTTATATATATCACTGGATTTTCGCGATATTAACCGCGATTCTGCCTCACTATTCAAAAAATCGATATTAGAATCATTCATTTTTGAGCTCTGGTGACAACAAATATTGATCTTTGGTAAAAATTAAAAATTTTTCTCATTTCCATGACAACGAAAGGTATACTGATGTCACATCACGAATTCAACCTTCTTGCATTATTAGTTCTTATTTCTATTTTTTGTAGTAATAATACCAGTATATATGATTTCAAAGTGCACCAATAAAAAAAAATAACGTAAAGTATTCGTGGATAACTGGTCTTAAAAACACTTGCTCTATTTCGAGCACTCCGGCTGCGCCGTCGTGCTCGAAAAATCGCGCGTGTTTTAAAGCCCTTTTTATCCACTTATACTTTAATATACTATTATTGTCTAAGATAGTTTCTTGTTGACAAAGCTTTGTGAAAGGGACATAAACAATTAAACAATTATTAATAATAAAAATACTTACTCATAAATACAAATATATACAAACACAACTAATAACACTTCCAAAACATGGTAAAATGTTATTAGTTGATTGTCATACTACACGTTAAAATCTTAACAATACTCAACAATTAAAAATTACTTACTCATAAATACAAATATATACATCACATATACAAACACAACTAATAACACTTCCAAAACATGGTAAAATGTTATTAGTTGATTGTCATACTACACGTAAAATTTAACAATACTCAACAATTAAAAATTACTTTATACAAATATATAATAAAAAAAAAAAAATAAAAATAACTAAATTACAATATAATACAATAAATAAATGGGTGTACAGTGCTAGTCATACATAATGATCTAACTAAGGTTGTCACTATAGAATTCCTGAAGGTTGTAATATGCCTTTTGAAAAGGATATTCTTAATTGAATTTCTAAATGGAGCGATTTACTGTATTCTTGAGAATGCCAGGTAGGTGGTTATAAATCTTCCTACTCTCGAATATAAGGCAATTTTGTCAAAGATGATGTTGGTATGGGCATACTAATATTATTGTGTTGACGGGTAATATAACAGGGTCTATTATTTGGCTCTTTTGATTTTGTTTTATGTATTGCACACTGTTTCGAGAATAAATATACAAGTTAGCGTTAAAATTCGATGTTCAATAAAAAAGGCACAATGAACCCTTGAACGACATTTACAAAAGTACCTCAATGCTCTCTTTGAAGTACAAATATTGAGTTCATCAACTGGTTAGAGCAGGAACCCCAGAAGGAGATGCCATATCTTATGTGAGATTCAACCAGTGAGAAGTACGCTATTCTGCCTGAATTGAGGCCAAGTTCATTGGTAGTGACTCGAACAGCATAACAGCCTGATGCTAATGTTTTACTCAGTTTTTTTATGTGCGCTTCAAATTTCAATTTGTCATCTAGGTATAAACCTAGAAATTTGGTGTGGGGTTGGCTAGTTACCCTCTGATTGCCTAAAGCTAGGTTATCAAAGTTGAATTTGAAGGTTAGTATGCTTGTTTTCTCAATGTTGAAGCACAGCAAGTTGGAGTCACACCATCGTTTAACTTTCTTCAAATCAGAAGTGATATTTTCTTTCAAGAGTTCAACATTTTTTCCGTGCCACATTATTGTGGTGTCATCTGCAAACATGGTGAATTTTCCGGAAATGTTGATATTACCAAGATCATTTAAATAAATAAGAAAAAGAAGTGGTCCCAATACCGAGCCCTGGGGAACACCATAATCGATATTTGAAGGGTTCGACAATTTATTATTACATTTTACCATCTGAATTCGGTTAGAGAGATACGATTTTAGCTAGTTATAAGCTACACCTCTGATTCCATAGCAATCCAGCTTTTGGAGCAGTATTCCATGATTCACACAATCGAATGCTTCGGAAAAATCACAAAACACTGCTCCAACAGCTTCACCGGTATTCAATTCTGTGTAAACTGCCTTCAACAGGTTGAAAATAGCATCATTGGTGCTTTTATTGGGTTGGAACCCAAATTGAGAGGACGAAAATATATTATGTCGATTTAAGAATGATACTAGTCTTTTCTTAACTAGCTTCTCAATTATTTTCGAGAGGGTTGACAGTAGTGCGATTGGTCTAAAGTTCGAGGGTTCTTCGAGTTGACCACCTTTATGCAGTGGAATTATAATAGCAGTTTTTAAGCAAGTAGGGAATTCACCTGTCATAAATGAAATGTTAATTGCTTCGACTAATACATGCAACGCCTCATCTGGCAAATTTTGTAATATTTTCACTGATATTTCATCCAACCCACAAGATTGTTTATTTTTCATTTGGTTGAAGATCGATTTGAGTTCGTCAATGTCAGTGTTATATAAGTAAAAGCTATCTGATATGGATATATGTTTGAGATAATGCAACGGGTCAGTCATTGGTACTATGCCACGGGTCAGTTTTTTAGCTACTGTACAATAAAATTCATTAAGTTTGTTTGGTTCAATGTTCATATGGGAGGGGAGATGAGTACTTTTGCCCCTTAGGTTGTTTATTATAGACCAGTTTTCGCGCATTTTGTTTTCTGCGTTCTCTATTCTGTGTTTGTAGTAGTTTTCCTTAGCAGCTTTTATTACGACTTTATAGGTGCGCCTGAAATTATAGAAGTAGAGTAAAAACCACTCATTAGTGGTGTGCTTTCTTATTATGTTCAATGACCTAAGGTTTGCAGCCGATTTTTTTATTCCTAGGGATATCCATGCTTTTTTATTTTTTTCTTTGTTCTTTATTTTCTGTAGAGGAAAACAATTTTGAAAGGCAAGCAGAAGAGTTTTGTGAAATGCATTGAAGGGTTCAGGGGAATTCAGAACTGGCACCCAGTTTATTGTAGAAGATAATTCATTGAATTTGTCAAAATTCGCTCTACTGAAGATTTTGCCAAACCTGTGCCTCTTTTTCTTCGGGATCTCATTTATTAGGAAGGAGGTGTAGATTGCCTCATGGTCAGAGAATCCTGCAAGAATGACAGTGCAATCAATACTATTACTATCAAGGTTGGAACAGACATAGTCTATGACAGTTGATGAGTGTGAGGAGATTCGAGTAGGATTTGATACATGCATAGTCTGATTGAAAGAAGTTAACAGATTTTTCAGAGTGAGTGTGACTGGGGATTGCTCATTTGAGAAATCTATATTGAGATCCCCGGCTATAATTAATTTCGAGTTGATGGGTAATTGTGTAAAAATAGATTCAAAATTATTGAAGAATATGTTCAAATCTGAGTTTGGAGTCCTATACATGCAGATTATATATAGATTATTGGCCCTATTGTATACCAAGGAAAACTCGAAAGTATGCTCTACAATTAAATTATCATAATTAGTGATATTTTCCAATACGAATGTATTGGAGAAGTTATTTTTAATTAATATCAGCGTACCACCATTGTTAAAAGTTTTTCTGCAATATTTTGAAGCTATAGTGTAGTTAGGAACTAATAGGGTTCATTTTCTTTAAGCCAGTGCTCTGTTATTAGAATTAATTCGGGTAATTCCTGATTTTCAATGAATACGAGGAGTTCATCAGTTTTATAGCGAATAGATTGAATATTTAATAAGAGCAAAGATAATTTTTGACGGCAATTCATTGGAGTTATAGATGAGTTGGGCAAGGTTGTCGAACGCCTAAAAAAGGGATTTCCGCAATGGGGGCATGAATAGGGCAAGTCTGGATGGATTCATATGTCATTACTCCTATCACTTTGATTGTTTTCAAAACAACTTGTCTTTTTGAATTGGATATAATTTTTTTACCTTTTGGATTATCTCGAATTTGGAGCCTTTTTCCATATCATCGGTGAGTAGTACAAGAGATGAGTTAACATTGTATGTCTTGAATCTAGTTACTTTATTTAATATTTTCTTATTTATGATGTGATCAAGCGGTTCATTGCAACCAGAAAGTATCAAAACATTGGAGGTTTTACTTATTGGTAATAGTTGTTTTAAAGCAGCATTCAGGCTGTTATTATTGCTTATGTTTTTAGTGCTGAATAATACTATCACATAATCATCTGAGCCATAGCTTATAGCATCTAAGAATGTATTTTTTGTCAAGTCAGAGAGTTCACTATGTGGTTTTATAATTTCGTCTATGATATATTTATCTTCGTCAATAAGTCTATTTAGCACTTTAGAAAAGTGAATTGCATATTCATCACCTAAAATCAATATTTTTGTCTTGTCAGAGTTAGTGTAGTCATCAGTTCTCTCTTCCGCTCGGTGAGAAGTCTGCAGTTCACTGTCTTCTTTGTTTATACTTGCTTCTGCAATGCTGATTTCCACCGCTAATGTGAATGTGTCATTTTCCTTTTCAGCGTTTCCAATTTTGCCAGGATTTTCATGATCATTTTGGGTTGGATCTAAGCTATCCAATGACAACTCTTGATTATTGCTAATTACTTCCACATGGAAGTCATTTGATAGGTTGACTGATTTATTTACAGATTTATTTTCAAATTTATGAGGGGTGGGACGTTTTTTGAGTAATCTTTTGTGTTTCTTGTGACATGTATGTTTTTTATTTCCGTTTATAATTTTGTTTTTTAATGAGAATCCACAGTTAGTATCGAGAATATTTTCCTTTGTTGCTACTTCATTGAGTTTAATTTTTTCAATGGATTTGTTCCCTCTGAAGGCCCCAATTTCTGTCATTTCATTGTTGTCAGTCTGCGCTTGCGCTTCAACAGCTTTGTTCATTTCATGAATTGTGCTTAGCTGTTCTTTTATCAAAAGTAACAAACGGTTGTCTGAGTAGAGATGGTTTAAGCTCTTAATGGTACTAAGTGAATCGGTGATAACCAGGTGATGTTCATGTTGGCTTTCGGTGCAGAATGTAAGGGCTTTATGAATTGGTACGAAAATACACTGAAGATATGTGGTAGTTTGTAACTAAGATTGACATTTTTAGTTATTACACCAGCTGAAGTTCCGTTATCAACTCGGATCATTTCAATTATTGACAAAAAAATGTTTGCCTTGGGTATTTTCATTGATTTCTCGAAAGCTTTCGACCTAGTGGATCATCGATTAATCACTGCCAAATTAGAGAGATATGGAATAAGAGGTTTGCCTTTAACTTTAATCGAGTCATACCTCAGTAAAAGAAAACAAATAATAAGAGTCAATAACATTTTCTCTGAATAAATGGATGTAGAGCAAGGTGTGCTGCAAGGTTCTGTCTTAGGTCCTCTTGTTGAAAACTGGACTATACAGGGTGTTGTGATTTAACCCACCACACCTGTAATACCAGACGTTATTCGTTAGGTTGGAAAAACGGTATTAAGAGCAATCGACTGTCTGAAGAAGGTCGATACTGAAACTAGGTCTGGAGCGGCTCAGATCTGATTTCATTTCTCTTAAATACCGGAACATGGGCTGTTTATTCAGGAAGTACTACCGTTCAGAAAGATTCGAAAGGTTATTCATAAAAGAAAATAAATAAAGGACTGCACTCATAAAATGTTAAAAATATAAATATATATTTAATAAAACTTCACACAATTCTCTCAATCGTCTATGGCGAATGATAGGAAACAATATTCATACAAAGAAAACTAATTTAGCGTATTGGCAGATAATTCTGCAAGATCGTCACAATAGAAATAATTTTACTAAAAGAAATCTTGCAATCAAGTGCTGCAAACGACTAACAATAATTCTCTTTTTGAAAACTTGGTGATCTTGAAAACTATGGACATACTTTATAGACACATACACATTTTAATGGGTTGGGTTTTGCCATAAACATAAGTACAGAAATACAAACATGAGACTCACCCTGTTTAACACTTATTCACTGGAGTAGTTTTAAACGGCAATTAGCTTAGAAGTTATTATTATCAGTTCGTTTTCTCCCGCGTCAATCGGTTATTCTAATTAATTCGTCCGGTATATTCGTATACAGATAAAGTTTTTCTAAGTGATCGTGAACCATTGAAATTTCGGAATCCCGTTACTATCTCTGTTTTGGAAGCTTTTACAATTTGTGGAAACTATACTGTTCACTCGTGTTTTTACTAGGAGCTTCAATACTTGATTTGAATCGGCTGAGTTTCTATGTTGGCTGAATTTTACTACATTTTATACCGCACTTTTGAGAATGACATGTTCTCCGAAATAATTTTCGTATTATATAAGTGATTACTGAATGGGGTACTGCTTTGGACTAACTTGCATTCTAACCTTACTTTGAGGTTACATGCTCTTTGTTTCACTGTATAACAACGAACCGAATTGAATGAAAAAAATATTGACATGAAGCTCACGTTTTTATAGTGTCGTCCGCACGGGAGCTAGTAGGCGGAGCTTAGGTTGTTGTGAAGTCGTAAAACTGATAAAGGGTCTTGTTTTTCTAACCCGTTCTAGCTTATCTATGTTATAATTGGATAATATTTTACTGAATGACAGGTATTTACGATCGCTGGTGCGTTATCGCTGAGTTAATGACCAACAAGTGTGTTTATGAATTTCAGAGGTGTCTCGACTCCCGGTGATTTATAAGTTGTTTACCTCGTCTTTCAACTGCTCAGTGTTTATCGACTTAGTTTTGGTAATTATTTAAACTGACTTCCTTATCTCGCTGTGACTGTAACGGGTAGCAATAAAAAACTTTGTTTTTTTTTTCTCCTAGATGAGTCATGTTAAGCATTCGGTATACAATGGTTACGTCTTGGTAATTATCTTTTAAATGCATTTCTGTAATTACAGGGCATAACACTCTACTTTTCAACATTTTTGCTAACGATCTCATTCTCTATATTCAAAGGGTTCAGAATGTTCAGATGCAGATGACACGAATATTTCGGTTGTCGACAAGGATCTCAATAAGCTGAAAACTACTGCTGAAGCGGTGTATGCCAATATTGTAAAATGGTCCAACAATAATAACCTACAACTGAATCATCATAAAACAATAACTGTTCTTTTTGGTAATGGCAGGACTGACAAAATCAAACTTTTTGAAGGTTCCAATGATGAAATAGTAAGTAGTAAATCAGTGAAACTATTGGGTGTTACCTATGATAGGCAACTTCACTGGGATTGTCATATTGATTGTTTGTGTAAAAAATTACAGAGTAGCTGTTATAGTCTGAAATTTATGAAGAACCACTGTAGTGAGTACACACTACTGTGTCATTGTACTATGCAAATTTTCATTCCCAAATAAAGTATGGAGTTTTGATTTGGGGAAATTGTGCACATGTGAATAGAGTATTGGTACTTCAGAAATATGCGATTAGAATTCTTGCTAGTATCGATACTAGAACGAGCTGCAGAGATTATTTTAAAAAATTCAAAATCCTAACTGTTGTAAACTTATATATACTGGAAGTTTGTACATACGTCTATAAAAATAAAAACAAGTTTTTGAATACTGTTGAGAAGCATAACCATAATACACGTTTCAAAGGCCAACTACAACCTGAGAATCACCGGACTACGCTGTACTAAAAAAGTTTTTTACTGGCTGTAAATTATGCAACTCTCTTGATGAGCATATTAAGAGCTCCCTCAATTTAAATATTTTCAAAACAAGACTGAAACAGCAGCTAGTTCAGAGAGCCTGCTACACTATAGATGAGTACTTAGTATAATTTGTGTTATGTTCGCGATATATGAATTTTTCTTTTGTCTCTTGTGTATTCACGTCTTCTACCTTTTTATGCTATATTGTCCGAAAAGTATGTTCCTGTGAAGATTAATTTCTCAATTTTTATCATGTATTTTAATCTAATGGTAGGCATCTTATCTTATTTCATTTTGTTTTGATATTTATTTGTGACTTGTCATAAACATGCATCTGTCTTTGGTCCTCGTGATTGAATTTATATGTATATTTTGTGATAAATAAATTGATTGATTGATTGATCCGTATAGATCTGTTGGTGATTGTTCTAGTCATTGAGGATTTCTCTGAAGCTGTTTAGAATTATTTGAGATGGGTGTTCAGTTTTACTGAAGATCACGAGTTGTGTATTGCACTTAGGTAATGGTAAAAGCCAAGGCGGTGTAGTTCGAGTTTGGAGAGGTAATGTAGTTGGAAAAATGATATTGTATTTTTGGCAGAGTGTGTTTATTCTTTGGTAGAAGGGGGGGATGAGCCGAGGGTGATTAGTGAAAAGCAGCTCGAATCTATCCTAGAATGTGAAATTTCTTGCAGGATGGTTGAGATTATAAAATATGTTCGTGGCATATTGGAGACTCAAAAGTTCTCTTCTTAGGACCAGGGGGGTTTCACCAGATTCTACCAGGACACTCTCTCTCTCGGACTGGTTTGGTATGCTCCGATTTCCAGGCGTTGTGTGTTGTAAGACCGCGAGTTTCTTTAGGGACTTTTTGCGGGCTGTTAGATATATTATGAATCCGTAGTCAATCCTTGATCCAGTGAAGCTATCAAAGATTTGGAGCAGAGTTTGACGATTACTATCCCAGTTAATGTTTGATTACATTTTCGTGCACAGTTATTCCATCCGGGTTGTCGGATCAGAATTGTATCGGAATTGACTGGGAGAGCACTCTGACCAAAGATGATCCTTTCTTATCATTTCACAGCGTGTTATTGGATGTGTTTGATAAATCTTTTCCTAAACAGAAAATCAAAATGAAGCGTAATAAGCCGTGGGTGACGAAAGGACTGATAAAGTCCTCAAAAAACTTACGCTCACTGCATTATATTAGGAAATTTACGAATGACCAATTTATTTGTATGTACTTCACGAGGTACCGTAAAATCTATAAATCCACTATCAGGTTAGCGAAGAAAATGTATTACAGAAACAGAATTGTAGAATCAAATAACAAAATTAAAGAGACCTGCTCCATAATTAATGACATCAGAGGAAAATCAAAGAAAACAAAGGTTGATATCCCACTAAATCCCAACAAAATCAACGAATACTATTGCACCATTGCTCAAAAGCTAAGCAACACAATTCGTGTGCCCTATGATCCTTTAATCAATCTGGAAAATATTAATATTAACGACAGCCTTATTTTGTATAACATTTTGTATTCATGAATTGATTGAAACCCTGAACGACATCAGAAATAAAAATGCTGCTGGGTATGATGAGATTTCGGTCAAAATACTTTTGAATCTACCAGTCAATGCATTGGAAACATTAGTTAATCTCATTAATGCTTCCTTCGAAACTGGCTCATTCCCTCTTTCCTTTAAGACTTCAATTGTTATTCCCCTACATAAAGGTGGTGATTTGGATAATCCCTCCAATCTGCGACCCATTTCTCTTATTCCAACCTTGGCGAAAATTATTGAAAAATTAGTGAAGAAACGATTGAATGATTTCTTAAATTTGCATGATATCCAATTTGGGTTCCAGACGGAAAAAGATACAAGTGATGCAATATTATCTTTCCTTTATAAAAGTATTCAGAAATAAATGCTGGTGAAGGCTTTCGATTGCGTTAATCATGAAATATTATTCAAAAAACTTCACCGGTATGGCTGCAGAGGGGCGACGTACAATTGGTTTAAATCGTACCTCTCAGGGCGAAGTCAAATGGTAAGAACATCGGAACTCTCAGAAAGCAGGGCAATTACATCTGGTGTGCCACAGGGTTCTGTGTTAGGTCCAATTCTGTTTTTGTTATATATTAATGACTTGACTATGATAGATATATCTGGCAGCTTTACTCTCTTCGCGGATGATACAACAATATTGTTCAAGGAAAAGAACCCAGCAGAGCTACATAAAAAGATATCATCTGATTTGGAAATAGTGAAAAATTGGTGTGATGCTAATTTATTATCCTTGAATATCTCCAAAACAAATATAATAACATTTAAATGTCTGCTAAATGAACTCTCAATAGACAATGATATCTTGGAAAAAAAATTGAACACAAAATTTCTTGGTGTAGTTATTGATAATAGGCTTAAATTTGACGAACACGTCGGACAACTTAAGAGTAAAATTGCCTCCAGATGTTATGCAGTGAGGGTGGTTTCTAATGAGCTGGGTTTTCACACAGCAAAAACGGTTTACTACGCTTTAATTGACTTCCAAATAAGATATGGAATACCTTTTTGGGGATCATGCAGTGCAACCCTTCTCACTTCTGTGTTGATATTGCAGAAAAGGGCTATAAGGTGTCTCTGTAAAGTCAAACCTAGGGAATCCTGCAGAAATTATTTTGCGGCCAATAAGATTTTAACTGTCGTTGCACTGTTTATTCTTAAAACTGTATGCTTGGTGTACAAACCTAAAACCGAGTTCGACTTTGTTTCTTCTCCTTATGCTACTCGTAATAGCATATGTAATATCAGACTTCCCATACCCAACTCAACATTAATCAAGGATTCAATTATTTATAATGGTGGAAAGTTATTCAATCACTCACCAGTAGATGTAAGGTCTGCAAATCTGACCAACGTACAATTCAAGAAAGCAGTGAGAAACTTGCTAGCTGATAGACCCTATTATAGCCTACATGAGTATTATAATGAATCATTTTAAAATTACGTGTATTCTATTTTATTTCAACTGTATCTGTAATTGTTATGTTCAAATTTTGTCTAATTTATTAGTTTTTATCTATACCCTCTTAGTTATGTTTATATTTATACCTACAAATCTTTGTCTATGGGATGCAAAATCTTCTGACAATAAAGTATATTTTGATTGATTTGATTGATTGATTGAATAGATTTAGTCCTGGAAGGCAAAATTTTTTTGTATTTTCCAGATGGGACTGCCAATTCAGTTTGCGATCAAGGGTCATGCCTAAGTACCTATGTTCTTCTACGACTTGTATTCTTTTGTTGTCCATTGTGAGGACAATTTCTCGGTGACTTCGATGTTGATAACGAGAAAATATAATACATCTGGATTTTGTAGGAGATAGTTGCCAGCCACTAGTTGAAAACCACGACGAGATTGCAGAAATGGATGTCTGAAGGTTTCTTTCGACGACGGCGTCCATGTTTTTGTCCCTTGTCTGCATATAAGCTGGCGTTGACCGGGGATTTGATTGTGTGCGCTACGTCATTAATAGCCATTAGAAATAATATAACACTTAATTAGAGCCTTGGGGTATACCGTTGGTCTGGATATGGGAGTTGGATGTTGAGCCTTACACATTTACACTAAAATATCTAACATCTAGAAAATTTCGTATGAATTGGAAAATATTTCCATGTGATGCTGACCATTTAAGAATCCCATGTTTCCATACCATATCATAGGCTTTAGTGATGGCAAACAAGAGTTTTTAAAAGTGATGACTGATTGTTTTATCGGGGAGTCGACGTTGGGTGTTTGCCGTGCCCCAAAGGGCAATGGGGGGAATTAGAAGGTTAAGAAGCCTTGTTTTTAATTGAACATTATGGTTTTTTGGAATTATTCTCGAACATTTTGGTTCTATTCATTTTAAATTTATAACTACTGGTAGAGATTTGTTACTTTATTTTATTCATTCAATCTTTGTATTCATTTTGATAAACTTTTTCTATATTTCTTACGAAGTGTTTTCAATCAATAAAGGATCAGATTCTACCTAGTGAGTCGTAAACCAACCCCAATTCACGACAGTCGTGGGTTTTGTAAACCAATTTTTTGTGAAAATTGTATTGAAGTGTCTTTAGTTTAGTTTAATTGTGGATTTTTATCAAGAATCGGCCGCGTCTATTCAAAATTTCCAATATGTCTTATCCGATGGCAGATTGTCATGGTTGATGTGAACATAATAACGGAATATCGTATCGTAGGCTGATCAAAATCTAAAAAAATTGCATGTTTTTACCGAAGATGTTCTTTATGGTCTGATTAATAAATGTGGTAATGAAAAATATTACGAAAAATGAAAAGGAAATGGTGGAAGGTTTTTCCGTCATTGTGATCAATCGAACCAACGTGATGGAAGGGTTAGAACTTGGGTAGAATTGAGGCAGTAGCAGTATTTTTTCTACAACTACCCGGAAATCTATTCACTGTACGATCGTGATTATGTAATCGACCAGGAAGGAGTCGCTTGTAGACGTCTTTTCATTGCCGTACTGTTTGTATGATCTCATTTCAAAACAATTTTAAATAATCGAGCGCTGAATAAGATTTTGTAACAACATATCAAAGTGAGGTGTGAGTCAAATAAATAATAGGATTGATATTCAATTAAAAACGTGCAAGTAACCGCTGGAGGTATGAATATGAAGTTTGCTCAGTAGTTTCATTTTATGATGTAGAAAATCATTTGAAAGGTATTTTCCAAAATACGAAACCTATAAGGGGTTAAAATTACCGCATGAATATTTGATATGATGAAAGACGACCCCAACTTGGGCATTTCAATATTTTTACTTTTCAACACGCTTTTAAACTAACAAACAATGTAATCAAATCTTGGAAGTCGATTTCAATCTACTTCCTGATGGTCGTATCGAAATGAAACTTGGTATGTATATGTAGTTTGGATTACAATACTTCAATTTGGAATCTTGGAGCTGATCTGATGATGGAGCCAGGAGGTGAATAGTAACTCTTCAGTGGCTACTAGTAAAATATGGTGAACACACTTTTGTTACTGAGTAATAGAGTCAAAAGCTTGTCGCTCAATGTTTTCAGTTCGAATACAAAAACAACAAGCTTTTGAATCTATAACTCTCGGAATAACCTACATCACACGTCCAAAGCATTTATTTTTTACTTTTTAGCGCATTTCAATAAAAGCTTGTCTTTCAAAAGTTTTTTATCAATTATTTTATTTTGTGCTTTTTAGTTCTTAAGTACGCCTTAATCTATGCATTTTTGTTAAAGCATCGTTATTATGAGGCCTTTTTTCACGTATGTTCTGTCCTTCAATGAGGAGACCATCTAAAGATTAACTCATCCGCCATCTTGGAGTTGCCATCTTCAATTAATGAATTTTAACTAAAAATAAAAAATCTTCTACTAAATTCATGATCTCGGACCCCAAAAACCCGAATATACCAATTTTGACTCGAATTAGGCCTAATAAATAAACTCGTTCGCCATCTTGAATTTGTGAATTTTGATGAAAAATTCACAATAAAAAAACAATAAAACCCCCCACAATTTCGAATCAATCGGACCATAAACCTAAATCTCGTCCGCCATCTTAGAGCGCCATTTTGTTTTTATCTCTAAGAAAAATTCGTTGTGCCGCCATTTCAATTTCATAAAGTTTGACAAAAAATTCATAATCTCCGACTCGGAAAACCCAAAAAAAATTATTTTAGAATAGAATCGAACTAGAATCACAAATCTCATCCGTCATTTTGGGCCGCCATCTTGAATTTTTAAATTTTGACAAAAACTTCATATTCTCCGACCTCGAAAACCCCCACATACCAATTTTGAATCGAATCGGACCATAATCACAAAACTTGTCCGCCATCTTACAACCGCCATCTTGAATTATCGAATTTTGACAAAAAATCCACAATCTCCGTCCTCGAAAACCCCCCGAATACCAATTTTGAATCGAATCGTACCACAATCTCAAAACTCGTCCGCATTTTGTTTCTTCTCTAACAAATGCATTGTCACCGGAATTATGAACACCTGCCAAATTTCAGCCCAATCGGATGTCGGCAAGTGCTCCAAAAATGGATTACAAATTTTGAACCGGAAACTAACATAAATAAAAGCTTGTATTAAAAATAGATGAAAAAATTGTTTCTCCACGGATTTCTTTGTTTCAAGTGCCCAAATGAATGCTATATTTTGTATAATTTTCAAATTAGTATTTTATAGCATATAAAAAAATTTTTGTTTGCGTAGCGCTGCATGCACAATGCTCCCCATGATGAAAAAAACTGAAATAATATTTTTTTTTGCTCAATCGCCTCTAGAGCTCTCAAAAATCATGAAAAAAATATTGTCACGAAGGGGTAGTTTTTAGGAGGGGTGGTTGAAAAAAACAGTTTACAGTCTTTTTTTTTCGCGAAATTGCTCTGAAGCCTGATGAGAATCATGGTCAAAATTTAAAATAAAACTTGTCACAAAGGGGTGATTGGACAAAAAAAACAGATTCAAGCCTTTTTTTCGAGAAATCATGGAAAAATATTTAAAAATCTTGTCAAAGGGAGGTTTTAGAAGGGATGTTTCGACGAAAAGATTCGCCTTTTTCTTGAATTGCTTCTAAGATGGAGGAGAATCATGGGAAAAATATTTAAAAAATCTTGCCACAAAGAGGTGGTTTTAAGAAGGGGTTGTTCGAAAAAAAAGTCAGATTCGAGCTTTTTTTTTGTGCGCGGAATTGCGAGAATCATGGGAAAAAATAAATTGACGAGAATCATAGGAAAAATAAAAAACGTTCCAAAGGGTTGGTATTTAGAAGGGGTGGTTAAACAATAAAAACAGATGTGAGCGTTCTTTTTCCTGAATTGTTTTCAAAGCTCACGAGAACCATAGGAAAATTTGTCGCAAAGGGGTTGGTTTCAAAAGGGGTAACTTTGGTATTAGATCAAATGTTTCAACTTCAATTAGCACAATCAGTACCGACAATCTTCAATCTCATTTACAATATAAACAGTCACATTCTAGCAAAATAATGAGGTGTTAATTCATTGTGGGTCAAAATATAATTTGATGCGTGTTTGATACACTGTTGCAGAGGCTCACAATTAATTAAATATTTACAAAAGTGCAAGTATGAGCAAACACATTTTTGATATGTTTTTATAGAGACTTCAGGCTATCCATTAGATATTTTTTCAGAGCGAAGAGCCGTGGGGCATTTTTTAAAAGTCTAACGTAAGTTGAAAATGTACGTACGTTCATTCTAATTACAGCACATAAAATAACTATTAATAACTGAGTAGATAATCGACCAATTTACCCTATTCAAACATGAAATAAAAACTCGATTGACTTTTCACCTGAGTTTCACAGGAATTATTCACAAATGTTCTTTTGGAGCTAATCGAATCGGAAGAAATAAAAAAATTAAAGACAACTTTATTTATAGAAATGCACTAAAAAGGAAAAATAATTATTTCATTGTTTGATCTAGGTTATTCTGTGAGTAACATTCTGATGAACTCAATTGTTCAATATTACCATTCATTTAGATAAAGGGTTACATTTTTTTTAGGACATTTACAATGTTTTTATTTTACTCACAACATTTTGAAAATGTTGACTATCGTATACGATAGTTGTATGTTGCGTTTCTAAGATATGCATTTTTGAAGTTTAAGGTATTACGATATATAGATTTAAAAAAAATTATGGAACCTTTCGACACATTCAATTCTATTATAAAACTTTTCTAAATCAATTATTTGATACTATGAACAACACAATCCACACGCAACAACAATTTGGAACTCAACAGTATAGACTAAAAAAAAGAATTATAAATAACGACTTCTAACATAAAAAGTCAATTAATATTATGGAAATTATAACAAATCGAAATGAACCTGATGAAGTTATTGTATAGCGAAACACGCGTCGTGCTTTAGTGAACCCTCAAGTAATAATAATTTTGTCTTACTCAATCGTACCTTGAGCTGTCAGAAATCATTAAAAAAAATGTCACGAAGGGGTAGTTTTTAGGAGGGGTGGTTGGACAAAAAAAACAGATTCAAGCTTTTTTTTCGCGGAATTGCTCTGAAGGCTGGCAAAAATTTAAAAAAAAATGTCACAAAGGGGTGGTTGGACAAAAAAACAGATTCAAGCCTTTTTCTCGAGGAATTGCTTTCAAGGCTGAAGAGAATCATGGGTAAAATAATAAAAAAATCTGGTCACACAGGAGTGGTTTTTAGAAGGGGTGATATGATGCAAAAAAACTGGAATAATAATTTTTTTTTGCTCAATCGCCTCTTGAGCTGTCAAAAATCATTGAAAGAATGTGACGAAGGGATAGTTTTTAGGAGGGGTGGTTGGACAAAACAAAACCGATTCAAGCCTTTTTTTTCGCGGAATTGCTCTGAAGACTGACGAGAATCATGGTAAAAATTAAAAAAAAACTTGTCACAAAGGGGTGGTTTTTAAAAGGGGTGGTTGAACAAAAAAAGATTCAAGCCTTTTTTTCGAGGAATTGCTTTTAAGGCTGACGAGAATCATGGGAAAAATAATACAAAAATCTTGTCACAAAGGAGTGGTTTTTAGAAGGGGTGGTTCGAAGAAAAAATCAGATTTGCGCCTTTTTTCGCGGGATTGCTTCTAAGATTGACGAGAATCACGGGAAAAATATTTAAAAAATCTTGTCACAAAGGGGTGGTTTTAAGAAGGGGTTGTTCGAATAAAAGTCAGATTCAAGCCTCATGGGAAAAATATAAAAAAACAGGTCACAAAGGGGTGGTATTCAGTGCATTTATATAAATAAAAGCTTGTCGTTAATTTTATATTTTTTTTATAATTTTTATTTTTAACTTTCTAGTTCTGTTTTTATCAACAACTAATAAAAGCTTATATGGCTTTTTCTTTCATTAATAAAAGCTTGTTTGAATTTTTTTTTTTCCTTCTCTAATTTTTTTGTATTTATGGTGATAAATAACTAGTTTAGTAATTTCTGTCTAATTTATTTCTGAATTTTGACAAAAAAATCATAATCTCCGACCCCGAAAACCCCTTGATACCAATTTTCAATAGAATCACAAAAATTGTCCGCCATATTAAAGCAGTCATTTTGTTTTTTTTTCCTAACAAAAATTTCATAATGCATAATGCATTGTCACCGGAATTATGTACACCTGAAAGTGGGTCAAATTGAACTTGCAAGATTTTATTACAGACAGACATCGGGACAGTTGAAACTAAATAAAAGCTACACGTATGACTCCGAGAAACGTACACGATATCGTCTTTGAGGGGCTGAAGAGCACACATTTTTCGCAATACTTACCCGAGATTCTGAGAAAAGGTTATCTGGTCTGGTCAAAGACTGTGCACACATTTTTGCTAAACCTCTTCAGACAATTTTCAACCTTGCCCTGAAATCTGGATGCTTCCCAGATGAGTGGAAAACTGCCAAAATTTGCCCAATATTCAAATCCGGAGCAATAAACAATGTTGCAAACTACAACCAAAACACTTCTCTCCAATTTTGCAAAGGGCTTTGAGATATGTCTCTACAATTCACTATTTCCAAACCTAAAAAATATCATCACAAATGACCAACATGGATTCATGAGCAAACGATCAACGGTACCAATCTGATGTGTTTCACTCAGGCGGCGAGTTCTGCACTTGACAATCATTCTCAATTGGACACAATCTATACCGACTTCTCGAAGGCCTTCGACAAACTAGATCACCAGATACTTCTGAACAAACTAAACTTCCTTGGCTTTGACACACAACTAATTAAAATTTTCAATCTTATCTCCAAAACTGCACACTCTTTGTTGAATTTAGAGGACACACATCCTATCAATTCATCGCCTCAAGCGGCGCCCCACAAGGAAGCAACTTAGCCCCCCTCTTATTCTCATTATTTATAAATGATATTGGTAAAAATATGTCCAGCAACTTGCTGCTATTTGCAGATGACTTGAAAATATTTCGCAGAATTCAATCACTAAACGACTGTACAATCTTACAGGACGACATTCATGAACCGAAAACAAACTACCACTAAATGTCCAAAAATGCAAATACACTACTCATTCTCTGAGAAATGCAATCATTGATTTTCAATACTCCCTTAGCAACACTCCATTAGAGCACAAAGCACAAAATAAGGACCTCGGTGTTGAATTTGACCCGAAACTCAACTTTTCCCAACACTATAATAACACAACCTCCTCTGCAAAGAGGATGACCGGTCTAATATTTCGTACATGTAGAGATTTTCAAAACAAAGAATGCCTCACCAGCCTATACAATGCATGTGTAAAATCAAGACTGGATTACTGCTCTCTGATATGGTCACCACTCTACAAATTTCATATCGATCAGCTCGAGTCAGTACAGAGGCTCTTTATGAAGTATGTGTCATTCAAGACAGACGGAGTCTACCCTCCACAAGGTTTCAACAACAATATGTTATTGAATAAATTTTCACTCCTGTCACTAGAAAATTGTAGAACATACTATGCCTGCTTGTTCATTTACAAACTCGTACATAACTTAATAGACTGCCCCGAACTGTTAACACAATTGAACTTCCATGGTCCACGTACCAACAGCAGGTACGAAACTTGCTTCTACTTAAAAAAAACCAAAACAAATATTCTCGTTAAATCTCCTCTGCACTCAATGTGCAAAAAAAACAAATGAAGTCTGCACAAACATCGATATTTACAACGAATCAATAGGTTCCTTTAAAAACAGAGTAAAACAAATATTGTATAGCAAACAATCACTTCCATATCCCCAATAAACAATTTCGAGCTTATTCTATCGTTCCCACACATGTAATTTGTACCTTTTAGTTTTAGTTTTAGTTTATATATTTAGCTTAGTTATTTCTAAATGAAACTTGCTTCATATTTTCAACTGTCTTGTAATTGGGTTCTTCCTGTTTAGACAATAAATGTTTTTTTTTGGTCTTCTGTTTACCCTCTCACAATGTTAGGAGCGTATACGAAAACTTTACCAAAATTCGAATTAGTTCCGCTTTTTCGTTATTTTGGACCAATGTGCGCTGCTGAGTTCGCGGGGCGGAGCCCTATTTTCAACGTTAAATTAAAAGTATAAAGAATGGTGATGAAGTTTTGGGAGTTTTTGCTATCCTTTCTAACTCTTTGTTTGTTTCATTTGTTTATAACTTTTGCAATTGTTTATGTGCAAATATGAAACTTTCGTACATTTTTCTAGTCGAATTCCGAGCCTTCGCACATATTTTAATTCGCTTTAACATGTTTTCGACGATAACCTATAGAGTGAAAGTCACCCTTTGAATTTTGAAATTGGACAGTGCGCCTTGAGACAAATTCTAAACTTACTAATGCACGCTCTAGGGATAACTTTTCTCCCAACTTCAAACCGTTTTCGTTATTTATCATCTTTACTTACCAGATCATCCGCCAAAATCATCACAATGTGTGGTTTTTTGCAATGACCGAGATTCGCCACTAGCATTGCGCAATGTAACATCAATAAATATTTCATAATGTCACCACTATATCAACCGAAAAACTTTCCAAAATATGTTCGCGTTATCCAGCACTTCAACCTTATGCCGGGCTGTCTCGCTCTTGAATCGTTATAAAAGGATTCCGTGAAATAGTGGAACATTCGCACCTACTTTGAAAACGACGAACGCGTGTAATCTCGAAACAGCCAGGATTGGCGACTTGTTTTTTAACCGACGAAAAAAAAGGAGGTTCTCTTGTCGACGCGTATATATATTTTTTTCATGTATGACCATGCAGAACTTTTAACAGAGTAGTTCGATTCTGATCATTAGGCCAGTAGAGATAGACATTATTTTAACAAAATTTAATAATACAGTAAAAACCGGATATAACGACATTGAAGGGACCGTATACTTCGGACGTTATGTCCGATAGTTGTTATAAGCAATATACACAAGTATGCAGGGCCGATCCTAGGGTATTGGCCGCCCGCGTGCAAATACCAGATGTGCCGCCCCTCCAGAGATTTTTTCTTATTTTGACTAATATTTAACGTTGACGTTATAAACTCTTAAACTCATCTACCTGTATAACGTCTATTTCACACAACGATTTTGGACATACTCAGTGCGTATACCAACGAAAAGTATATAAATCAGTTGTTCTACAGTCTACAGGCTAGGTACCTAATCATTATAATTACCTAATTATAAAATAACCTCTCTGGCTTTCTGAGTGGCAAATTTATCGATAATTTCCGTAAAATCTATTTTTTCACAGATTTCGGATTCAATAGAGATGATGGCCAAATCTGAAAGCCTTTCTTGTGTCATATTATTTCTCAAGTAATTTTTAATAATTTTTAATTTGCTGAAACTTCTTTCTCCTGAAGCCACAGAAACAGGTGAGGTTAAAAAAATTCTTATTGTTACAGAAAAATTAGGAAAACAGGAAATGAGATCATTTTTTACTATGATTTCTAATACCTCAATTGGCTGTTTTTTACCTGGAAAAATATCTTTGAATGAAGTTATTTCATTAAACAGTTGTATACCGTCTATATCTTTCACGATACTTCCTTCTTCCTGTACCTGTAACTTAATATCTAAGTCCATGCAGGCTTTCATGAGATCATCACTAGAAATGTTGTGAAACTCATACAGAAAGCAGAATATTGAAAAGCACTCAGATAATAATGTAAATCTTTCATTTATCGAAGAGATCGCGTGATCAAGAATTGCAAAATAGAAAGAAGTCTTGAATTGTTGGAAGGAATTCAAAAGGGGTTCATCACTGCCCTCGTAATCAAATAAACGGACCTTTTTCCTGAGCCTCGAACTTGGAAATTCGGGATCAATACCTAAATCTCTAGCAAGTGTTGTGGCTGATTCGACAAATATTTTGAAATTATCGTCTGATCTTTGCGAAACAAAATATTTTTTTAAATTATCTAAGCCTTCAATGCATTCCGCGATGTTTAATTTAGGATTTTGAAGCATTTTACTCAGAACATTAATTCTTGATAATAAATCATGCCAAATCAAAATTGAACACAAAAATTTGAATGATTTAAGATTTTTAATTATTGATTTTGCACCATTTTTTGTTTTCGCGTCTCTGGTGGAATCTTCAATTAAGGCATTTAATGCGGTAATAATGTTTTTGAGGTCTTGCTTTAGAGGTCTAATAGCATTGATACGACTTTCCCACCTTGTTTCACTCAATGGTTTCAAAGTTAGACTTTTCACGTATTTTTTAGTAAATCCCATCGATATGGGGACGCAGAAAAAAATTATATACCTCTTGTACCATATCAAAAAATCCAGAAATTTCACCACTGGAGCTGGCAGCGTCATTAACGACGAGGTTTAAGGTATGAGCCGCACACGGCACGTATAATGCTCTAGGATTGATATCGAGAATCCGTTTCTGAAGCCCTATATTTTTCCCCTTCATGTTCAATCCATTGTCGTAGCCCTGACCACGTATATCTTTAACTTCGAGCTGCAGACTAGGTAATAGCTTCTCTAATAGAAAATTGCACAGACCTTCTCCAGTGGTATTAGTTACTGAAAAAAATCCTAGAAAAATTCTAAAATATCTACTTTACTTTTACCATCAGTAGTGTTCACACATCTAATTACAAACGTTATTTGTTCTGTATGACTGATATCGGGCGTAGAGTCGAGAATTATAGTGTAATATTTGGCTTTTTTGACAATGCGTGTTATCTCATTACGAATAGATTCGGCTAAAATATGAATTACTTCATTTTGAAAATGCTGCCCTAAGTAGTGTGGAATACGTGTTTTTTTATCTTCGTATTTACTGATATTATTAAGGTGTTCTGGAATAACTGGATCAAATTTGGCCAACATCTCTACTGCCTCTAAAAAATTACCATTATCTCTATCATGCAACTCCGTACTAGTTCCTCTGAATGCTGAATTTTGACTGGCTAACAATTGTACTACAGCAATCATTCTTTCAATGATAGCGCGCCATCGCTTTTTCTGTCTATTGTAAACATTTTGTTGTTCCGCGTCAATAGTACAATTTTTTTCCATCCTCGTCTTTATTTCGCACCACGATCTTATAGAGTTAACGTGTTTTAGAATATTTTCATGCTTATTGAGGTAATCCGAACAATGACGCGAATCAGAAAAGCCAGTACTTACAAGTTGTGTTGAACTATCTCTACTAAACAATTTACATGCAAAACAAAAAATACAATTCAGTTTTATGGAATAGCAGAGCCACGCGCGATTTATTTTCTTCCCGTTCACTGAAGTTTTTTTATAATATGAACAGCTAAATTTTCTGCCACTCTCATCAATCGGAAATTTGAAATCTGCAACTTGTTTGGGACCGTGTTCTACCAATAAATCAATATATTTTTTGTCAAAATGTTAGGCCAAGTACCTGGATCATCTAGTGCTACTTGAGCAGAGCCCTCTTCCTCTTTGCTCTCATCTTCACATTCGGCTTCACTGGGAATGGGACTGCTCGATGATGATCTTGCAGCTTTATCACCTTCATCGGGTGTGAAATCTATTGATTTATTGTTTGTTTCACTAGTACTGGTGGATGTTGATGGTTGAGAATAATCAAACTCCGCGATTTGATTAAAACCTTTTTGTTCGGGCTCACTTTTATCCGGTTTTCCAAAATACTTTTTCAATGCTCCCGCTTGTTTTGAGGCCGCAGCGGCGAAACCTTTGAAAAAAAGCCGCCCGGCGAACAGCAGCACGTTTTTTTCAAAGGTTTCGCCGCTGGTACCTCCTTTAAAAAAAATTTCGCCGTTCCAACTGACATCGTGAAGACTATACGTACATAAATAAGCCGCCGCGCCACACAGGAACCAAACATACTTAGTCGTGTCAAAAATATGGCCCTTGTTTTTTTTTATAGAAATTTCAATTTTGTATGCTGCATTGCCGGCTCTGCCATGAATTTTGCTCTCAAATGAAGAATGTGTGTAGATGAGAGTAGGAGAAGATACTAATGGACAATAGACCAACACACAACACAACTGAGCACTAACGTTTCATTTTTCTTCTTTCAAAAAATAGCTGATTGTTATAACTTTTTCGGGATCGGAGATTAAGAATTTATTGTCAAAATTCATAAATTCAAGATGGCGGCTTCAATATGGTGGACAAGTTGTGATAATAAACCGTTTCTATTCAAAATTGGTATGTCAAGGTTTTTGGGGTCGGAGATCATGAATTTAGTCGAAGATTATTGATTTTTTGGCAGAATTCGTAAATCCAGGATGTCAGACGAGTTAATCTCATTGAAGAACTAGATAGCTCAGAACTTACAGGAAAAATACCTCATAATGACGATGCATTAACAAAAATGCATATATTAAGGAGTACTCACTAAAAAGCACAAAATAAAATAATTGATAAAAAACCTTTTTAAACACAAGCTTTTATTCAATTGCGCTAAAAAGTAAAAAATTATTGCTTTGGATGTGCAACATAGGTTATTCCGAGAGTTATAGATTCAAAAGCTTGTCGCTTTTGTATTAGAACTTGCTTGCGCAACAAGCTCTTGAATTTATAACTCAGGGAATAACCTACGTCGCACATCCAAAGCAATTATGTTTTACTTTTTAACGCATTTGAATAAGAGCTTTATATAAAAAAGTGTTTTTTTTATTAACGATTTTATGCCTTACTATTATGCTCAACACACTGCTGTTATTCCACGGTGTAGGTTCAAGCTACACTCTGTGTGATGGTTATTTCTCTTTCTTTTCCTTTTTTACTTTTTATAGGGAATAGTGTACACTACCAAACTTTTTGTAACAAACAATAAATGAAATTGAATTGAAAACGCGTGTCATGGGTTTTGTTAACCAATTTTTGTGAAAATCGCAGCGAAGTGTCTTTAGTTTATTTCAATACATACCGGGTGACACAGGATATCGGGCCACCCCTGTACTTTTGCATGCGTGAACGGATTTTTCTGAAATTCGGTAGTTATATAAGCAACCATTTCGGATTTGATCACATTACAATCCAATATGGCGGAGTTCCGGTTTTTCTGGAAATGCCGGCAACTTGGTTTTTTCAAATGGAACACCCTGTATATTTTTACATATTCGAATTCAACAGGTCAAAGCAAGTCCAAACCTCATGTCAAATGTAATTTTTTTGAAACAATTAAAATTAAAATAGTTTGTTTATTTTACCTCGTGGATAAATGAGATTGGGTCAAGGGGCTATTTACAATGAGTCGCACCTAATAGAAAAATATATTTTTTTCTGAAAAATTATTTTTTGTGTCACTTATTGATGAATCAATTCAGTCACATCATCATTTTGTTCAAAATGTTTTTTTTTAAATGGAATTTCTATGAGCCACCTTCCTGTCTCTCTAGAATATACATTAAGGAAAAAAATGACATAATATCATTTTTGTATGTCAGTGCAGTAACAAATTGTATAAATCCAAAAATCTACAACTAGTTCATGAGTTTCCTTGCAGTTCGAATAATTTTTCAACTTAGTAAGCTGTGGAAAACAACATTTCTGAATCTTGTCAACTAATTGTGTTTTGCTGTCATCTTTCATCTCAACTCTCGATAATTAGTTAACTTCCGAGAATTAGTAGAAATGGAAAATCAAAATTATAGGTTTTGGAGAGTTGAGATGAAAGGTGGCGGCGAAAGAAACACAATTAGTTGACAAAATTCATAAATGTTGTTTTCCACAGCTTACTAAGTTGAAAAAATATTCGAACTGCAAGGAAACTCATGAAGTGTGGATTCATGCAGCACAAAATAACAATTATCAAATAAGAAATAACAAATAACAATTATCATTTAACAAGAATCAAAATGTAGCATTCATGCACTCAAAATAACAATTAAGAAATAAAAAGTAAGCATGCGCACAAGACGGAGATCCGAGGCATTTAAATTAAGTAATTCTACTTTTTCGAAATTCCATGTCCCCTCGATAATAAGAAACAAGTGAAAATTCAAAATCTCCAATAAACAATATGAAACAAAAACAATACCTCAAATATTAGAAAAAGTGAGGTTATTTTCATCATCGGTTTGACCAATCCGCGGTCATCTGCGTACCTGTTGCGCACTAGGAGAAAATTTCGTTAAAATAATGTAAAAAGATAAAAGTTGGCCAACTTCTAAATGTTATTTCTCAAATGATAATTGTTATTTGTCTGCATGAACATAGTCATTGAAAACTATAGAGTTCAACTTATATTGCTAAATGTTATTTCTTATTTGATAATTGTTATTTTGTGCTGCATGAATCCACACGAACTAGTTGTAGATTTTTGAATGTATACAATTTGTTACTGCACCGAAATACAAAAATGATGTCATTTTTTTCCTGAATGTATGTTCTAGAGAGACATGTAGGTGGCCCATAGAGGTTTCGTTTGAAAAAAAATAATTTTTGATCGAAATGTGATGTGACTGAATTGATTCATCAATAAGTGACACAAAAAATACTTTTTTAGAAAAAAATATGTTTCTCTGTTATGTGTGACTCATTGTGAATAGCCCCTTGGCCCAATCTCATTTATCCACAAGGTAAAATAAAAAAACTATTTTAATTTTAATTGTTTCAAAAACATTACATTCGACGTGATACGCCAGTCAAAATAGACCGCCAATTCACAATAATTACAAACATTTCTTTAACACTGCCGGATGTTGAGACATCCAGTAAAGACTAAATATAAAAATTTGCACACTCATCCGGTGACCGGATATTACTCAAATTCGCATAAAACGTTAATTAGCAATATCTCCTTGGACTGGACAAAATTGCAAACATGGTGCAAATTGCAGGTATATTCCCCAACTTCTTTTCTACATCCCTTGTAAAATTTGCACACGCAATTTTCATCCGGAAATACGATAATCCTCGTTCTTGTAATTAGCGAATTGGTTAAAATTAAACATTATGCAAATTTTGGAAAATTTTAAATCTTTAATGCAATGTTCAATTTCAACATAAAAAAATTATGGATAACGCTATAAACAGTGTCAGCGGCAAAGTTTTAGGGGTCACGAAATTGCAAACAATATTTTCGTGCTTTGCAAACTTTGGTGGCATAATTTTAAGTCGCCAATTGAGTTGGCACCTTTTTCAGTATCGCAGAACATGGCGGAAATGTACATTAGTGTTAGAAGCAATTTTCGCAAATGCCACAAAATTCCAAACTTTGTGCATTTTTTTCTTAAAGTTATGCTTTTTTTTTTTTTTTATGTTCTGGTTCCCACGAAAAGGGATATCCTGTAATGTTCAGAGAACATCGTGGGAACCAAGGGAAAGAAGGTAGGAGTTGGTGTTCTTCTTAAATTTCTGGAGGTTGTATGCCTCGGGGAACACCTCCCTAGGCAATGAGTTCCAAAGCCTCGCTGTTCGTTGGATGAACGAGTCTTTGGAAAGTGATGTTCTGCAGGTCTCCAAAGTGACCACGAATGGGTGTGACGACTGAACTTGACGGGTTAGTCTCGAAGAGACTGCCAAAGCAGGAACGATTGTTGATATTTCAGAAGAGCATCGCCCATGAAAATATCTATAAAATAGAGACAAATCGCCAACTTTTCTACGGTGTTCCAGACAAGTGAGCGAGTTTGTAAGCGAGGTATCACCGACGAGACGAATTGCCCTTTTGGACAGAATCCAATAGCCTCAGGATATGTTTAGGTGCCGCGCTGCAAATATGGGAACAGTATTCCAGGAGAGGTCGGATCTGTGCCTTATAGATCATAAGCAGCTGGGTGGGGGTGAAATAGCTCTTGGCACGAAACAAAAACCCAAGTTTTTGGGATGCACTTTTGGCAATGGACCTCACGTGATTTTCCCAGGAAAGGTTATTGCTGATAGTAATACCAAGCATCGATATGGATGACTTCAGTGGTATGGTTACTCCTGACAAAGTTATGTTAGGCACAGTGAAATCGGCTTTTTTAGAAAAAGACATGCTTGTGTTTTGTTTGCATTGAATTCTACCAAGTTATTAGATCCCCACTCGAGAATTGTTGCTAAGTCCATATTTATATTATTAACATTTCTACCTCGTTCATTTCTGGTTTCACGGGCTGATATAGGGGCCCTGGAAGAGAAAGCGGTATGGAGGGTACTATCATCGGCAAAGCTGTGTACTGGACATGAAGTTGCTTTCAACAGGTCGTTGATGTGAAGTAGAAATAGTGTTGGTGCGAGAATAGATCCTTGCGGAACACCAGCATTTATGAGTAGAGTGTCAGATGAAACTCCATCGACCACTACATGGAGAGACCTGTTTGAGAGAAAACTAGCAAGCAGAGAACACAGCTGAAGGGGCAAGCCATAAGACGGAAGCTTGGCGAGAGTCCCTGGTGCCAAACTCGATCGAACGCCTTGGAGATATCTAATGCCACAGCTAAAGTTTCTCCATACTTTTCAATAGATAGCTGCCATATATGTGAGACGTAAGCGAGCAGGTCACCAGTTGATCTCTGATGGCGGAAGCCATATTGCCTATCGTTGACAATTCCTGAGTCTTCCAGATATTTCATGAGCTCGATGTTGATGGCTTTTTCCATGACCTTTGAAATAATAGATAGCAGTGCGATAGGTCTGTAGTTGCTAGGTAGGGCCTTTTGCCTTTTTAGGGACTGGCTGTACTCTTGCAATTTTCCAATTGGACGGAAATACCCCAAATTGTAAGAGTGGTTGAACAACTTGCAAAGAACAGGTGTTCGGGGCACATTTCTTGAGAACAATCGGCGGGATTCCGTCAGATCCACAGGCTTTGTTGGTGTTGAGACCCAGCAAAATCTTTCTGATAGTACGTTGGCGAAAGGTGATCTCGGGCATGTGACTGTCAATAGGTGTAATGTTCGGGGTTGTTTTCCCGATGAATCCAGAGTGGAATTTCCAGCAAATAGGTGCGCAAAGATATTGGCTTTTTCCTGGGCAGTCGTTGCTAGTGTTCCATCTTCTTTGGTTAGAGGAGGAAATGAGCTGGAAGTGAAGTTTCTTCCCACAGCTTTGGCGAAAGACCAAAATGAACGGGATCCGTTAGGACATTCAGCAAGTTTTGATCTTATTTTGGCATTGTGGGCATCTTTTGAGCATTCTATTGTCTCTTTGCATATGCCTCTAGCCTCGACATATGCTGCTCTGGTCTCAGGGCCCGGATTTTTTAGCCATCGATGGTATGCTGCCTGTTTGGAAGCCACAGCTCTAGAGCAGTTTCTGTTAAACCAGGTCTTATCGGATGATGTTCTTCTTTCGGTATTCGGTATGTAGGTTTGCATCCCCAACATGATGATTTCAGAAATTGTCTCAGCACATCGTGTTGGATCTACTGAAGAGAAACAAACTCTCTTCCATGGAAACGCTGAGAAAAACATACGAAGACCTTCCCAGTCGGCCGAATTGTAATGCCACATGAGACGGGGTGGTATTGTGCAGCTCGATGGTGAATGGAAAGAGCATGTTGTGGAGATGAGGGTGTGATCAGAGTTTCCAAGTGGGGCACAAACTTCTATTCTATACGGGTCAGGATTGGTGGTGAGGAAAAGATCTAGTGTATTGGCAGACTGGTTGTTGACATCAGGGATGCGGGTTGGTAGCTCGACCAGTTGTTCTAGACCATGAGTGATGGCGAAGGCCTCGGCTTGACGACCCGCATCATCTGTTTTGTTAGAGAATTTGAGCCAGGCAGCGTTATGTACATTAAAGTCTCCCATGATTATGGTTTCAGCTGTTGGATGGTTCTCCTGAATGTAGTCCAGTTTGAGTGACAAAACTCAAAGAGGTCGTTATATGAAGGTTCATTAGGTGATAGGTAAAGGCAGCAGAGGAACTTAGTCAGTTTGGTATCAGATAGCTTGAACCACATCACATCAAAGTCTTTCGGTTCCAAACTCTCTTCACGCTGGCATGAAAGGTTAGCCTTAGCGTAAAGGCAGACTCCACCTTTGAACCTGAATCGAGAATGGAGTTCGTAACCAGGACAAAGCATATGGACCTTGTTGGTGGACGAGTTTACTTGTGTTTCTGTTAGAGCCAGAATATCCGGTTTTTCGTCTGTAGGTGATGGTGGACGTCATTGATGTTCTTGTTGAGTCCGCGGATGTTGCAAAAATTAATCTTTAATGTTGAGTCCCCTCGAGTACCTCTCGCCCGGAAATCCGAATGGAGAGGTATTTTGCTTCCGGAGTGTTTTACTCTAGGAGACTTCATCATTATTACTATTAGGATGCACCTGAAAATAAAGGAGGAATTGGGGAAAAGGAAAGAGGGAGACCGGAAAGTATCGACCGAACACTGAAACATGGAATGATCCATTTCACAGCACACAAAGTCGATATGGTGGTATTTCACCGGGCAATGAGACCATCTTCCACCTACGGTTATCCTTTTAGTCGCCTCTTACGACAGGCAGGATTTACCATGGGGCTATTCTAAAGCCGACCCCATACAGCATGGCAAACAAGTCTATGTATAAATTTAACCCAAAAAAAGTCGATATGGTGGTATTTCACCGGGCAATAGAATATTATCAATTAAGTCGATTTTCGCGGATGACACAAAATTCCAAACTTTGTTCAATTTTTTTCTCAAAGTTCTGGAATGGCAAACAAGTCTATCTATAAATTGGCAACCCTATAAAACGTCGGAAGGCGAGTAGTTTGCGTCAACACATGTTCACCTCCTACGAGAGATGAAGATGGGTTGCGGAAACTTAGGTGGCTACCTCCAAGTGGTATCGCTGGATAACGGGGTTGACAAGGAAAATCCAGTGGGAATGACCAGAAATGGTCAAAACCTGCGGATCTCTAAGTCAATTTCAAACCAAATGCCACCACAACATGGCTTAATCCAAGGCGTCAAGCGACCCGTGCCGAGGGATGGATGATACCTGAGCCAGTCAGGTATCACAAACGGAGCCTCTGGGATACATGGCGACCTCCCAGAGTAATCTGCCTTACACCTGCGCAGGGGGCACCGCAGGTGTGGACGACCCTTTCCCCTACACTCGTGGGAACAAAATGGAAACCACACAGAGAAACAACCCTGGGGAACTTCCAGTTGAAGAAGACCCAACACCGATAGCGGGTATGGAAGTCGAGGAGATTCCAGTTGAATCACACTCGGTACCAGAAACCGTAAACCCAACCGAGGAGGGATCAGCAGATGGTCGAACACCTACTGAGAAACTCCCGGAAACAGAGTGGATTCCAAAGCCATTTGGTAAAATGGAAACCAAAAAGATTCTTCAGCTCATGAAAACCCAGGACATGGGGATAGATACTGAAGAATGGCTTGTCATCAAGAGACAAGAGGAGGCCTCGGGTCCAACTCTTGTCTTTCAATCTTCGACTGTGACGCCCTAAGTAGTAGGCGACACAGAACCTTTGGAGAGATCAGCCCGGAAACAGGCATGAATCCGAAGAACCTTATCAACAGGCACAAACCGGTTTGAATGAGGAACCACTGACGACAGAGTGATACAATAGACCCCAGCTGGTCGCAGTGTCAAGGGAAGCTAAGTGCCAACCCTGTCTCTGGCTCGTCAGCTTCCAACCAACCAACCATCCAACCAAACGTCGGGAAAACAGGGCAATAGAATATTATCAATTAAGGCGATTTTCGCGAACCAATTCAACTTTGCAATTTTTCAAAATTATGGAAGGCAAAAACTATTATTGCAACTAGAAAGGCTATATGTCATTCAGAATACTTATCAATTAAAGTGACGTAATTTGTATCGAGAAATGATATTACAATAGCTTTTGACTTCAATTTTCGCTCAATAATTGAACCCGACCTGGTGGAAGGACCAAATTACCGAAGCCGGTAATTTTTTCGTCCATTTAAGCGAATAATCAAGTTATATCGTCATATTCATGATACCCGATACTGAAATTAGACGATTCCACCAAATGGTTGTATCAGATGATAACACTGTATAGTTCCACCACATAGTTTTACTTGACAATTTTCAATAAAACAATAGAGTTTACATTAGAGAATACTGTACTTCGAATTCTTTTACATTTTACTAGATTTATTCCATAATTCTCTGAAAAACAGATAATAGGCAAGATCACAAACTCACAAATTTGCTTCATATGTGCTTGAAGTTGAAATTAGTGATGTATGCATAGTTTTTCTAAAGAAATATTCTATTGCCCGTCTTTCCGACATTTTATAGGGTTGCAAATTTATTTATTTATTAACGACAAGCCAATTATACCATTACAAAAAGAATGTACAAAGTATACATTTTACAGATAACTAAGATTATGTTAAAACTAAAAATTAAAACTACTACAATTTTTTAATACATAGCAGAACTTCAAGAAAAAATTGCACAACGTTTGGGATAATAATAATAATAAAGAGCTTTATTGATTATATGCATAAAAATACAATACAATCAAATGGCAATCAACCTAAGTCCTTCAGCCTGTTTTTTTTTATAACACTGGTAATATCTAAGTTTATAGTCGTTAACAAGTATATTCTTTTACTGTACAAAAAAAAATGTTTAATTTATCATGGATTCTGTCGATAATTCCTGTATTATTTCTTATAATGTCTTTTCAGGGAATTTACACCTGGGGTTTACTATTGTCCGTTCCAAGAGTAATGGTTCCATTAGGTTGATGTTATGAGGTCTCAATGCAAATTTCTTGGTAAGGATTCTCAGCCTGTCCTGGATTGGCTGCTACCATTGTAGTAGAACATTTGAGGGGTTGTGGAGTTGGTTCATTGGGTGACGTATTTTGGTAATTGTTCGGAGCGAAGCTGTTTCTGCTACTTGAAGGTTCTTCAGTGCAGGTTTTCTACAGTTGGCGAACAGGGGGTGCCCATATTCAATCAGTGGTCGGCATATGGTTTTATAAATTTTGGTTGCATTGGTTTTTGTAGGTTAAGGCTCGGAAATGTTTTGCCCTTGTTTTAGTTCTGCGTTTTACCAGTTTTGTGTGATTTTTTTTTTTTTTTTTTGTTCTGGTTCCCACGAAAAGGGATATCCTGTAATGTTCAAGAACATCGTGGAACCAAGGGAAAGGTAGGAGTTGGTGTTCTTCTTAAATTTCTGGAGGTTGTATGCCTCGGGAACACCTCCTAGGACATGAGTTCCAAAGCCTCGCTGTTCGTTGGATGAACGAGTCTTTGGAAAGTGATGTTCTGCAGGTCTCCAAAGTGACCACGAAGGGGTGTGATGACTGAACTTGACGGGTTAGTCTCGAAGAGACTGCCAAAGCAGGAACGATTGTTGATATTTCAGAAGAGCATCGCCCATGAAAATATCTATAAAATAGAGACAAATCGCCAACTTTTCTACGGTGTTCCAGACAAGTGAGCGAGTTTGTAAGCGAGGCATCACCGACGAGACGAATTGCCCTTTTTTGGACAGAATCCAATAGCCTCAGGATATGTTTAGGTGCCGCGCTCACACATATGGGAACAGTATTCCAGGACAGGTTGGATCTGTGCCTTATAGATCATAAGCAGCTGAGTGGGGTGAAATAGCTCTTGGCACG
This sequence comes from Gonioctena quinquepunctata, assembly GCA_018342105.1. Classification (NCBI taxonomy): domain Eukaryota; kingdom Metazoa; phylum Arthropoda; class Insecta; order Coleoptera; family Chrysomelidae; genus Gonioctena; species Gonioctena quinquepunctata. The sequence goes on along the minus strand of JAFIRS010000778.1, from coordinate 306,105 downwards.
AAACAAAAAACCAAGTTTTGGGATGCACTTTTGGCAATGGACCTCACGTGATTTTCCCAGGAAAGGTTATTGCTGATAGTAATACCAAGCATCGATATGGATGACTTCAGTGGTATGGTTACTCCTGACAAAGTTATGTTAGGCACAGTGAGATCGGCTTTTCTAGAGAAAAGACATGCTTGTGTTTTGTTTGCATTGAATTCTACCAAGTTATTAGATCCCCACTCGAGAATTGTTGCTAAGTCCATATTTATATTATTAACATTTCTTCCTCGTTCATTTCTGGTTTCACGGGCTGATATAGGGGCCCTGGAAGAGAAAGCGGTATGGAGGGTACTATCATCGGCAAAGCTGTGTACTGGACATGAAGTTGCTTTCAACAGGTCGTTGATGTGAAGTAGAAATAGTGTTGGTGCGAGAATAGATCCTTGCGGAACACCAACATTTATGAGTAGAGTGTCAGATGAAACTCCATCGACCACTACATGGAGAGACCTGTTTGAGAGAAAACTAGCAAGCAGAGAACACAGCTGAGGGGGCAAGCCATAAGACGGAAGCTTGGCGAGAGTCCCTGGTGCCAAACTCGATCGAACGCCTTGGATATATCTAATGCCACAGCTAAAGTTTCTCCATACTTTTCAATAGATAGCTGCCATATATGTGAGACGTAAGCGAGCAGGTCACCAGTTGATCTCTGATGGCGGAAGCCATATTGCCTATCGTTGACAATTCCTGAGTCTTCCAGATATTTCATGAGCTCGATGTTGATGGCTTTTTCCATGACCTTTGAAATAATAGATAGCAGTGCGATAGGTCTGTAGTTGCTAGGTAGGGCCTTTTTGCCTTTTTAGGGACTGGCTGTACTCTTGCAATTTTCCAATTGGACGGAAATACCCCAAATTGTAAGAGTGGTTGAACAGCTTGCAAAGAACAGGTGTTAGTTCAGGGGCACATTTCTTGAGAACAATCGGCGGGATTCCGTCAGATCCACAGGCTTTGTTGGTGTTGAGACCCAGCAAAATCTTTCTGATAGTACGTTGGCGAAAGGTGATCTGGGCATGTGACTGTCAATAGGTGTAATGTTCGGGGGTTGTTTTCCCGATGAATCCAGAGTGGAATTTCCAGCAAATAGGTGCGCAAAGATATTGGCTGTTTCCTGGGCAGTCGTTGCTAGTGTTCCATATTCTTTGGTTAGAGGAGGAAATGAGCTGGAAGTGAAGTTTCTTCCCACAGCTTTGGCGAAAGACCAAAATGAACGGGATCCGTTAGGACATTCAGCAAGTTTTGATCTTATTTTGGCATTGTGGGCATCTTTTGAGCATTCTATTGTCTCTTTGCATATGCCTCTAGCCTCGACATATGCTGCTCTGGTCTCAGGGCCCGGATTTTTAGCCATCGATGGTATGCTGCCTGTTTGGAAGCCACAGCTCTAGAGCAGTTTCTGTTAAGCCAGGTCTTATGGGATGATGTTCTTCTTTCGGTATTCGGTATGTAAGTTTGCATCCCCAACATGATGATTTCAGAAATTGTCTCAGCACATCGTGTTGGATCTACTGAAGAGAAACAAACTCTCTTCCATGGAAACGCTGAGAAAAAACATACGAAGACCTTCCCAGTCGGCCGAATTGTAATGCCACATGAGACGGGGTGGTATTGTGCAGCTCGATGGTAAATGGAAAGAGCATGTTGTGGAGATGAGGGTGTGATCAGAGTTTCCAAGTGGGGCACAAACTTCTATTCTATACGGGTCGGGATTGGTGGTGAGGAAAAGATCTAGTGTATTGGCAGACTGGTTGTTGACATCAGGGATGCGGGTTGGTAGCTCGACCAGTTGTTCTAGACCATGAGTGATGGCGAAGGCCTCAGCTTGACGACCCGCATCATCTGTTTTGTTAGAGAATTTGAGCCAGGCAGCGTTATGTACATTAAAGTCTCCCATGATTATGGTTTCAGCTGTTGGATGGTTCTCCTGAATGTAGTCCAGTTTGAGTGATAAAAACTCAAAGAGGTCGTTATATGAAGGTTCATTAGGTGATAGGTAAAGGCAGCAGAGGAACTTAGTCAGTTTGGTATCAGATAGCTTGAACCCAAAGTCTTTCGGTTCCAAACTCTCTTCACGCTGGCATGAAAGGTTAGCCTTAGCGTAAAGGCAGACTCCACCTTTGAACCTGAATCGAGAATGGAGTTCGTAACCAGGACAAAGCATATGGACCTTGTTGGTGGACGAGTTTGAAATTTAACTTGTGGTCCAGTTGAATGCCTAGGTATTTTGTACAAGATTCTGGGAAAATTGTATGATTTTGTAAGGATATAGTGGGTGAGGCTATGGAGGGAGTATGGTTGAATATAAGATACTGGGTCTTCAATGGGTTTGCAAGCAGTCTCCATCTGTTCAGCCATGTTTGAATTTGATTGGTCATTCTTTGGAGTTCATCATTGGCTTTAATCAATGTTTTGTGGTGGGAGACGAGAGCCGTGTCGTCGGCATATTGTAAAATGTAGGAAGATGCGCCTTCATTTTGTGGGTTTTGCCACTGCAAGTCATAACAGAATATATTGAACAGAAGGGGAGATAGTGATGAACCATGTGGTACGCCTTGTTCAGCGGTGAACTCTCTGGAGTGCATGTTGTTGATTTTCACATTCATTGTCCTTTCACTGAGAAAACTTTTCGCCAGTTGTATGATCCATGTTGGTAACTGTAGCTGGGCTAATTTGTAGAGGAGACCTTTGTGCCAAACGCTGTCGAAAGCCTTTTTTACGTCTAAGAAGATGGCATTGGATTTCATATTATCCAATTTAGCTGTTTGCACATTTGATACTAGAATAGTTAGTGGATGTATATTAGAGCAGTTGTATTTAAAACCAAATTGATGCACAGGAATTTCATTTCTCACATGGCATAGATTTTATTTTTAATTATTTTTTCCAGTAGTTTACCCAATACTGGAAGTAGAGTAATTGGTCTGTAGTTGTTTGCTTGAGAATGGTCCGAGTTTGGTTTGGGTATCACTATGATGGTTCCCGCTTTCCAAATGTTGGGGAATTGTTGATGACGAATAAAGTTTGGAATTTTGTCGCATTTGCGAAAATTGCTTCTAACAATAATGTTCATTTTCGCCATCTTCCGGGATACTGAAAAAGGTGCAAACTCAATTGACGACTTAAAATTATGCCACCAAAGTTTGCAAAGCACGAAAACATTGTTTGCAATTTCGTGACCCCTAAAACTTTGCCCCTGAGACTGTCCATAATTTTTGGATGTTCCGTACACATGAAAAGTTTGCAAATTTAAAGCATTTTAGGGGTGACGGAACCAGGATTTTACCACAAATGTGCACAATGTTTGCGCACAGAATTAGCGCTAATTACAACGTAATCAATGTTTGCAATTTTGTCCAAGGAGATATTGCTAATTATCATTTTACGCAAATTTGAGTAATTTCCGGTCACCGGATGAGTGTGCAAATTTTATATTTAGTCTTTACTGGATGCGTCAACATACGGCAGTGCTAAAGAAATGTTTGTAATTAACCCATTAATGGCCAAGCAATAAAGAAAAACAATTTTTTCTAATTTTTTTATTGAATATGGTTCAAAATACATTAACTAAGACATATACAGTGACCGGCAGAAAGTACGCATCATATGGAAAATTCTTTTATTAATAAATTTTGACGAATATCGATATGTGCAATCGCTTCTGCATCAAAAGCAACCCCAAAAGACGTTATACAGTGCCGTTCGTCTTTTCGTGTTTGGAGGGAAATTTCAAAACACATACAAATATCGAAAAATGTTATTCGAAAAAGTTGTTCAGAACGTTATTTTATAGCTATGTACAAGTTTTGAAAAAAATCTGATATAAAAAAATTAAAATCAATTTTTTGCCATAATAAAAATTTAATTTGGAAAAATTATTTAGACCAAAAACTCATTAGTAAGGCCAATAGTAATATTTTAAATGATTTTTAAATATTCAAGTTTAAAATTATTGGAAAAAAATTGAAATCTATGGATTTGCCATGTATTCAGCTGCTTCATAAGAGGTCACTGAAACTTATTAATTAGTCCTTGTATCTAATAATTCAAATTGAATTATTTATTCAAACAAAAAATAAATTGATTTTTGGCAAATTGTTGGAATTATACAATATTATCATTGTTGATCCGTGCATCGACAGATTTCCTCATGATCAAAGAGGCCATGAAACAATTGACTAATAATGACAATGTGTTATTAAGAGTTATCAAACGATTTAGTATTGTTATTATTTATCCAGGTGTTTTTATCGTCTTTATTCTATAGTTTTTTTCATTGTAAAAGTTACATTTTGTTGTGTGTTAACAATAATTAGAGATGCCCCAAGAAAAGCTGAGTTTGCAAGAAAAAATTGAGCTCGTCTTAATATGTGGTGAGCGTTTTCATAGTTCCAGAGAAGCAGCAGATATATTCAATGCTAGATATCCAAATAAGAATATCCATGGATCTACTGGGTTGCGTATTTTAAACAAATTTAAAGCTACAGGCAGTGTAGAAAATCATTACAAAATTCCACATAGTAAGCCCGTCACTAATGAGGAAGGTACCTTTAATGTTTTGTTATCGGTTACAGAAAATCCACGGATGGCACTATCGGAGAGGCAGGAACAAACCGGTATATCTGAAAAATCCATAAGAAGAATTTTGAAGAATAATAAATTTCGTGCATACAAACCAAAATTCATCCACACCTTACTCGATAGAGATTTTGATGCACGCTTAGATTTTTCATTTTGGTTCCAAGGCATGATTGAAAAATGCCACCATTTTCCTAGAAACATTTTATTTACTGATGAGGTGACTTTTACATCAAACGGTACTGTCAGTTCCCAGAATTGTAGATGGTGGGCTGATGAGAACCCAAATTGGAAGATAAAGGCAAAAAGTGAATTTTCTTTCAAAACTAATGTTTGGTGCGGCATATTAGATACACAGATCGTTGGGCCTTACTTTTTTAGGGGCAACCTTAATTCACGAAATGATTTAGTGTTTTTAAATAATGTGTTTTTTGATTTCTTACATGGATTACCGCTGCAAAGAAGGAATGATATTTTTTTCCAACAAGACAGAGCGTCGGTACATAGTACCCTTGAAGTCAGAGCGTGGCTTAACAAACACTTTCCTCATAAATGGATAGGACGATATTCAGAAAACCGTGGCCTGCAAGATCCACAGTTTTGACGCCCTTGGATTTCTTTTTATGGGGGTACCTTAAAAGTAGGGTTTATAAACATCGGCCATTTCGTAATATCGACCATTTAGAAGAAGTAATACGACAATGTATCAATAACATTACACCACAAATGCTGTGAAATGTGTCCAGAGAAATGAAATCCCGAACAACTACATGTATTGAACGTCAGGGTAGACACGTCGAGTAATGGACATTCACAAACTTTCGAGTATGCATTAAATTGTTTGGTTTATAATTATTTCAGGTTCTAATTTTATTATAAAATGTAATTATGTAAAAAATTGAATCAATTTTTTGTTCTAATAAAAAATTCATATTAAAATTCTGTAGATACATGGTTCTTTGTCAATAATAAACAGTATCGGGATTATAATGTCCTGAAGATATTTCTGTGACCTCTTATGAAGCAGTTGAACACATGGCAAATCCAGATTTAAAATTTTCTTCGAATAAAATAGAAGTAGCTGGTGAATCTTTACAAAACATTATTCAAAATATTACTCTTGGGCTTTATTAATGAGTTTCTTTGTCAGAAATGTATTTTTCCAAATTGAATTTTTTTTTATGGCAAAAATTGAATTTTATTTTTTCATTTCAGATTTTTTTCCAAACTTGTACATAGCTATAAACTGTCGTTCTAAACAACTTTTCCAAATAACATTTTTCAATATTTTCCCAAATAAGTGTGTTTTGAAACATAATTTTTAAATTTTTTAAATTTCACGCCAAACAAGAAAAGACGAACGGCACTGTACAACATCTTTTGGGATTTCTTTTGATGCAGAAGCGATTGCATGTATCGACATTTGTCAAAATATTATATTAAAAATAATTCCCATATGATGCGTACTTTCTGCCGGTCACTGTATATCATATTTTGAGAGAAAACCAACAGCAACACAGAAAAACATACGGGTGCGTTTACGCACCTTTGGCCATCACCGTTATACATTAAAACACATGATCAAAAAGTCAACTATTTTTTTTTATGAAAGACCTCAAAACATTCGGGATGGAGATGAATTTAACATTTTTTGCACAAATATATAGTATGACTTTTGCATAATCTACATTTTTTTCGTGCACTTGTATCATGCCTTTTGATGATATGACCAATATTGTCAAATCTTACGTCATCCGGCAAGCTATCTTTAGAGGGACGTCCATAGCTTGAGTGAGCAACCACATCTGTGTTGACAGTTTCAGCAAATCCCTCAAATTTCATAAGCGATAGTGCTAGGAGTGATCGAAATTCTAACTGCGAAATGTTACTGTCATTGGCTATATTGTAAATCTTCCAGCTATTTACGACTGCTATCAATAAGATTTATAATCAGAGGCCACCACCATTTCTTATCTCGTATTCTGATACGGTAATTAGCTATGCCATTATCATGTAAATCCACCACACCCATAAATTTGTTGTATTCAGCTACAAGATTAGGTTGAGGTACAAGAATATCTTTGTGCTCTTTTCGACTATATCGCAGTGCGGTTTTCTCTGATAATACCGGTGGCAAAGAAGCCTAGGTCCTTCAGTGTCGTAAAAAGAGCGTAAGACGAAAAAAAGTTGTCAAAAAATACTCGATGCTCTTGGGGTTTGTCAACTACGGAAAGTAAGTCTAAAACTACCTTCGTTCCAAGACTACCGACTGAATTCAAGTTGGTTTTCTGTTTTCCATATTTTTATATATCTAAAATCTAATCAAAATGCTTACAAGGTCAAAAAAACATATTAGAACATCTACAAATACTTGTTAGAGTAAAAACAAATATAGCAGCTCCTAAAAAAAATTAAATTGAAAAGGGTGCGTACACGCACCTTTAGCTGTTAATGGGAATTGACAGTCTATTTTGACTGGCCTATGAGGTTTGGACTTGTTTCGACCTGTTGAATTCGAATATGTAAAAATATATATATATGGTATTTTTTTAATGTACCGAGTGATGTTAGCTATTTGGCCGACAATTTCATTGACACAATTACAAACCTTCTCAAAAAAAAAAATTCCATTACGAAAATCTCACGTAAAGTCTAGGCCACTGGTTACATGGTTCAATGATAATTTGAGATCTATGAGGAAAACCTTATCTGCAGTAAAAACGGTATGTGCGGTGACAAAGTGTCCTAAAGACCTGGCAGTTTTTAAAACTATAAAAAAACAATACTCTTCTGCGTTAACCACGGCCAAGAAGAAATCATGAATCATTTTTATCAAACTCAACCAATTATTCAAAAGATGCCTGGAAACTCATAAATTTTGAGAGGAGCAAAGATCATGGTATTACAAAAATTGACCAGAGTTTGACACCCACTGCCTTCAATCAATATTTCTGCAACATTGCTAAAGACATTATATCCGTTCTGCCGGATTCAACTCACAATCCTATAGTTCTCATGGAGAATTTACCAACACCTAGCTGTTCTTTTCTTCTTGAACCAGTTGATGAAAACGAAGTATTTAATGCAATCACATCCCTAAAGAATTCATCAGCTACAGATATCTATGAACTCAACAGCATGATATTCAAAGAAAACGCTGACCTAATTACCCCTCTTCTCACAATCATCATCAATCATTGCTTCAGTGTTTTTCCGGACTCTTTCAAAATTTCTAAAGTTCTATCTTTACTAAAAAAAGGGAATGCTGACTGTTTAGAAAATTTTCGACCAATTTCCATAATACCTATGCCCTCCAAAGTAATTGAAATAATCCTGAAACATCGGCTATACAAATACTTCGAAAAAAACTCACTATTCGACAATGCACAATTTGGGTTCCGCAGTGGCAGCTCAACAACAAAAGCGCTGTTGCAAGTTATTACGGACGCAGTTGAAGGTCTTGAGGAGGGTAAGCATACGGTATTACATCTGACCCAGGTCTTATTGAAAACGGTGTCCCTCAAGGGTCTGTTTTGGGTCCACTGCTATTTATTATCTACATCAACGATTTTCATCACTTTCTATTGCCTAATAGATCTGTCTTATTCGCTGACGACACAACAATAATAAACTCTGCCAAGGATATCAACTCTCTGAAACAGCTAGCCATGGACAGTGGAACTGAAGCAGACAAATGGTTTACAGCGAATAAATTAAATCTGAACCAAGCCAAGACACAATCTTTAACCATCTCCTCACATACAGATGTTAGACATGGTTTAGTAGTGAAATTATTAGGAGTATATATTGATGACAATTTGTCCTGGGTTAGTCACATACATTATTTATATAGGAAATTATCGAGTGTAATTTTCATGATCCGAAGAGTAAAACAAATGCTAAGCTCCACAGCTCTTAAAATTGCTTATTTTTCATTGTTTCATTCGCATATATGCCACTCGATAATTTTATGGGGGGCATCGTCACATTCTACTAAAGTTTTCATCCCACAAAAAAAAGCCATAAGGATTTTAACAGGTGCTGATAGGCGTGATTCGTGCCGACCCCTTTTCACAAAACTAGAAATTATGACTATTCCATCGGTTTACATTTATTACTCTGTACTGGAAATCCACAACAAGAAAGATTCATGAATAAAAAATTCATACTACCATAATTACCCAACAAGATCTGGAAATCTACTTAGATGTCAACGATTTAGGTTGAATAAATCTAGGGAGAATTCGCTGGACCCTGACCTTTATAATAAACTTCCAGAATGCTTTAAAGATCTTCCCCAGAATCTTTTCAAGAGTAGAATGAAATATTTTCTTAAAACTCACTGTTTTTATTCCATTTCAGAGTTTTGCAATTTCAAATTCCCCATAACTCTGAATTTGTTGAATGAAGCGAACTGATCTTACTTACTCCTATAAGAGTACAAGTTCATGTGATTATTCCTGCAAACACATCTTAGATTTTATGTGTGAATGGTATATGTATGTTGTATTAGCTGGACTTCTGCTCCTATTTTTATTAATGTGACTTTTGTTCAACTTATTTTTACTTTTAATGTGTTTTACATATATATATATATATATAAATATATATATATATATATATATATATACACATTTTTTTTTCTTTTTATATTTTTGACTTGCTAAAATTGTGCAGAAATGTATAGAAATTAGTTAAATAAATACTACTACTACTACTACTACTACTACTATACAGGGTGTTCCATTTGAAAAAACAAAGTTGATGGCATTTCCAGAAAAAACGGAAGTCCGCCATGTAATGTGACCAAATCCGAAATGGTTGCTTATATAACTGTACCAAATTTCAGAAAATCCGTCCGTTGACGAATGCAGAAGTTACAGGGGTGGCCCGATATCCTGTGTGGTGACACAGGATATCGGGAAATATCTATACCGGGTGCGGTATAGATATTTCTAATCTGCCAAGAACACCTTTTGCACAAATGTAAAAGCACTGAAAATGAAAAGTTCTCTAACCGTTTCTAATTTTCTATACTCTGGTACTGATAAACTGAAAAAAAAAAAAAAAATTTTTTTTCTTTAATAAAAAAATATAGAACATCAACATCTCAGATTTTCAACTGATAAATAAAATCGATATAAAAATGAATGGAGTTGGAACGACTGTTTTACTAAAGCTGTTCTCGCGCTTCCAAACAAATGGTCTCAAATGAAATGTACAAATTATTTTTTTATTTAATCTAAGAAGATTCCGCTAATTTCTCTGCTTTCTGGATGACCTCTTCGATTGGTCCTACCATGTAGAACGCCACTTCGGGTAAATGGTCATAGTCGCCAGCAAGAATCTTCTGGAATCCCTGTAGAGAAATAAAAAGTTGAGCATCCTGAGAAAAACAATCGATTTCCAAGTGTTACCTTAATCGTTTCCTCGAGTGGTACCAGTTTTCCAGCATGACCAGTGAAAACTTCAGCTACCTGGAAGGGCTGCGACAGGAAACGTTGGATTTTACGTGCACGGGATACGGTAAGTTTGTCATCTTCAGACAATTCATCCATACCCAAGATGGCAATGATATCCTACAATGATAATTATTCATTAAATTCAATTTATTCTTTACGATGACCACAGTGTAAATATAGTAATGAGTATAGCCTCAAAATCCTTTGCTTTCTATTAAGTTCATTTTGCACCTATACCCTTATTACTAGATAGATAGATAGATAATTTATTCATTATTAAAGCTTTAAAAATGTGTAAATATAAAACTTATCAGACTAGTCAGTTCAACACACATACTCTGTTACATGCCAACTTTGCCCTTACTAATTATTTAGCCATTCCTGTGAGATCACAGAATAATATTTGTAGAAATTAATGAAAAAAGATTCTATATAGTGTATTAAAGCTCCAGGCCTCTTGTTTACAAGGGAAAACACATCATCAAGCTAGTTGTAAATACGCAATACTGTTCTGATGTTCACGAAAATTATTATAAATGAATGAAAAAAGATCCCTAATCTCAGAGACTTGAAACCACAACCTTTACTTTAAAGTTATTCTAATCCCAATTGGAACGGCAATAAAAATAAGAGCACTATGAGGAGTGTTCATATGCACTGCCGCCCGGCAAATGGGAAATTTATATACTACCCAGTGTTTTTACATTCAAAGCGTTCCTGGTACAATCATAAAAAAGTTCTGGCGCGTATCTCTAGTTGCCCAGATTATTAGTAAAGGCGCTATCAAATATATTTGAGTAATAAAAGCTCAGCTAGCTGGATTGTACACATGTTATCTGAAGCTGCATGATATCCCCAGTTCACAATATTCCATAATCAGTGCCGTGCCGCGAGGTTAGGAATTATCCATTGAAAATTATTTTATCAATATGGCTTTCTGGAGACCTTTTGAAACAAATAATAAAATCCAGTTGAGATAAAATGTGTCTACTTGTACATGGGGTGATCAATTGCTATGATTGTAAGAATAAATAACTGAAGAAATACCACTGAAAAATAATATATGGACGCCTATGTCAAGGCGGCAAGTGCAAAGAGAATTCCTTCCCGAAACTTTTTATGTCATTCCAATTGGGATTAGAAATACTATACCAAGCAAGCAAACACTCAATACACTAGGAAAATCATAGTTCCTGTTCAAACCTGATCAGGTCTTGTTCAAACCCTTATCAGGACCTGTTCAAAGGGTATGAAAATGTTTTGAATTGCTCAGGTGGACAGGTCCTGATAAGGGTTTGAACAGATTCTGATTAGGTTTGAACATGTCCTAATCCTGCTTCATCAGGTCTTAATTTAGGATCTAGTTTGCCAACCTTTCATTTCGTATTTGGCCATCCATGTGACATCAGAGAATAATATTTGTGGGAATTAATAAAAGAAGATTCTATATAGTGTATTCCAAACTCCGGACCTCTCATTCACAAACCAAATACTCAAAACACAGTAGCTCTCAGGGTAGTTGGAAATAGACTGCACAATATTGATCTGATGATTTGGAGCTTCATATTATGTTAGCAAAAATTATTGTGAATCAATGAAAAAATGTCCTAAATTGCAGAGAAATGTCTGTGGTTCAAGACATTTAATTTACCATGCACTAGGCTACCGGAGATATGTTCAAACTTGATCAGGACCTGTTCAAACTGATCATTATCCATTTTCATCAACAATTCAAAATTTTTTTAAAAGCATATGGAATCGTTATTACTACTACAAAATATGGAAAAGTTAACACATAACCAAACAGAACCATTCATAAATGGATTGAAAAGCAGTTAAAAGCTGATCAATATATTTTATTGAATTGCTCAAATGAACAAGTCTTGCTCAGCCTCTTTGATCCGCTTTGAACAGGTCCTGATCAGGTTTGAACAGGTCCCGATCAGGGTTTGAACAGGTCTCTATCAGGTTTGAAAATATCATGATCAGACTGGAACTGGTCCTGATTAAGAATCAAACAGGTCCTGATCAATTTTTGAACAGGCCCCGATCAATTTTTAACAGGCCCTGATCAAGTTTTGAACAGGCCTTGATCAAGTTTTGAACAGGCCTTGATCAAGTTTTGAACAGGCCCTGATCAGATTTGAACATATCATGATAAGGCTTTAACTGGTCCTGATAAAGGTTTGACAGGACCATATAAAGTTTGAACATATCATGATCAGACTTAATCTGGTCTTAATAAGGGTTTAATCAGGTTGATAAGGTTTTGAACAGGTCCTGATCAGGTTTTGAACAGTTTTCGATTATCAGGTTTGAACATATCATAATCAGGCTTAAACTGGTCATGATAAGGTATTGAACTGGTCTTGATCAATTCAAAATTTTTTTAAAAGCATATGGAATTGTTATTACTACTAAATATGGAAAAGTTACTACATAACCCTTCATAAATGGATTGAAAAGCAGTTAAAAGCGGATCAATATATTTTATTGAATTGCTCAGATGAACAAGTCTTGCTCAGCTTTTTGATCATGTCCTGTTCAGGTTTAAACAGGTCTTGATCAGTTTGACAGGTCCCGATCAGGGTTCAAACAGTTCCCTATCAGTTTAAAAAATATCATGATCAGGCTTGAACTGGTCTTGATTAGAATGAACAAGTCCTTATCAAGTTTTGAAAAGGCCCTGATCAGGTTTGAACATATCATGAAAAGGCTCTTAACTGGTCCTGATAAAGGTTTGAACAGGTCCATATAAGGGTTTGAACAGGTCCTGATCAGGTTTTGAACAAGTCCTGATCAGGTTTTGAACAGTCTCGATGAAAAAGGTTTTTAACAGTCAGATTAGTATTCAAAAATAGAAAAGTTAATACATAACCCTTCATAAATGAATTGAAAAGCAGTTAAAAGCGGGATCAATATATTTTATTGAATTGCTCAGATGAACAAGTCTTGCTCAGCTTTTTGATTATGTCCTGTTCAGGTTTAAACAGGTCTTGATCAGGTTTGAACAGGTCCCGATCAGGGTTTAAACAGTTCCCTATCAGGTTTAAAAAATATCATGATCAGGCTTGAACTGATCTTGACTAAGAATCGAACAAGTCCTTATCAAGTTTTGAAAAGGCCCTGATCAGGTTTGAACATATCATGAAAAGGCTCTAACTGGTCCTGATAAAGGTTTGAACAGGTCCATATAAAGTTTGATCAGGCTTAAACTGGTCCTAATAAGGGTTTGAACATGTCCTGATCAGGTTTAGAACAGGTCCTGATCAGGTTTTGAACAATCCGATGATCAGGTTTGAACATATCATAATCAGGCTTAAACTGGTCATGATAAGGTATTGAACTGGTTCTGATAAGGTTTGAAGATATCATGATCAGGCTTGAACTGGTCCAGATAAGGTTCAAACAGGTTTCTGACCTAATGAGTGTTTGCATGGCAAATGAAAGGTCCTGAGTACGAGTCTCTAAGATTCAAGATATTTTTCATTATTCTATATTAGCAAATTTTTTTCAGTGTCCGTAATAGCCCGGAAATTGGAAAAATTCGGGAAATATAAGAAATTTGGCGAAGAAAAAGATTATCGAGTCATTTATTACCAAAGAGGAAATAGCTCAGCAGTAGTAGTAGTAGTAGTAGTAGTAGTAGCTTGCCTTTCAAAATTGTTTTCCTCTACAGAAAATAAAGGACAAAGAAAAAAATAAAAAAGCATGGATATCCCTAGGAATAAAAAAATCGGCTGCAAACCTTAGGTCATTGAACATAATAAGAAAGCACACCACTAATGAGTGGTTTTTACTCTACTTCTATAATTACAGGCGCACCTATAAAGTCGTAATAAAAGCTGCTAAGGAAAACTACTACAAACACAGAATAGAGAACGAAAAACAAAATCTTAAAACTGGTCTATAATAAACAACCTAAGGGCAAAAGTACTCATCTCCTCCCATATGAACATTGAACCAAACAAACTTAATGAATTTTATTGTACAGTAGCTGAAAACTGACCTGACATAGTACCAATGACTGACCCTTGCATTATCTCAAACATATATCCATATCAGATAGCTTTTACTTATATAACACTGACATTGACGAACTCAAATCGATCTTCAACCAAATGAAAAATAAAAAATCTTGTGGGTTGGATGAAATATCAGTGAAAATATTACAAAATTTGCAGATGAGGCGTGCATGTATTAGTCGAAGCAATTAACATTTCATTTATGACAGGTGAATTCCCTACTTGCTTAAAACTGCTATTATAATTCCACTGCATAAAGGTGGTCAACTCAAGAACCCTCGAACTTTAGACCAATCGCACTACTGTCAACCCTCTCGAAAATAATTGAGAAGCTAGTTAAGAAAAGACTAGTATCATTCTTAAATCGACATAATATATTTTCGTCCTCTCAATTTGGGTTCCAACCCAATAAAAGCACCAATGATGCTATTTTCAACCTGTTGCAGGCAGTTTACACAGAATTGAATACCGGGGAAGCTGTTGGAGCAGTGTTTGTGATTTTTCCAAAGCATTCGATTGTGTGAATCATGGAATACTGCTTCAGAAGCTGGATTGCTATGGAATCAGAGGTGTAGCTTATAACTGGCTAAAATCGTATCTCTCTAACCAATTCAGATGGTAAAATGTAATAATAAATTGTCAACCCTTCAAATATCGATTATGGTGTTCCCAGGGCTCGGGTATTGGGACCACTTCTTTCTCATTTATTTAAATGATCTTGTAATATCAACATTTCCGGAAAATTCACCATGTTTGCAGACGACACCACAATAATGTGCACGGAAAAAATGTTGAACTCTTTGAAAGAAAATATCACTTTGATTTGAGAAAGTTAAACGATGGTGTGACTCAACTTGCTGTGCTTCAACATTGAGAAAACAAGCATACTAACCTTCAAATTCAACTTTGATAACCTAGCTTTAGGCAATCAGAGGGTAACTAGCCAACCCCACACCAAATTTCTAGGTTTATACCTAGATGACAAATTGAAATTTAGGCCACATAAAAAACTGAGTAAAACATTAGCATCAGGCTGTTATGCTGTTCGAGTCATTACCAATGAACTTGGCCTCAATTCAGGCAGAATAGCGACTTCACTGGTTGAATCTCACATAAGATATGGCATCTCCTTCTGGGGTTCCTGCTCTAACCAGTTGATGAACTCAATATTTGTACTTCAAAAGAGAACATTGAGGTACTTTTGTAAATGTCGTTCAAGGGTTCATTGTAGCCCTTTTATTGAACATCGAATTTTAACGCTAACTTGTATATTTATTCTCAAACAGTGTGCTTAATACATAAAACAAAATCAAAGAGCCAAATAATAGACCCTGTTATATTACCCACAACACAATAATATTAGTATGCCCTACTCAACATCATCTTTGACAAAAATTGCCTTATATTCAAAGTAGGAAGATTTATAACCACCTACCTGGCATTCTCAAGAATACAGTAAATCTCGCACCATTTAGAAATTCAATTAAGAATATCCTTCTCAAAAAGGCATATTACAACCTTCAGGAATTCTATAGTGACAACCTTAGTTAGATCATTATGTATGACTAGCACTGTACACCCATTTATTTATTTTATTATATTGTAATTCCTCTGACTACTGAATGTAGTTTATATATCGTATAAATGTAATTTTTAATTGTTGAGTATTGTTAAAATTTTAACGTGTAGTATGACAATCATTTTACATTTTAATGTTATTAGTTGTGTTTGTATATGTGTGTATTATTTGTTTTATGGTATGTAATTTTTAATTGTTGAGTATTGTTAAAATTTTAACGTGTAGTATGACAATCAACTAATAACATTTTACCATGTTTTGGAAGTGTTATTAGTTGTGATTGTATATATTTGTATTTATGAGTAAGTATTTTTATTATTAATAATTGTTTAATTGTTTATGTCCCTTTCACAAAGCTTTGTCAACAAGAAACTATCTTAGACAATAAAGTATTTTGATTTGATTTGATTTGATAGTAGTAGTAGTAGTAGTAGTAGTAGTAGTAGTAGCTAATTGTTTTTTTAGAATGTTTGTAATACTCCGAATGAGATTTTCAGGGAAAGGATTTGTAGAAAATTTATTGGAAATTTCTTTGTCCTGGAAAAGTTTCAGGAATATATAAAATATAATAAAATGAATGTCTGTTTGTGTTGGTAAGCGTATAACTTGAGAACGGCTGGACCGATTTGGCTAATTTTTTTCAGGAAAACGGGATAACAGGAGTTTTTTAAGTACTCAATATTATTTGAAGATTTGGAAGAGCAGAAAATTGACTTTGTTTCGACGTTTATTCGACGACTTCTTCAGGGCTTCAAAGTCTCACAGCATCAGCAGAAAATTTTCCCGATTTTCAAACATTATGTAGAATTTACGTCCTACATTAACTGGAAATTTTGACTAATGGTAACAAGGACAATCAAATTTTAAAAAAATTGCCAACGTTTCGGCGTTTATTTGACGTCTTTTTCGTATCCCAAAACCCTCCACATGCCAATTTTGAATAATCACAAAACTCGCCCGCCATCTTAAATTTATGAATTTTGACAAAAATTTCATAATCTCAAGCCGCGAAAACCCCCGCATACCAATTTCAAATTGAATCGGACCATAATTACAAAACTCATCCGCCATCTTGGAGCCGCCATTTTAATTTTATAAATTTTGACAAAAAATTCATAGTCTTCGATCCCCTAAACCCCCACATACCAATTTCAAATTGAATCGGACCATAATTACAAAACTCATCCGCCATCTTGGAGCCGCCATCTTGAATTTTGACAAAAATTTCATAATCTCCAACCCCGAAAACCTCCACATACCAATTTTGAATAGAATTGGACCACAATCACAGAGATCATCGGCCATCTTGAAGCCGCCATTTTGATTTAAATAATTTTGACAAAAAATTCATAATATTTGACTCCGGAAACCCCCAAAAATTTTGAATCGAATCGGACCATATATACAAATCTCGGTCGCCATCTTGAAGCCGCTATTTTGTTTTTTTCTCTAAAAAATCCATAAGGCATTGTCACGGGAACTATGGACACCTGCCAAATTTCACGTTAATCAGTGGGTCAAATTCAACTTGTAAGATTTCATTACACACATCGGGAGAGGTGAAAGTAAATAAAATCTTTTAAAAATGATCGAAAATTCGGGATTTTTCTGCTCCATTGAAAATACCCATGGGACTGATACCGTGCAGACTTTGAAGCCCTGATGAAGACGTCAAATACGTCGAAACATGGGCAATTGTTCCGCTATTCCAACTTTCCAGTTAATTTGAAGGACGTAAATTCAAAAATGATCGAACATTAGGGATTTTTTTGCTTCATTGAAAATATATATAGGACTGATGCTGTGCAGACTTTGCAACCCTGAAAAAGACACGTCGACAATTTTTTTTAAATTCAGATCACTTTTAATGTCCTTGTTTTCGCTATCCCAATTTTCAAGTTAATTTGGAAATTCTACATAAAGTAAATATTATGTTGCAGTTGGCAGATCTTCGTAAAATTAACCTTTTCTGGTGCATTTCCGACAGGGCAGAAGGAATAATTCAAGTAACTGAACAAAGATCTGACTTTTTCCACATGGGTAGTTTGTTAAATAAATCAAAACGAAAATATTTCCTGAAAAAGAATTATGACTATCTCCACCAAAATCCTCAGTGGTAAAAGCTAGTAAAAATAATTTCGTGTGTCGAATTGGCGGGAATTCGGTTGGAATGATGAAGAAAACTTAATTTTAAATGGTCGACGATTCGAAACTTTACTGTTTCATCTTCAGGACTCCAAAGTATAAAAACCAAGACTTGAAAATAAAATACTTGGTATATATGAATCAAAATGTAAAAGATTACTCGAAATGACAATTAATCATCGAAGATTTGATTTGGTTTCATATATACATTGTTCGAGAATTTAATTTTAAATATATTATTTATTGTACTTTAGAGTCCTGAAGATGAAACAAAAAAGTAACGAAACGCCATAAAATTTGGTTATCTTCTTCATCATTCCGACCAAATTCCCGCCAATTCAACACGTGAAATCATATCAGCCGTCGCTTTTCTACAAAAAGTAAAAATAACACAAGCAAAACGACGAACGACTTCAACAAATCCCCCTAATTTGATTACGTCATCAGCATCACTCACCTGCAGAGATTTGTAATCTTGAAGGATCTTTTGTACATCTCTAGCGACTTGGTAATGTTCAGCTCCGATAATGTTAGGGTCCATGATACGAGACGTGGAATCCAAGGGATCGACGGCGGGGTAGATACCCAACTCGGCGATAGCTCTCGACAGTACGGTGGTGGCATCCAAGTGAGCGAATGTGGTGGCAGGTGCGGGATCTGTCAAATCGTCAGCGGGTACGTAGATGGCCTGCACCGAAGTGATGGAACCCTTCTTGGTGGTGGTGATTCTTTCCTGCATGCTACCCATGTCAGTGGCCAAGGTAGGTTGGTAACCTACAGCAGACGGGATACGACCCAACAGAGCAGATACTTCGGAACCGGCCTGGGTGAATCTGTGGAAAAAGGAAAGCAGTCAAGTGCAAGCCTCACAAAATGTACACACGCAGAGCAAGCATAATCAAAGTCGGCTAATAAAAATTACACTAATACAAAGGGCAATGTAATTAGTCGTGGCTATAGTAGTATATCTGCCGCTGTCATAAATCAATTTTTATTACAATACACAACGTGTTGAACTGATTAAAAATGCAAAAAGAGAATCCGACACTTAACCCTATGAAATCGAATCAATAGGACTAAGAAGAAAAGTTATTTTAGAAAAATTATGTTTTTTTATTACTGTGATACAAATACAATGTAATTCAAAACTATTGTAACCAAGGGGCAGAAGTACCTTGGTCAAAAGCCCTTTGGATAAAATTGATTAAATAAAATACAATTATAATTATTATTGCAAAAAGAGAATATGAGAATCTTTATTAAATTGTTGCAGACTACCGACGATACATATTCAAACTGTACCTCTGCAAAACTCAATTTTAGACTAATGAAAGCAAACTAACCTGAAAATTGTCGATGAAGAGCAATACATCCTGACCTTCCTGGTCACGGAAGTACTCAGCAACAGTCAATCCGGTCAAGGCTACACGGGCACGGGCGCCTGGAGGTTCGTTCATCTGTCCGTAGACAAGAGCTACCTTGGAGGTCTTGTCTTTGAGCGAGATTACTCCGGATTCAATCATCTCGTGGTACAAGTCATTTCCTTGAAAGAACAAGAAGAAAAAAACGTCAAGAGAAGTCATTCCCATTAAGAAGATAAAAAATTAGAACACACAATGCAGATGGATAAGATTTTCTAAATTCTTGCTAGCAACTTTGCTTTGACCTCCTTAACAAAAAACACTAATAAATTACCTTCACGGGTTCTTTCTCCCACTCCGGCAAATACAGAGTAACCACCATGGGCTTTGGCAACGTTGTTAATAAGTTCCATGATAAGGACAGTTTTGCCGACTCCTGCTCCACCAAAGAGACCAATCTTACCTCCTTTGGCATATGGAGCCAAAAGATCTACAACCTAAAAATCAAATAAACTATTGGAGTCTCCCATATATCAATATAGCTATGTGTAAAATTTCTAAAAATGATAATATTGAATCTGACAAATTGTTAATGGGAGTTTTCCAAGGAAGCTTTTTGGGGCCATATATATATTTTAAATGGCCTACACGAGGATCATATTCTCTGAATCTCTTTGCTACTGTTTGACTCTGTGATATTCTGAGATGCAATAGAAATATAAACAATTCGCTGAATAATATCAAAAATCCTAAAAGTTAATAAACAAAACTTGTCAACAAAATGAAAGAATATCATATCATCAGAATATAGCTGCATAATTTGAATACCATCAATATCAATGGTGAAAATATCTAAATTGTATTCGAAATTAAATATTATCGCCAGCTCTTTGACATTACATAACCAATTTGAGTATATTATCAAGAAAGTATAAAAAAAGCTAGAGTTTTGAATTGTTTGAGCACCTACGCTAAAATAACTTTCAGTTGCTTCTATCCAACCTCATTTTGATAATTGTGCTTCTCTCTGTTTTTTATTCAATCAAAATAAAATGTGTTAGCTGCAAAAAGTGGAATGCTTATCATTCTTAAAATGCAGTGGCTACACTACAATTTCGTAAATTATTAATTCACTTCAGTGGTCGTCAGTAAAGAAAAGGCTATATTTTTAACAATGGTTTTTATTTTTAAGATTGCCAAAGGTTTTCAACCAACTTATTTTAATAATTTTTTAATTTTTAACAGAGATATTCACAATCATAACACTAGGTATAATAATGGCTTCCACATTAATAGAACAATTCGAGAGGATCCATGAATAACTCAGTGGTTCTCCATTGTTTTACCCTACATTGCATTGTTCATTAGTTTATAAAAATATATTTCAGATTTATTTTTGGACCTATTACACATTTGGATATTAAGATAGTAGTAATTGCTTTGAAAACATTCATTATGTATATCGGTGTAATGTTTAAAAAAACTAGGGACTTTTTTTTATAAGAAATTAAATTATTCAAATAACAAGTTTTCTTATAAAAGCAATTCCCAGTATTGCAAGTACATTTTTTTCAAATTTGTTATCATAATAATGTTCTAATACCATTAATTTTAGGTATTGAACTCTTTGGCCTTGAGAATGTTGGTGGAATTTATTTCTATCTCTCCTAAATGCGGTACTTTTATATCTTTTGGAGTATCACCCTTCCAAAGTACAAAAAGGGGTCATTTTCAAGCCCCAATTTCACATGCAAAAAAAACGCTTTCCTCCAACAATCACACAAAAAAATAACCTTCCACATGACACTAAATCCTTTAGTGGATTTCATTTGACATTTTGGTAGAAAATAATAAATCAGTTACTTGAAATTCAAACATTTTCCCCTTCATTTATAGATCAACTGTTTTTGTACCACCATTTGGCAGTTTACTCATATACATTTGAATGTGTTTCATTGTCATTTGGAAAATTTTTGAAAGTAATGGAAAACTACCCTAGTACAAAATTGGACACGGCACCTAATTTAAAAAAAATAATATTAGGAGTTTTTCTGAATTGGGTTTAAAGAAACCATTGCGACTCTAAAGGAATTGTTATATCTTACCTTGATTCCCGTGACAAGAATTTCTTGCTCTACACTCATGTCAACGAATTCTGGGGCTTCAGCATGAATGGATGCCAATTTATCGCTGGCAATTGGACCCCTTTCGTCAATGGGTTCTCCGATTACGTTCATGATCCTACCCAAAGTTTCAACACCGACTGGAATACGGATAGGGTAGCCTGTGTCATTTACCTTTTGTCCACGGACAATACCTTCGGTACCATCCATAGCAATGGTACGTACTGTGTTTTCTCCCAAATGCTGGGCAACCTGTAAAAAATCATCATTTAAATAATTCAACCATAAGTGAGCAATGATAGAATAGTATATATTGCATCCATAATCAGTTCATCTTGGACATTTCTGACTTACAATAATATATATAAAAAAATATACAATGAAACTGTCAACACATCAGTAAAATGAAATCTATTAACAAGAATACTAGTAACCCACTGAAATCATTAATTTCATAAAGGCTCATTTTGATGTGGATTTTTTTTATGTTTTTTTGAAATGTTCCAATGGTAGTTCTCCGACTTCCTTAGGAAGACAATTGAATAGAGAAATACCTATTGATTTACTTTTTCCCTAATCTCTTCATAGGAGTCACAAGGTTATGACTGTTCCGGGTATTATAGGCAGGAATATTTGAATCAGTTTTGAATATGTGTAAGTTTTTTAACGTGTGTGTGTGATGTTTTCATAGACAATTTTTGGGAACAATGTCATAATACCAAGATTTTGAAACAGAGGACAGACAATTAGCTATTTCTTCAAAGATTAGAATTAATTCTACAAATCTAAAACATTAACAAAACATGTTGTGTTTCTGGTTGCAGCAACTTTTTGCGTTCCTGTTGCGAATCGGTAAACATCAAAGGGTTTCCGTTTTGTTGCAATTTTATGCAACTTTGTCGGTGCGGTGAGTACATCATTGAAAAACAAAGACAAAACAGAAACACAACCAGTATTTTGTGGTGTTTGCGAACTTCTAGGTGTTGTGTAAAGTTGATATTTTTTTATAGATCGCAGGGCTGACCAGCTGTATTAAATCTTCAAAGTTCTCAATGGACATTCTTAAAAACATCTGAAAACTAGAACGCATTTCCTCTTGCAATCCAATATCGTCTTAACGTAAATCGGCTTATAATTTCTCAATGCCAATTTTTATTTCTTTCACGTAAGGACGGTTACACCCAAAAGCGTTTTATTTTATTTTCCCGGTGACAACTTTAAAGAAGCAAAGAACCCTCCCTTCCCTCCCTTCCCTTTCAGCATAAAAACGCCACATGTTTTCACTTATAATTGCACGAGAGGTTTGTATTTTATCGGGTAAATTTGGGTTGTTTAATGAGAAACTGTTGCCTTCAATTAGACGAGAAAAACTGTCAACTATTAAAAACACGACACCGAAGGTGGAGCGTTTTTAGGCTGACAGTGTTTTGAGTCAAATTGCTAAGGGAAACAGTTTAGAATTTGAACACAAATTTATCTGATATTAATACAAACATCGAGTGTAATTCGGCAGGACAATTGAATGAATAAGAAATTTAGAAACTACCAACACCGCGATAATTGATAAACAAATGAATAAGTGAAAAAACACTGTAAAAGTTGCATCTAACTTTTGCCGCTGTCAAACTGACAATTGCACTATGGCATATGCGATTTTTTATACATGAGTTGAATTGTCACGGTAAATATAAAGTTAACGTACACATGCTCTCTGTATGTAGGTAAAAAACTTTTCTTACGTGTTTTTGCCTCCTGAACACGAATCGAAGAAAAATGCGGCGGCTCATACCATTTCCGAGCACTTTTTTTTTACCTCATATTCAAGCAGTTTTCTCGCACAAAAATCACTCAAAATGCCTCATTCTTTTAAGCATAAGCATAAACATTACACCCTAAATCACTTATTTTCGGCACAAATTCACAAAAAATAATGCAATTTTCATCTAAAAAATCCTCCTTTTTATATAGTTCCAAAAAACAAACTTGAAACATGTGACCGATGAAATTTAGTAACTTTCCCTTTTTTTTCATGTTGGTAATAAATGAATCATGATGAATCATGGGCCCAAAAATAATTGCAAATATAAATGAAGGAGAAACAATTACTCATATTTGAATTCGAAAAGTTGGCGGTGATTCATTTATTACCAACATGAAAAATAAGGGAAAGTTACTAAATTTCATCCGTAACATGTGTCAAGTTTGTTTATTTGGAATTGTATAAGAAAGAGGATGTTTTCGATAAAAATGACATTATTTTGTGTGAATTTGAGCCGAAAATAAGTGATTTAGGGTGTAATGTTGAAAGAAGGAGGCATTTTGAGTGATTTTTGTGCGAGAAAACAGTGCTTGAAAATGAGGTAAAAAAAAGTGCTCTAACTCGGAAACAATATGAGACCGCCACAATTTTCTTCTTCTGTTTTTGTTTTGTTGGTTTAATATGGGATTTCAATAGTCTATTATATAATAAGTATAAACCTTATGAATCTAGAGGATAATTTTTCAGGAAATTGTCCACTCAATCCACACTGCTAAGAAATATTCTTTAAAAAATATGAAAATATATGTTTTGTCTGTTTCTATTGACTATTTTTATATATGAATTGCCAAGTATTATCATCGAAACTTGAATAACTGCAGTAGCAAATTCTTTTCCACTGTAAGATAATTAACAGGTATAACTAAGTCATTTTGATTATGTAATATGCATTTACATTTCATGAGAATGCAATGAGAAAATTCTCAGTAAAATTATGCTCCAGTGAAAAATATAGGCCTTCACTTTACTAATGATAAGCTCAGGAATGATGGTTGGTCTGGTAAAAAAGACAGATTTAAAACACTGAGTCCATATATTTAGATTATTTTTACTATGATGTGGGTGCTAGGTCACAAGGGAATCAATGCCAATGAGGATGCGGACAGCCTTGCCAGGAAAGGGGGCAAACAGTCAATTCTCTGGTCCAAAACCCTCCAGTGGTGTTTTCAAAGCCCACATCAAAGAGTTAAATAATTAAAACCACTGGAGTAAGGTTCGAGGGCAAAGACAAGGCAAAAAGGCTTCTGGCCCATCGTCAAAGAACAGTTTCTCTAGTTGGACAAGAAAGACTTGAAACTGGTAACGGGACTGCTCGCCAGACATTGTCCTCCGAGGAGATTCTGAAGAGCCATATAGACCCCCCTACAATTTAGCTTATTTTTTAGTTATTCTTAATTTTTTTCCTTGCATTGTTATTAGATGAATAAATAGATGGATGGATGAACAGCTTTTCTCGAAAATGTAAATAGGCTCGCAGAAAAAAATACTGGCCTCCTCTGATGGGGTTTATCAAGAGATCCACATGAAATACAATATATATTTGTCGGTTTGTTCAAACAAAAATATACCAATCATCTATATTATGTAAGTGGTACAAGTTGGAGAACGGTGATAAATCCCCAGGCAAATTCATGTGATCCTGGGACCAGGGAGATTTAAAAAAACAGAATGCGTTTCCTTCTTACCTCCAATACGAGCCTAGGAGTACGATTTTCGACTTCCAAAGCATTGAGAATGGGTGGCAGTTCTTCGTCGAATTGAACATCAACTACAGCACCGATAACAGCGACAACCCTGCCTGCACTAGGACCAGCGGCTGCGGTCTTAGCAGCGTAATTCCTGCCTAAAATTCAAATTGTAATCGATAATAAAGTTAGAAGTTTTTCGGTGTTTTTACGTAAGTTTCAAAATGGCGATGGTTTCAGCCGGGTTATGTAACTTGAGACAGAATTTTTTAAATTAATATATTTGTATGTGCACAATCAATTGGAAGAGGATACAAATGTGAGGGTACTATTGAAATATACATAATTTGTTCAGAACAGAGTAAAGGTTTGACTTCCAAGAAGCAACCAGATCAAAATAGCTTTTGGAACAAGGCTTTTCAACACAATCAGTAAAATAATTTGAATTATACTCACTGGAAACATTGTACGACGATACTACTTTGAGTGATTCTGTTCCAACTTTTTCAATAGTTTTTCCAGCCAAAAGGCCCGAACTTGCTCTTGCCACAGCACCCAACATGGTCGCTGAATAGGAAATATCGACAGACAACTACTACGTAATCCCAGATCGTGACCCAGGTTCTGACTGCTGACTCCTACGGACTCTACGAATGCGCAAGAGACACTTCCTGATGCGCAAAATCTGAATTTCGGCTGCGTGCGTTTCTAAGGTATAAAGGCAAGTTCCCACTAGGCGGAAAATATGTAAGAATATTTTCATACTGAGACTCCCATTGGCTTACAATGAGCAGAAAATATATGAAGCAATAGAATTGCAGGGGGCGGAGATTCCGGAGATCGATCAAAGCCTACACAGACAACCGTTATAAATAAGGTGCATTCCGAAATAATAATAGTAATCTGAACACAGGATTACTTCGAGCAATCGATGCGTTACCGGAGAAGCCACGATTACGTAAGAGAGAGAGAGTGCTGGATAAGTGCACCAACAGAAAGCATGGTCCGAAAAACAGAGCTAGGGAGCAAAGATTATTGTTCTACTCTTTGGCCAGAGAGAGTTTCGTTCAAGTTGCCAACTTTACGGAAAACATCTACAATGATATACATTTTCTGTGGAATGGTATATAAAAAATAAAATAACAACAGTTGCATGTCTTAGTTTTGGTAATAAGGTTGTAAATGAATAAATTATGCACAGACACAATTTTCTAGACAATTTTGTCCGTCATGTTTGATTAATAGGGATTTTCTGACATCTGGCAGTTTTTTCATGCAACCAACAGCACAAATAAAAATAAACTAAATAATATTTTGATATTTTCAGACGTTATTTCTCAATATCAGCTCAACTTTGGCAAAACACCATTATGCCATATATTTATTAACTTCAAATATTGATAATGCATATGTGAAGCCAAAACAATTGAACATCAACCTTAAAAATCGGGTGCTCACAAGTAAATGGCATGCACCAAGAAAAACACATTTTTTATCAAATATGCGATTTTGTTCGTCCATCTCGTTCTAGTAGTCATTATTTCCATATATTTATTAAGTACCAATATTGATAATAAAGACAGCAAATGGAAAGCCCAAATGAAGCATGACCATCGCTCGGACTCTTCCTAATCGGCAACGTTGAATTGACGCGTATGCGCGAAAATGGAAGCCTGACAAGTTCGGTTGCCATAAATGACAAGGAAAGACATACAAAACTCGACTTCACTTTCATTGCTTTGTTCTCATGGCCAGTTATAAATATTCGTAGTTAATAAATATATGATTATTTCACGTGAAAAAATGTTGGAGCATGAAAAGCTTATTTCATTTGTTGAAAATTCTCATTATGGAATCATAACCACAAAATTCTGACATTAGTGATTTTTCCTCGAACTTAACCATACAAACCGGGTTAGCAATAAGTTAACCTGTCAATATTCCTCGAAGTATATTCCAAACTATGACGTAAGAGTTAACCAACCACACAAACCATTCCACTGAGATAGTTTGACAGAGTAGTTATCTTGCTGGAGGTTAGGTTTTTTGTTCATTCATATGGAATGATAAGGATCCTATCTCAGTCCTATCTCAGTGTGAAAGTATATTCAAAATATATAATGGATTCATACAAAGTATATGTGAATGAGATATTATATCAGATTATGTTCATCATCTTCCAGCATTTGCATAATCCAGATATTGATGGCCACTAAAGAAGGATGTGGTGAAATATGATTATCTTCTATAAATTCCAGTACTAATAAATTTGCCAAATTCATTTTCATTGTATTTTCAAGAACTCGAAGTACACATAAGTAAAGAAAAGATAACAAAATATTAATCAACGTCGTAATGAAAATTTTCAACCCTTAAACACATAATATAGGACTCCTATATTGTGTGCCTCAACAACAAAAAACAAATCTGTCAACCTTCTCAAGTTAAACCGAAGTCTACCGTGACGTCATACAATAGTTAACCTGGTTTGCGTGGTTAAGTTCGAAGAAAAATGACTTTTATTTTCACGTGTCTGGTCAAAATGTCAAATAAATAACCTAACCTTAAATATTTTTGTATTTTATTTTTTCTTTGCATAAGTTCGGTTCCCAAAAATTACATATTTTGATAATAATTTCTCAAATATCAATTCGACCTTAACTTGAATAACCCCCAAACACTAGCACCAATCGTACTCCTTGCGCCTCTGGTGGTCGTGTGCATCGTTACTTCACACAGTACAAACTTTTAGCGCTAGGTCTCTCAAACGGAGTAACATTTGCTTCGATCTGTCACTGTGAATTATCATTTGGATCATTCCAGATGTTTTGTATCTTCATTTGTGTGTTTAAGTTATATTTTGATATGTAATTATTCATAATAGTTTGAATTATGACCGACACATCACATTAAAAGTAAGGTTAACCTAATGACTTGTCAGAATAGTGTTCCATATTATAATTTTTCTTTGCCTCAGTTCGGTCCTCAGATATTACATTTTGTGAAAATATTTTCTCAAATCCAGTTTTTCGAAATTTTCAAATTTAAAGGTGCCCCTCAATTCCAACTCCATTTGACCTTAAATTGAATAACTTCCCCCAAACACTAGCGCCAATTGTATTGTTTTCGAAAATACATAATTACATTTTTAAAATATTAATAGACAATACTAATTTTCAACCCAAACATAAATTAACTCACTTTAATGAAATGTTTTAGTAACAAGTGAAAATACTATAATATAAATATTAGTACAACATATACACGAAGGCAGATGAAATTATAGTTGGCAGAAGCAACTAGCGGTAAAAGTTTGAACTGTGTGAAGTAACGATGCATACGTCCATCAGAGGCGTTAGGTTTTGGATGTATGAAAAAATTGGCGTTTTCAATTTCAAATTATTTAAAACCTTGAACATTTTTTCAATTTGAGTTTGTGACTGAACTTTCTAGGTGGTAATCTATATGTGCAAATCAAAATATTCTAGAAAAGGGGCACATGCGTGTTTCCCTACTATGTTGTCTGTGTTTGCGGGAAACTTATTCAAGGACGAATCGAATTTGAAATGAAAATGCTTTTCAAACCGGAAAATTTTTGGAATTAGAGAACATACTCACCAAGTGTGATTTTTGAGGCCTGCATTAATGCAAAAACCCCAAAAAATAAAATCCTGCATGTTCTCCATTAGTTTCTGTCAGATTTTTCCAGATATATTGGGTTTTCTCTCTGCTATTTCTTCAAAATGAATGTAAAATTATTTTTTGGGACATACTTTTTTTTAGGAAAATATCCATTTCATATATAATTATGATTAAGTTCAAGCTACAATACTCGAAAGTAACAATTTTGGTTCTGTTGACAATTTTTTTCAACATTGAAAATTTCCGATATTGGATATAGAAAAATAACCAATTACTCCTAAATAAGCCTGATTAGCCATATCTTTGAAAAACAAAATAACAAGATTAGTTACAGAAAAATTAATTTTCTGATGGTAATCTCTAAATGAGTGAAATAATCATCACTAATATATTTGTATGAAAAAAAAACCCAGTAGTATGTACATGTGAGCTTCACTTTCTATCATGGAACAAATACTACTTAATTAATCCTTTTGTTTTTCAATTCTTCCAACTGTCTTCTGACAGCATCAATTTCTTCCAAAGTTACAGTAACAGGGACTTCACAATCACTCTGCTCCTTTCTTATAAATTGAAGGGAGGCAATTTTTTCTTCAAGGAAGGCTTGCTGCTCGTTTTCCAACTGCATTCTGTAGTTAGCTAATCTTTCCTGCTTTATACCTGTAGAATATTTGTCTGTTAGTTTTTGCAATGACTCTTTTCTGGTTATCCAATGGAATTCATTGGGAGGTGGTTTATAAATGATTTCCAATGTCTCCAGTAACCACTCGAATTTTTTATAGTCCCAACGACGTAAATATTTCAAATGCTTTTTCCTCCTGTCAATCAGTTCCTTCAGTTTTACTTTCAGCTTTATATTACGGGGAAATCTTTCCATCGTTTCCTGGAGAGCTCTGATTATTCCTGAAACAATTAAAATTAGCTCATAAGACTCTAGGATTTCACAAGTTTGCTTCTCTAATGAATTTGAACAAGATGAGACATGAGAAAATTCAATTCAGATTCGAAATCAGTGTAATTGGAGTAGTAAAAATATGTGACTAGTTTACTCATTTTTCTGAATGAAGTGTATACAAAGTAAGAAGTAAATTTGGTGAGATCTCCTTTGAATCCATCTCCATAATTTTCCTAATAAAATGTTTGGAAAGAAGGTTCCTGGTGTTCAAATCGAGATTTCAGAAATTACAGCCTTTGAAAATATTTGTTATTATTGTTATGTGGTAGTTTCATTTGAAAGGCCTCAATCCAACACAGAGTTAAATTCTACTCTGGGGGAGTCTGCTCTTTCGTTTACAAATATTGAGTGGAAGAGTTGAAACGAGGCCATACGAGCTGGTAAGACGAATATCGCAGTGGTCGACCAAATGAAGTGACTACACCAGAAATGGTGAAAAAAATCCACAAAATGGTATTGGATGACCGTCAATACATTTGGACATGGCATGATGATAATGTAAGAGCACTGGAGAAACCATGGACAAGTAATCTAAATGACTGAATTTGACAACAATATCAAACAAAAAAATCAAAAAGTACCTTGAAATTTCCAAAACTGAAGGGGATAATGGAAAGATGTGGTACCATCCCCACACAGCTGTGAAAAATACAGGAAAAGTAAGATTTGTTTTGGATGCAACAGCCAAAAGTAATGGCATAAGAGTAAAGGATTTTCTGCCTAACTTCTATCCTTTATTGATTGCTATATTGTGGCATTTTAGGATAAGAAAATATACAGGGTGTTAGTGAATAAGTGCGACAAACTTCAGGGGGTGATTCTGCATGAAAAAATAATGACAGTTTGCTATATAACTTTTGTCCGCAAATGCTTCGTTTTCCGGGATGTTGAAGTTTATTTATTGCTCTGAAACCGGTCGAGATATGCAAATGGAATTTGGTGAGTTTTAAGAGGTAGTTATTGCGCATTTTTTGACATGCATTAAGAATTTTATATTCATCATTGGTGCGCATACGGGTAATTATCACAATTTTTTAAAGAAAAAAATGGTACGCCACTAAGATTTTCAAATTAAAATTATTTTTGAATTTCTCGTTCAATTTGGGACAAAAAATCTCTCTTGCCTTTTTTTCGTATGGGGCGCCGTTTTTATGCAAAAAAATTAAACATTTTTTATTTCTTTATGCACGACCGGGCATAAAGTAGCACTTTAGCGCCCGGATTTGCGGGCGTAAAGTAGCACTTTAGCACCCGTGGACTACTTTATCGCCCGGCGGGCGATAAAATCGTTGAACAGGCGCTAAAGTGAATTTAAATCTCATATCGATAGAAATCTATATTCTGATGGATCATATAATCAAACCCAAAACATTATTAATAATAATATAACGAAAACAATGAACAAAAATTAATTAAAAAAATGAATTATAACTTAATATTGACAATACAATTAGAACAGTTATTTATGGAAATATTTGGATTTGTTGTTTTCTGTTGTTGCAGATAGTTACTGATTTCAACTGATTCCTCATTACTAGAAGTCTGAAGAGAATGCATGTTATTATCTGGTGTTTCAGAGTAGTGAGCAATATTTTCAGATTGTCTGCAATGGCTAGTAGAAGGCTCATCATTTTCTACAATTTTCTTAGCAATCTTCAGCTTATTTGCAACTGAGGAACGTCTGAAGCAGTGACCAGTATATTCTTTTGCATTAGAAATACCTAGGTAAGTGGCTATTCTGAATGGTATTTGACTGAATGTATTTTTTCCGATAACCTGTCTCGTACACTTGCCATTTTTATAATATAAAAAAAAACGCTTTTGATCATTCTGATCTCGCAAGGAAGAATATTTTCTGTAAATATCCAAATAACTTGGCGATTTCTGTTCTTTATCGATTACAGTAAATACTCAATCTATCTTCGTTTTGGTTTCTCGTATAGTTATGAGTAAGAATGTCTCGAAATCTTGAATGTCGTTCACTGTAATATTTGCCAATTCTTCGCAGCGACATGCTCCACAAATACCAAAAATCAGTGCTACCTACAATAAATTCTCAGATTAACATACTGAACATTGAGAAAACATGGAATTAGAACTTACTTTCATCATAAGATACAAATCGTCTGGTGCTTCCCTCAAAAATAACTCGATTTCTTCTCTGCTTAGAATCTTCGATTTCTTTGGTTTATAACCATAAAATTTTCGTTTAAAAAAAGCTATCAATCTTGCGTATCTACTGATATCTATATTATCATGTACATTTAAAGTAGCTTTCAGCATGGAATAATATGACCACATGGTAGAGGGCTTACAATATTTAGATTTTTCCAGAAAATAGGCAAGAAGTACAGTCTCTGTGTATTTCTTATTTTTTACATTGTTCCCGTTGCACCACCTCACGAATTCTTCATACACCTTTTCTTGGATTTACTTGGCAATAAACTCAATTTCGCATCCTCAGCTGCTTTACTTATTACAATTCATACTTTCTTTGTCGCTTGAATCCATTTCAAAATCAGTAATAAATTATCTGTGATCACAAAAATTGACAGCAAATATGGCCTATATAATCTTATTTCGAAAAATTGACTGAGTTGCCATGGTAACATTCATTCCATCACTTCTTGATTTATTTTGTTTCCGATACGATATGAATATACATCCTCACGGCAGCCTTGATGTATTTTTATCATGTTCTAGATATAAAGAGGTATCTATCTACATGACATCAAATATACCGGTCGTGCATAAAATTTTGTATGTATTTCGGGCGTAATTTGCTTTTATGGACCTAAGCGTGTTAATAGCCCTCGCTATCGCTCGGGCTATTACTTACACGCTGCGGTCCATAAAAGGCTATTTTACGCCCTTGATACATAAATAACTATTAATACATAATCAAGAACTATCCAATACGTTAAACCAGAACAATAACGTTAAACCAGAACAATAACAGAAACCAGAACAATAACAGAAACGTTAAACCAGAACAATAACAAAGCTACAACAAATGTTCAAAATGACCTCCCTCAGACGTGACTACAAGATTCAACTCTTCGCCTCATTGATTGTCGTATTCGCGCAAATATTCCTGGTGTATTTCTTCTCGAAACTAATGACTTAAGTAATACAATAATGCTAAAATGGACTGGTGCACCATCATGCATGAACCAGAAGTGTTGTCTCAGCTGTAGAGGAATTTCTTCAAGAAGAACAGGTAACTCTTCCTGTAGGAAATTAGTCATTGTGGGAGGAAATATGGACCGATTAAATCATCATCAAGTACCCCAAGCCTTACATTTACTGAATACTGATGCTGAAAATGAGCCTCAAAGATTCCATGTCCATTTTCCTCATCCCAGAGATGTTTTGTGCATAAAATCGGCGCCCCAAACGAAAAAAAGGCAAGAGAAATTTTTTCTCACGAATTAAATAAGGAATTCAAAAATTATTTTTGATTTGAAATATCTTAGTGGCGTACCATTTTTTTCTTTAAAAAAATTGCGATCATTACCCGTATGCGCGCCAAATATGAACATAAAATTCTTAATTGCATGTCAAAAAATACGCAATAAGTACCTCTTAAAACTCACCAAATGTCATTTGCATATCTCGACCGGTTTTAGAGCAATAAATAAATAGCCAGTTTTTAAGAACAATCTGTATTGATTGTATTAATGCAATATCTGCGAGATGTTCTATTAGATTGTGGTCCAGAAAGGTGATTCAAGATTTCAGTTTGTGGAACAGAAATAAAGTTATGATTTTTAGAGCCGTTCCCCATTTTATAATGAAAATGTTATTTTTTTATATTAACTTGTAACGTGAAAAATCGTAGTAGTTTCAACATACCCGTCCATTTTGCAATTTTCACCTCTGCTGAACCAACATCATATTCATGTCTCTTCACTTTATGCACTACATCCTTGAAATATAACCTATTGGAGAACTTCTTTGGGGCAAATTCCAATGTGAACAATTTTTTCACAGTTTCATCGGCGGTCTGTAACTCCTTAGAATTATCAAAACCCAGCATATACAATTTCTTATCCAATTTAGGATAACCTAGCAAATCGCCAGTTTTCTCGGGTTTATAACAAGGTATTTTCTCTGGACGAACCCATTTTATTTTCAGGTCACTCTTAAAAGCATATCCTCGTGAAGAAATTCTGCTGAGATACATATTCACACCATTTCTGAAAGGTATTGCATTCATGTTGATACAAAAATATTAAATATTACATACAAAACTGTGACTATATAACTTCAAAACTGTGACTAGTGACTAGAATCCCATTTTGAGGTTATATGCAGTGTTGCCATACAGCCACAGGCTAACAGGGAACAGGCATGTCACAGAGTAGTTACACACACAGAGGAGAAGGCTAGACAATCAAACAAAATTAGAGAGAGATGGGGTCCTTCTCAAGTTAAATGCCCCGGGAGAATTGTCGGAATAATGATGCCCTTCTTTACCTACATCAAGGTAATTGTAAATTTACAATTGGAGAGGTTACGGCAATACCTCCATTTTGAATGATGTTTGTTATGACAGAATGCCAACTCTCAGTAATAATCAAGGAATGAATATTATTCCACATAAAACTCAAGCATTCGACACTATATACGATTTTGAAAGCGATTATCAAATAATTATTAATTTTTCATACATGTTTTCGAACTTATCACTTTTGTTGGCAGTATTGTTCTAATTCTAAAACATAATTTAGAACTGGCAACTGTGCCTATTTCGAGTTGAAGGTCCGAGGCCAATGGAGCGGCAAACCAAACATCAAGGGAAATCGGCGGAGCTTCATATCTGTGTATATAATATGTGCGCATGTGTCCGTTTTCAACAATATTTTGATTTGCCTATAAAGATTTCCACCTTGAAAGCTCAGCAACAAACGTAGAAATTGACAAGATGTGTAATGTCAAAAACACCGACATAACCTTAATCTAGACTGCTGATCCCGTATAATGAGAATTCATCAAAGAGCTTTTAGAGCATGCGCATTTTGTGTCTGTGACGATTCAAAATCACATAATGGCTCCTCGTTAGATGTCAATGTCTGAAATTACGTTATTTGTGCTTTCTGCGCTTTGCACAGACACGTTCACGTAAATTCTATTTGGATGAATTTTTCGAGTGGTGGAGATATGACCTCCAGCGGTCTAGATTAAGGTTATGTCGGTGGTCAAAAATGAAAACGCCAATTTTTTCATCACTTTCAAAAACATATTCCTAGCGCCTCTGATGGACGTATGTATCGTTACTTCACACAGTTCAAATTGTTACCGCTAGTTGCTTCGAACTGTTAACTATAATTTCATCTGTCTTCGTTTATATGTTGTACCATGGTATATAGACTAACCCTATACAATGGTTGTACTAATATTTTTATCATCATAGTCTAAGATTATAGTTTCTAATCTTTGGTATTTCCCATGGTCTCAGAGTGCTTTCAGAAAATTACAATATTTTAGCCAATCACAACACCCCACCGAAAATTAAAAATGTTATGATTGGCTCAAACACTTGACATTTCTGGACTCCGCCTCCGCATAGTCTGAAAGCTTTCTAAGGATAGGGTTAAGATTTTTTAATTTTGATTTCTACGTTTACGAATTTTCTCAAACAAACCTTTAATGATATTAATCATATAGTTTTAAGGTACATTACAACTAGATTCCAGAATGTCCCAAAAATAGATTGGGCGAAATACGTTTCAGAAACTGAAAAAAATATCACTAGTCAGGTTGATTTGAGGTGAAATTTGTATTTTTCATAAAGTAATACTTCATATTGTAGATAGAGGCAGTCGAAATATCAAACAGCGATGAATCGAAGAAAGACGAGGCCCCAGAACAATTCAGTCCGGCAGAAGCCAGCCTTTTGGCAAAAATAATTCGTAAGGGATTGGTAGAGAACAAAAACAACATAGAAGTTCAGAGAAAAGACCCAAAGTCACCTCTGTACTCGGTGAAGTCTTTTGAGGCTCTCAATTTGAATCCTAATCTACTCAAGGGCGTTTACGAAATGGGCTTCAACGCTCCCTCCAAAATCCAAGAAACCGCATTACCTACATTACTTGCCGATCCGCCACAAAATTTGATAGCCCAGTCTCAGTCTGGGACTGGCAAAACGGCGGCTTTGTTCTCGCGATGCTGAGCAGAGTCGATAGCAGCAAGAAATTCCCGCAGGTACTCTGCCTGTCTCCGACTTATGAATTAGCAATCCAATCAGGGGAGGTCGCTGCTCACATGGCGAAGTTCTGTCCAGAAATCGAAATGAAATTTGCAGTCCGAGGAGAAGAGGTGCCACGAAATGCTAAACTGACGGAGCATATTATTATCGGTACCCCCGGTAAAGTTCTTGACTGGGGTATCAAATTTAAAGTATTCGATCTGAAAAAAATCAAAGTTTTCGTATTGGACGAGGCCGACGTAATGATCGCCACCCAGGGTCACCAAGACCAGTGTATCAAAATACACAAAAACTTGAGTTCTTCCTGCCAGATGATGTTTTTCTCGGCAACTTATGATCAGGAGGTGATGGACTTTGCCGAGCATATTGTCAAGAATCCGATTACTATCCGACTGAAGCGAGAAGAGGAATCCTTAGATAATATAACGCAGTACTATGTTAGATGCAAAACGCAGCAAGAAAAATATAGTGCTGTAACAAACATATATGGCACAGTGGGCGTAGGCCAAGCCATTATATTTTGTCATACGAGGAAAACGGCGGCTTGGTTATCGGAGAAAATGTCCTCGGATGGCCACGCAGTAGCAGTTTTATCGGGCGACTTGACTGTCGAACAGAGAATCAACGTTTTAGATAGGTTCAGACAGGGGCAAGAGAAAGTACTGATCACAACTAACGTGTTATCGAGAGGAATCGATGTCGAACAAGTTACAATTGTTGTCAACTTTGATCTACCGGTGGATGTTCATGGAAAACCAGATTGTGAAACTTACCTCCATAGAATAGGGCGCACTGGAAGGTTTGGCAAGCAGGGTATTGCTATCAATTTGATTGACTCGGATCAATCTATGGAGATATGTAAAGCGATAGAGAAGCATTTCGAAAAGAAAATTCACTATTTGAATGCTGAAGATTCAGATGAGATTGAGAAGATTGGAAATTAGACAAAGGATGTTTTTTATTTTTTTAGTTTGATATCTTATAAGATCTGTTGAAACGTTGAACATAATGAGTTGCTTCAAGCATAATAAATGATTTTCAGTTATTTTACATATTACTTGTTAATCCTTTCGCTACTCGTCAACCAGTTAACTGCTCCAGACTAGTTGACTAAATATACTGGCCAGTATAGATTCTCACCTATAATACAAATTCAGGGAATGTGGGCCTTTTATCGAGGGACTCAGAATAGTACATGCGCAGGTAGTATAGCTACAATTCTCTATTTATCTTCATTTTTATGTTTGTCACTTTGGCACGGTAATTAACAGACAAAAAAATAAGTAAATATTGCCTTATATTGTATCTTAACGTTCCAAACAAGTATACTGCGTCTGTCAGGAGCCTTGCCTCTGGAGCAATGAGTAGTGAATGTGTTGAACAATATAAGTTGGTATAGTCTATCGCAATAGTAACTTTTTTTATATAACCTATGGCGAATTGCTAACACATCAGTTTCTATTTCATAAATCATTAGCTAAGCCCAACTTTGTGATTTCAAATGTCGCCAAATTTATTGTGTCAAAAATGCATTAGCTTATTAATGTAAAACAACGTTTCTGTGTGTTTGGCCAACAGAGTTGTTCAATGTCCAGCGTGGCTTTAGCCGGGAAAGTAGTTGTTTTCTGTGAGAAATTCACAAAAAATAACTTCATTTTAATCGTGTATTTTTCAATTCACAGAAAAATCTTTCTATCAATATTCAATTGAGAATGTTTCCCTTTTCAACATGAATACCCCACAAGAGGTTATCTTGACGATGGAAGATAGTGACTAAAGTTTATCTTTCAGTCGCAGATGATTCCACATCTGATTTTATGAACATCCTGTTTATATTTTCAACAAATCAATCTATCATACCCCATGACAGGTTTTAATGTCAGAAAACACTAATTTCAAAGTGTCTCTCCAAAAGAAATTATTCTAACTTTTTTCCATCTTTGCAAAGTGAGATTGCTTCTTGAAAATGTGTTTCCCATTTCTTCCGGTCTTCCTGATGATCGTGGAAACGTGAAATAGATTTTCGTCGACAAAAATGTATTGAAGACCTAGTGAATGCGATGTCTCTCCTGCGTCAATGTTACGATGAGTTCTGGTGAGTTCTCTCTTTTGGAAAACATTCTTCTTTGCCTCATTCATCTTTATGAGTTCTTAATTAAGACTGGAATAGAAAATCAAATAACTCTGAATGAAAAATGCAAATTTTCAATTTCAGATTTTTTCTTTTGAGTTAGGGCCTTTTCAGAATATCTATCAGATGTAGTTCAATGTCCAGCGTGGCTTTAGCCGGGGAAGTAGTTGTTTTCAGTTAGAAATTCACAAAAAATAACTTCATTTTAATCGTGGATTTTTCAATTCACAGAAAAATCTTTCTATATCAATATTCAATTGAGAATGTTTCCCTTTTCAACATGAATACCCCACAAGAGGCTATCTTGACGATGGAAGATAGTGACTAAAGTTTATCTTTCAGTCGGAGATGATTCCACATCTGATTTTATGAACATCTTGTTTGTATTTTCAACAAATCAGAATCAGGTTCTTCCAAATGTGGCAATGCTCCATCTATATTTTTAGGAATTTGTGCAAAACGATAGGTACTTTGTATGATACATCAAAATCACAATAGGTACAATAAAATTGAGCGAATCAAAACTTCAACAAATTTTTTAGTGTGGCGCAGATTGAAGAATCATTGAATTAGATAAAATAAATACATCCTGTAATATAACATCTTGCATACCCAGGAATGACGAGTGTATAATGCCATTTTATAAAAAAATACAGTGGTTAAAAATTTAAAAATATTTATTGGTAAAAAATCAATTTTTTTGGTTTGGAAGTTTTGGTATGTAGAGCTCGTCCAGTATTGAAACGACCGTTTGGTAGGTAGAGAGGGGGAAAACACTATTGGACACGATTTACAGTGCTACGGCGAATCTTCACCAGTGTCTTGGCATGCAGCATTTGAAAGGTTAGGTTTGTTTGATTAATAAATAGGTAGTGCAGTTATTTATACAAATATATCTATATCCCTCTGGCAGATTTGTCGAAAAATATTTTTTCCGTTCAGAAGTTATAGGAGTGTAAGTTCTCTACTTCTCTTGTATCGCATATACCAAATAATTTCGTACGCCTGTGGAATTTTTATTACTAGCCATCGTTCGGGCATCTTCGAGAAGAATTGGTTGTTAGGTAGGGGAAGGCCAAAGTGGTCGTTTCATTACTGGACGACAAAAAAAAGTTCCTATGAACATATGTCCGGAGTTGCTTCGTTTCTGAGATACAGGGCGTTGAAGTATAACAAAAAAGGTATTTATAAAATATCCTGAATATCCTGAAACCGCTGTGGTTGAAATGTGGTACAGCTATTTGAAGTAATAAGGCAATTATCTGGCCCTAAGTAGGTCCAGTGGCGTCTCAGTGGGCACCACAGCCAACAATACTGAGAAAAAAAATCATTTTCTCCTTTTCAGTGCATTTGAATATAAGCGTGGGTTCTAAAAAGTTTTTTATAAGCGTGGTAAAAATACAACTTTTTGGCCTCCTGTGTTTTTTTGATATTTAGCTTAGTTTTCGAGAACAAAAAAAATTAAGGCACTCTACAATCATGATTACCTGCTATGGAGACCAGCTGACAGTGATAGTATTGTCATATCAGTAAAAGTCAGAGTTGTCAATTAGCAGTGATTCCATCATGAATACTTTTACTAACGCTGAAATGACTGACATGCACTTTATTTATGGATTAGCAAATGGAAATGCGGAAAAAGCACGGAGAATCTACCAGGATAGATATCTTAACAGAGTAATTCCATGTGCTAAAACATTTAGAACGCTACATGCAAGATTATGTGAAACTGGAAGTTTTAATGAAAATGTAAGTGGTGGAAGACCAGAAATTGTAATAACGCCTGAATTAGAAGAAGCTATACTTGATGCGATAGAAGAAGATCCTTCAAATAGTACCAGGAAGATTGCACTGCAGCTTGTAGTAAGCCCAAAAACCATTTGGAAAGTTCTAAAAAGAAACCTCCTATACCCATATCACATACAGCGGGTCCAAACTCTACTGCCTAGGGATTTCCACCCAAGATTAATGTTTTGCGGGTGGTTGATTCAGACGATGGCACACAATAATAATTTTTTACCAAATATCTTATTTACGGACGAGGCAAATTTTTCACGAGATTCTATCATGAACTTTCACAATAACCATTTCTGGGCCGACGAAAATCCCCACATTATTAGAGAAAGTCATTTTCAGCAACGATTTTCGCTGAAAGTTTGGGTAGGAATTATAATAATAATAATAATAATTATTATTATTATTATTTCTCCGGTTGAAAAGTACATAAGAAAAATTCTATGCACAATAAACAGAGGAAAAGTCAAGTTCATTTTACAACAAAGTTCAATGTATAAATAAAATATAAAGATGTGTGAATATAAATAAAAAGTACAGTCAACATATAATGGTTGACGTTATAACCTTCACACAACTTGTCAATATAATAATAATAATAATTTTTGTTTCTTTGGTGTAAGCAAAGAAAAGGTCAGGTTTATATTATTGGTGACTACCTAATTGGACCCTTTTTTTTACCAGCAAGATTATCAGGTCCATCCTACACGGCTTTTTTGCGAAATCATTTACCCATTTTGTTGGAAGAAGTACCCGTACTTGTAAGAGGCAACATGTGGTTTATGCACGACGGAGCTCCAGCTCATTTTAGTGTTCTTGTTCGTCAGCATCTTGACATCACCTACCCTAATGGCTGGATTGGACGTGCAGGACCTCAACATTGGCCCGCTCGCAGTCCTGATATGAATCCTCTAGATTTCTATTTATGGGGTCATCCGAAGGCTCTCGTTTATAAAACTCCTATACTAGATGTGAATGACTTAAGGAATCGAATAAGTGACAATTGCGATGTCATAAGGAATACTCCAGGTATTTTTGAACGTGTCAGACAATCAATGACACATCGATTGCAGTCGTGTATTTTATCAGACGGTGGACATTTTGCTCATTTACTTTAAGGTCGAAATTGTTTATTTTTTACTTTAGGTTTGTATTTTATGTTGTCCATGGATAATTTGTAGAATAAGTTGAAGTATTTTTTTCTCGAAAACGAAGCTTGATATGAATAAAACACAAGGGACCAAAGGGTTGTATTTTCAGTTGTTTAATCTGAAAAAATAAAATACTACAAAAAAAAGTACTTTTTTTTCCTCAGTATTGTTGGCTGTGGTGCCCACTGAGACGCCCCTGGACCTACTTGGGGCCAAATAATTGCCTTATTACTTCAAATAGCTGTACCACATTTCAACCACATCGGTTTCAGGATATTCAGGATATTTTATAAATACCTTTTTTTTATACTTCAACGCCCTGTATCTCAGAAACGAAGCAACTCCGGACATATGTTCATAGGAACTTTTTTTTGTCAAATGACCTAACGAAACACCCCTTGAAGTTTCGTACCGTAGTTAGGAAACACCCTGTATAATAAAGCGCTTCATGACCAAAAGTAATTGAATTGGTATATCAAATTGGCGATTTGCCATACAACCAAAGTCAAACAATAGGAAACACGCATGTGCCCCTTTTCTGAAATATTTTGCAAACAGAGATTACCAACTAGAAAGTTCAGCAAGAAACTTAAAAATTGAAAAAATTTTCAATGTTATCCATAATTCGTAACTTAAATCGCCAATTATTTCAGTGTTGTCAAGAAAATCCGATTTTTCCCCTTTTTTCATACGGTTGCTCGAAAACCATTGTCCGTGATTTGATTAGAAAACCATAAATCAATTTTTTCAATATTACTTATTTGTAATTGATTCGTTCTGAAATAATAATTGGAACAAAGTTCATTTCATATCACTTTTTAGTTTATTTCACTTCCAGCATTTGTACAATGCTTCCAGTCAATATTCAATGCATATTCTTGTGGTTACGTTGAAGCTAATTTTTTAATCACATTCAAAGTAGTACTCCTAGCGCCTCTGATTGACGCATGCATCGTTACTTCACACAGTTCAAACTTTTACCGCTAGTTGCTTCGAACTGTCAACTATAATTTCATCCGTCTTAGTTTATATCTTATACTTATACATTAATTAGCTTAGTACTTTCGATTGTTACTGAAATATCACATTTAAAGTGAGGTTGAATTTATGTTTGGATAGTATTAACTATGAATGTTCTTGAAACAACCACAATTGGCGCTAGTGTTTGAGGCAAGTGAAGGACAAATCGAGTTCGAATTGAGGAGCACCTTTACATTTGAAAATTTCGACAAAACCTCAGGATTTCAGAA
This sequence comes from Gonioctena quinquepunctata, assembly GCA_018342105.1. Classification (NCBI taxonomy): domain Eukaryota; kingdom Metazoa; phylum Arthropoda; class Insecta; order Coleoptera; family Chrysomelidae; genus Gonioctena; species Gonioctena quinquepunctata. The sequence continues at coordinate 264,152 of JAFIRS010000778.1, read as the reverse complement.
ATCATTTCCACAGAATGTAATTTTTGAGGGCCGAACTGATGCAAAGAAAGAATAAAATTGCCATTGAATAGGCGGAACTTTTGAAGGTTTTTTTTAAGTTGGCAATATGTGCGAGACTCCCCTACAAACGAAAAACAATAATAAATAATGTGCTGGCAACACTGTTCCTGGTAAATGACTATCGATTGTTTTTGTTTCACCTCACGTCACAACTCTACAAATTCTTGAGTATTTCATAAGTGAATCTGAAAGATATCAGCTCTTCTTGAATAAATAGAATTGAAATTTTGGTGGTATCACGATGAAGTTTCTATACAAAGAAGAGCATCCATTTGAAAAGAGGAAACTTGAAGGCGAGAAAATAAGAAGGAAATACCCAGACAGAGTACCTGTGAGTATCGCTTATCAATTGGTCGTAGTTGCACAAAGAAAAATTGTCGAAATGATCGTTGAAATTTACAGGCTTATTTATGTTTACGTAGTAACTTCCCCATGTAGTTTCTAATTTCAAAAAACGATGATAAACTTGCAGCTGAATGATGCTAATGAATTGTTTTGTTTCTTTTACGACGTTTGTTGCAAACATGGCGACTGAAGGTCACTTGATTTCTAAACACAATTTGTAAGAGCCAAGTTTTCCCTGACAATTGCAAAACTCAGGTACCCAGGTGGGATCTTTTATATTTTCGTTTACTGCATGAACTGAATATCATTTATTTCCATTTCTAGTTGGAATATGCAAATCTGCAGAATTATTTTTCATCAGCTGCCTCTGTAAATTCAGGGTTCAATTCATTTTTGAATTCTATTTCTTTACGGAAAAAATAAATTGATGGTTTATTTGATCATGTTACCCACAAGAAAATATATTTGAACATCCAAAACAGATCAGTACAATCTATTGTCAACATTAAAAAGTAAATATTAAATTTAGTTTAAAAACATCATTAATAAAGATTAAAGAAGAATAAATAAAAAACCAGTCACAACAAATGACTAGTTTAATATACAATTGTTTTGTATAAACGAAATTTGGAAAAAATGCAGTTTAGGGAGAATCCTCAGATTTGTAAAATCAATGTTTTTTGTGGATAAACAAGCCTCCCTAACCCTAAAAAAAATCCGGCTGTTAGTCATAAAATAAAATAAAATGTTTTTTTCAAATCCATTATTTTCACAATGGTAAATATCCAGTAATTAGACTCGCACGATTTGAGACATGCCGGTTGATGAAACTATCGATTTTCGCCTTCTGAATACAAATCCAAAGTCAAAACGTGGCATTTTCAAATACTTTCCGAGATACGAGCTTCCAGCGGTAATAAAGATCATATTTTTCAGCGCTATTTTCGGCCCCTAAAAACACTTCTAATTGGTCCTTTTAACAAAAATATCACACACCTGTATTCACGTGTTTTTAGTACTTTTCTGTACGAAAAACTGCCGTTTTCTAAAATATACACTTTTCTTCATATTGTATATACACTTTTCTTCAGATTGTAAATGCATACCATGATTCTTACTTTTACCCACCAAAAGCATAGTCATTTTTATATTTACGATGGAGATTGCCTTGACTCAACGGTCAAAAGTAAAACACTACAAACAATAGCTGCACAAAAATTAACCCAGTCAATATCTTATGTTGAAGAAGAGAACACAACCTTACGGAGTAACGCTTTGCTACGCTCGCTTGGTGACAACACCTATGCCATCAAAATTTTAACAATTACAATTATGAAGACGAGAAGTCTGCACGGCAGCAGCATGATAGAACGCATTTTCGAACGTATATAAAACTGACACAGCCATTTTGGCACAATCAATTGAAAATCATCCAGTAGTTAATAACTATTTATTAACTATTTTCTAACACAAACCAAAATTTTCTAACTCAAGTGGTTAGAGAAAAAATGGTGTTGTGCTAGCTTAACTGTTAAGCTGGCACAACTATTTATAACTTTTTACCCAAAATAGGTATGGAATTGATTCAAACGCTCAATTTTCTAACTTTTTACAAGCTCTCGAATGGTATAAAAATCATTTGAATTCGAGCGAATTTGAATGTTTTACGAGGGCCGAATTCGCATGCGGTACCTAAAATTCTCGAAAATTCCTACTTGGAATTAAGAATGATATTTTTTAGCAAAAACGAACGCATTTCCAATCAATATTTCACCATTTCCTGGCTCTAAAAAAAATTATCTTTGGGTATTTCCTATCACAATTGTACTATTGTTGAAAAATGCATAATAAAAAACTAAATTATTTTCATTTCAAGGGATTGTGCTGGAGTTATTAAATACTAGAGTGACGAAAACGCATTTCGATTCATTATTTTGCCATTTCCTGGCACTAAAAAACTTTCTGGGGTTATTAAATAGTAGGTTGACGAAAACGCATTTCGAATCATTATTTTGCTATTTTGTGGCTCTACAATAAATTATCTTCGAGCATTTCCTATCACAACTGTATGTACTATTGTTGGAAAATGCATAATGAAAAACAAAATTCTTTTCATTTCAAGCGGGTGTGCTGGGGTTAATAAATAGTGGGTTGACAAAAACGCATTTTGAATCATTATTTTGTAATTTCCCGGCTCTGAAAATCAATTCTCTTCGGATATTTTTCATAACGACTGTACTATTGTTGGAAAGTGCCTAATAAAACTCTTAATAATATTCATTTCAAGCGATTGTGCTGGAGTTATCAAATAGTACTTTGACGAAATCTCATTTTGAAATCATTATTTTGCCATTTCGTGACAATAGAAAATTTCGAATCACTATTTGAAATAAAAAACAACAGTCTTATTATTTCAAGCGAGATTGTGCTGGAATAAGTATATCGACGAAAAGGCATTTACAACAATAATACAGATCTGGAATAATATTATAGGCATATAGTTCCAGTCGACCAGCACAAAATAAAACAGATATGCACGATGGATAATCAAGTATTTAACTGGATCACTGAATAATGTTGTAGTCCAGTTAAATACTTGATCATACATCGCGCATATATTTGGCAATCGCTGAAAATGTGTTGATTTTTGTTAAAAAATATAATTCCTAATTCCAAGTAGGAATTTTCGAGAATTTTAGGTACCGCATGCGAATTCGGCCCTCGTAAAACATTCAAATTCGCTCGAATTCAAATTATTTTTATACCATTCGAGAGCTTGTAAAAAGTTAGAAAATTGAGCGTTTGAATCAATGCCATACCTATTTTGTCAGTTTTATATACGTCATTTTCGATGACGTCCCTATGGATGTTGATGTTCGAAAAACGAAATGAGTAAAAAGCTTACTGGAATATAACTTTTTCTGACGTAAAAAGGTCCGCTGAATCCAAAAAAGGATCGATCGATATCACCACTTTGGTTTTTAGAAGATATTTAGGGTTCTAAGCGTTGTTCCAAAATTTGACTTATCAAATTTGTTTTTCCGTAACGAAACGAAATTCCGTTTCTAGACTAATTCGGCCATTCTGAATCGATTGGAGTTCCTGAGTTGAAAAAAAAAATCCAAACTTCCGGAAAAAACCGGAAATGATTTTTTTCCCGAAAAAAAACCCCAAAATCGTTTTTTTTTCATAGTTTGAAATTCTGAAAACCGATTGCTCGATCCCTGATCTTTTTGCGATTCTTCCAACAGAAGTCTGCACCGCAGCCTCAGCAAAAATCACTTTTTTCACTTTGGAGCGGATTTCCCGTACTCCGATTCCATCGTGCTTCTCGCCATTCGAAAGGAAATTCTTTTTTCTACGGGTATATGGAATTTTGCATCGATATCTGCGTCCCTGATTTATTTACGATTTTTCGAAGAGAAGTCTGCACGGTAGCAGCATGATAGAACGCATTTTCGATGACGTCCCTATGGATGTTGACGATCTAAAAACGAAATGAGAAAAATGCTTACTGGAATATAACTTTTTCTGACGCAAAAAGGTCGGCTGAATCCAAAAAAGGATCGATCGATACGACCACTTTGGTTTTTCGAAGATATTTAGGGGTCTAGGCGTTGTTCCAAAATTTGACTTTTCCAATTTGTTTTCCGTATCGAAACGAAATTCCGTTTCGAGACTAATTCCGAAAAAAGAACCGGAAATGATATTTTCCGAAAAAAAAAACCCAAAATCGTTGTTTTTATAGTTTTTTGCATAAGTTTTCAGAATTTCACACCGATTGCTCGGTCCCTGATCTTTTTGCGACGATTTTTCGAAGAGAAGTCTGCACGGTAGCAGCATGATAGAAAACGCATTTTCGATGACGTCCCTATGGATGTTGACGATCTAAAAACGAAATGAGAAAGAAGCTTACCGGAATATGACTTTTTCTGACTTGAAAAACTCCGCTGAATCCAAAAAAGTGACCATCTTGTCGATAGGACCGCATCTAAGAGAGCTATGATGTCGCAAAGTCTCAAAACGTCGGTGTGCTGGCGGAAAAGATTGTAATAGCTTCTTAATTTCATATCCTATCGACGAGATGGTCACTTATTTCGATTCAGCCGAGTTTTTTACGTATAGAAAAGTTATTTTCAGATGGCGCTCTGATGGTATTTTCATTTGACATATGTCAAAGTCGACCGGTGGGCCATCTATGATTTCTCTCGCGGTTATCTCGATTTTTGAGTATTCACGGTGAATCTGTCGGATTGAGATACCTCATATGCTATATTTTTGGAATCTACGTGGCATTTCCCACACACAAACCAGAGGTCGATACGACCACTTTGTTTTTTCGAAGATATGTTAGGCGTTCGAAAATTTGACTTTTCAAAAAAAAATCCGTATGGAAACGAAATTCTGTTTCTAGACTAATTCGGCCATTCTGAATCGATTGGTGTTCGCAGAATTTTGTGTAATTAGAATTTTGTTGTTGTTGATAAACATCAGTAGGTAATTGTTCTTTGGCTGCTAGTTCTTAGTTTTTCAGAATCAGAATCTTTATTAAACAAAAAAGAATACAAATCAATAAAAAAAAAAAAATTGTTTCTTGGATGCAATAGTGTCAAAGTATTCAAATGTAATAAAAAATACTAATAGGTAATAACATCTTCAATCCATCCCTGAATTCTGGAATTGTTCCTGATTTTCGGAAACAGAGCTTTCTTAAACCAATTTATAAAGCAGGGGCTAGAGAGAATATTGAAAATTATAGAGCGATTTGTACCCAATCCGAAATACCCAAACTATTGGATTATCTGGTAACAAAACAAATGTTTTGGGAGTGCAAGAGTCTCATAATTCCACAACAGCATGGTTTTGTCACTAACAGATCAACTATCTCAAACCTTCTTGTATATGAAAACTATATTTTGAGTGCTATGGAAAACAGATTACAGGTCGACTCTATTTATACTGACTTTTCTAAAGCGTTCGACAGGGTCGATCATCAATTACTCATCGCCAAACTGTCCTCTCTAGGCTTTCATGGATCAATATTGCAATGGATTCAGAATTTTCTATCATGTAGATGCCATATTGTAAAAATTGGAAACTGTACTTCATCCGCTATTACTGGATCCTCAGGTGTTCCTCAGGGGTCTCACTGTGGACCTTTACTTTTTGATTTATTCATCAATGATGTCAGTACAGTTATAAAAAATAGTAAGTTCCTCATCTTTGCCGATGATATGAAAATATTTAAATCCATCGCTTCTACAAATGATATTACACTTTTAGAGGAAGATATATCCAAATTTTATGATTGGTGTGTTCTTAATTGGCCTTAATTTAAAATACTTTTGGAGGATGATCCATTCAAATATGATATAGAATAATTCATCTATTGAAAGGACATCAGTTATAAAAGACTTAGGAATAATGTTTGGTACCGAACTGAACTTCAAAGCTCATAATGAGTATATGATATCAAAATCCTTCAAGATGTTGGGCTTCATCATTAGAACTTGTAAAGATTTCAGTTTGGAAACTCTAAAATTGTTATACTGTTCACTGGTGAGGTCACTATTAGAGTATGGTTCAATAATCTGGTGCCCATATTATGACATTCATATAAAACACATTGAAGATGTACAAAATACATTCCTTAGGTCTGTGCATACAAGTTGGGTCTGAAAAGGGGCGATTATTCTTACAACTTTATTCGGGAACAATTGAATCTGTTGACTCTAGAAAATCGTAGAACCATGATTGACATGTGTTTCTTAAATAAAATTTTGCAGGGTGCAGTTGACTGTCAGGAGATTTTATCACTGATTGAGTTGGATGCTAATAGGCAGACTAGAGTTGGCAAAGAGACATTTAAAATACCTTTCCACTCTACAAATTATGGGTTTTTCTGCCCGATAACTCGACTGCTTAGAAATGGTAACAAATTTCAACAAGTTGACTTATTCTGCAATTCAAATGGAGTTATTAATTCAGAATTGAATCGTTTGCTCTCATAAAATTGAATTCTCATGTTGTTAATATTAGTGTTGGTATTTTGTATTCTTTAGATTATATTATTTTATCTTATTTCATTTTATTCTAGGTTTAAAGATAGTTTTAGGTTATATTACTGTTATTGTTCATCAATATATTGTAATTGGGACTACCCGTTGATAAATAAAAAAAAAATGAACCAATTATGTTAGCTACTTAAATTTAAGTTTAAACAATATTAAAAGTAATAGCTGATAAAATAAATACAAGAACAAATATAAATTCAGACAATACTATATATATATATATATATATATATATATATATATATATAAAATTTTAAAATTTAAAGAGTTTAAAAAATTAATTTTGCATTCATACAGAGATATTTCATTTTTTATATTCTAAAAATTCATTTATCGTGTAAGGTTCAATCAATATCAATTATTGGAATACACTTTTTGTGAACATTTTTGTGTTTTTTGTTCTTTTAGATTGTTAGGCAAACTATTAAAGAATTTTAAACAGGCATAGGTGATGCTCGCTTCTGTAAGACTAAGCCTATGTATTGGGAAGTTTAGATTTAGTTTTCTTGAATGGTGTTCAATGTTGAGGCAAATATTGGGTGAAATAGTAAAAATGTTTATGCATGAATTTTAGGCACTCGAATACATAAATTCCTGGTAGTGTGAGTAGGTTGGTTCACCTAAAAGCCCCCTACAAGATTTCCTACAATTTTGGCCCAGGATTTGTTTTAGTATACACTTTTGCAGAATAAAAGGATCTCCATGAGCTCCAGCTTTTCCCCAAAACAGTATACCATAGCGCAGAGCTGAGTAGTAAACTGATAGTAGAGCTTTTTGGTCTAGAAACTGTTTTAACACTCGGAAGCTGTAGAATGTTCTGCTGAGCCTGCCTGAAAGTTTGTCATTATGAATATCCCATTTTAGGTTGTGATCTATGGAAAGGCCAAGAAATTTTACTGAGGGTTGAAATTTGACGTTTTGTGATAAGATTTTTATAGTTGTTGGTTGTGAATTTGATGAGTGTATAGTATTTAAGTTAAGAAAGACAGATTTATCTGTGTTTGAAAGAAGAAAATTATTATTAAACCACTCTTGAGCTTTACCACGAGAGGAATATGCTCTTTGTTCAAGTTCTATGAAGTTTTTTGCTATTACAAGGATATTGTTATCATCTGCAAAATTTACATGAGCTGTATGGTCATTTTTTGTGGTATAAGGTAGATTGTTTATGTATAAAATGAATAAAATAGGCCCAATCACACTCCCCTGCAGAATGCCCCGGGTTATCTCCCCCTTGGCAGACTCCAATCTAATCCCATTTCTTTCCAGACTGACACATTGTGTTCGTTTTCCATATACTGGCAATGTATTAATTGGTCTAAACTCCGAACATATTAGTCATTCGGAAATATTTCTTTGTTCAGTGATAAATTGATAATTAAAAACCAGTTACCAGCTAGTTTGATTATGTCCAAGTTTATTCCATTCCTGTCTGCAGAATTTTTATTTTTTAATGATAAGATTTGTTTGAGGTCATCCATTGATAACTGCATGAATTCACTAAAATTTGGTGGAAATTCTGGAATGAAGCTTATAGTCTATTGACTGTCATCCATTGGTTTTATTCTTTTACTTATTTCTTTTACACTCTTGATAAAATATGCATTGAATGTGTTTGCAATATCTCTATAATTTTGTTCAATTTAGTTTTTAAATTGGATATAGGATGGATCTTGACTTTTCTTACCATTGAGCAATTCTTTTAGTGATTTCCACATTGCTTTTTGCATCACTTCTATTCTCATCAATTTGTTGATCATAATATTTTCTTCTTTCCTGTTAATTTTGCTTGCCTGAAAAGTCTTTCTCTATATTTCATTTTTCCATCTACTTATCAGAAAATCATACATTCAGTTTGAAATATATTAAATTTTTGGACAATAAATTCCACGAAATTCCTTGATAATCATGTATGTTAAGGTTAATATTAATCTCCCAGTTCAAATCAAATTTAAAAATTTGTCTTATCAAAATGTTTCAAATCCCTTTTCACTATAATATTGTGCGTTTTGGTTGATTTTAGTTTTTGAATATTACGCAGTGATATAATAATATTTGAATTACATATTTTGGCAATATCTGTCACTTGGTGTTGAATAGTTTCGTCATTTGTTACCAAGTAGCCAATCAAAGTAGCAGAATCTTTAGGCACTCTTGTATTCTCTTTTACTACTTGTTTGTGTCCCAGGTACATGAATAATTCCTTTATTTTTCGACTGTAAGTTTGATCAGATTTAAAATCAATATTAAAATCCCCTACAATTATATTACACTTTTGAAACACCAATTCTTCCAACTTATCTTTCATAAATTCAATACACTCACTATGAGATGCATTGGGCGAATGGTATATACAATAAATAATATACCAAACACTTACTATTTGAACTTTTATGAAAGCTATCCAGGGTGTCGAAAGTAGGAAAAAAATTAAGATTTAATTTTTTTCTCCAAAATTCCTGAAGGAAAAAATTTGAAACTTGGTACACTAATCAAGGTTTATCAACATGCTAATTTGAAGTTATAATTTTTTATTTTCGTAAACCAGTGGCGTAGTTATGATGGTATGTGGTCATTATGTTCCTTCATAATTTCTTGGGACATTTGAATGGACAGATGAGCGTTTGACATCAGTTCATCTCATCGATACTCAACCTAAAAGTCATAACATTCCATCTGCCTAAAAGTGGAGGTTTCTGAGGTAATTGAGAAAAACTGAAGATATGTCCTTAGTAGAGACATAATTGCCTATGTGCAATAATAGCATAATGCTAATTTCTTACAACATATCGGAATATGTGTCAACCTCCTGAATATTTTTTAATCGGGAGAATCGGAAACATAGTACGGGTGAGTCAGAATGAGACCGATAACTCCATTTTTTCATTCATCATATTATTTGATCGAATCAATGTCGTGGATTCACTGATATGTTACCATACTTTCTTGCATATGATTGTTTTGACAGATCAACTGACAAACAAACTCAACCTCAAATTCATAATACTCCACTTAGATAAGAGTAAGATAAGATAAGTACTCTTAATTTGTTGAACTTTATGTTGGAGTATCATTATCAAAGCCATTTCTGATTGAATTATCTAGGTAAATATTATCCAATCAACATGTTTTTGATGAAGAAAAACAATTATTGTGTATTAATATCTACTTAGTTAGAAACGGTCTAGTGTGTACACTAGTTAGAAACAAACATTAAAGCAAATGTTCAAATGGACCACCATTTTGTTCAATACACAATTGGCATCTCCGCTTTGGAATATTCCTGGTGTATACTGTATTAACGTACATGCTGCTAAAATTCTTGCCGTTAAATCTTCCGCAGATTCTACAGGTGTTTCATACACTAGGGATTTAAGGTATCCCCACAAAAAAAGTCTAGTGAAGTTAAATCCGGAGAACGTGCAGGCTAATGTATGGGACTACATCTATCTATCCACCGATCATGGAATGTTTGATCAAGAAATTGACGAACAATCACATGCAAGAAAGTATGGTAACATATCAGTGAATCCACGACATCGATTCGATCAAATAACATGATGAATGAAAAAATGGAGTATCGGTCTCATTCTGACTCGCCCTTACTGTTTCCGATTCTCCCAACATTAAAAAAATGTTAAAGAGGTTGACACATATTCCGATATGTTGTAAGAAATTAGCATTATGCGATTATTGCACATAGGAATTTATGTCTCTACTAAGGACATATCTTCAGTTTTTCTCAATTATCTCAGAAACCTCCACTTTTAGGCACATATAATGTTATGACTTTTAGGTTGAGAATCGATGAGCCGAACTGATTTCAAACGCTCATTTGTCCATTCACTTGTCCCAAGAAAATATGAAGGAACGAAAATAAAAAATTATAACTTCAAATTATCACATTGATAAACCTTGATTAGTGTACAAGGTTACAAATTTTTTCCTTCAGGAGTTTTGGAGAAAACAAATTAAATCTTAATTTTTTTCGTATTTTCGACACCCTGTATCTCAGAGGGGATGCATTTAGGGACATACTTTGATAGCAACTTTTCACCTCGAAATGAGGTGAGGAATCTGTAGTCGGAGTTTGTCGGTCTTATTCTGACTCACCCTGTATATAACCAAACAAAAATAAAATGTATAAAATTCATAATATGTAATTCACCAGACTTTATAAAAGCATTATCCGCTCCATCATGAGTATGTCGCATTTCTACAAATATTTTCCTTGTTGAAATTACTAGCACACATATTATTTATTATTATTTGTTAATTGAAGTAGGCAAGCCTTATAGACAAAGATGAAAAATAAATTACAAATGTATAAATATATAAAATATAAATATCTTAAAAAATTATTACACTATGTAAATATAATGAACATTTGAGAGTACATTTAAAGTAAAGTAAAAGCAAAGTATACATACATATCACTAGATTAATGGATTAATAGGTTTACTGAATTAGCTTCTTTTATGAATTGTGGTAGTTTATTAAATTTATTTAAGCCTTTATGAAACATACTGTTCATTCCAAATTTAGTGTTAGTTTTTTTAATGTAAAAATTGTAATTTCTTCTCGTATTGTAATCATGAACCTCATTAATTCTCAGTAAGAACTTTTGAAAGTAATTGGGAAGCAATCCTTATGCAGCTTAAATATAAAGATCATAGTCATAAATAATATATGTTCTTCAACTGAAAACCAGTTTAGACACTCTAACATCAATTTAATTGCTGTTAAGGCTACATCCCAATATTAATTTCATACCTCGATTTTGAAGCTTTTGCAATTGTGCTATTTTTTACCAAGTAGAAAAAGTAATGAGGCACAATCATCAAAATGAGGTTGAATTAAACTTTTAAAAAGAGTCAACCTAGCATACATAGACACTTTATTACGTATACAAAAGAAAAAGAAAAGTTTTTTAGATATTTTTTTACATATAAAATCCGCATGACTATTTAGTTTTAAATTTTTATCAATTATAAAACCCAGATATTTTTTCTGATATCATCACTTGAATGGATTTTCCCCATATTGTATATTCATAATTAAAAATCAACATTATCGTATAAATATGGAAACAAATTATAAACAATGGAATAATACTGATTGTCAATGAGTTAACACATCGAATGCATAATGAATGCAGTGATCACCATAAAAATATATATAGATATATATATATATATATAATATATATATATATATATATATATATATATATATATATATATATATAAAATGTGAAGATTCCATTCAAAGGGTATTAATTCTACCCAAAAAGTTATTATTTTAATAATCTTGCAAATACGAAAATACCCGAAGCGTTTCCTCATTTTTGATGAGTACAGTCTGTCATATGACGTGCTATTCTGGCTAGTGATTGGCTCCACCAGAATCTCGCCAGCTCTCGAATTTTTTGAATGAATCCTTGAAGGACTGCAAATAGGGCAAGTGATTTCTATTGTCCTCTACTCTTTGCTAATGGTTCGAACAGCTTTTAAAGCAAGTATAAAGCATATATCATGTGCCACGTGATAGCTCCCAGAAACTCATCACCAATGGTTCAATACTCTACAATGTATTTTATCTATAATCCCGCCACTGTTCTTTGGGCTGCTGTGGAGGAAATGGCTGCTGGAAAGTGGCTGCTAACTTAACACAGGTCATTGCATGATGTTTCATCTACATTACTGCAGAAGTAATAAATTGTGGTAGCAGTATATTGTGATATCAGTGACATGCATTTGTATATTGTTCGAGCTTAGTAAATTGAACGATAGTTGTAAAGACTCCGAATCTTCAAAGTTAATATTTAAATCTCCTGCAATCAGTATATTGGAGTAGGTGGATAATTGTGATGAGATCAGCTCTAATTTGTTCAGAAACGTGTTCACAACTTATGCTTGTTATAAACAAGTTCAACTTATTGCCAAAAATAATTGGACATTCACAATGCTTCTCTTCAAAAATATAGCCAAATTTGTCCACATGGATGCTATTGGATACTATGCTATTGGATACTTTATAAAAATCGTAGTTCCTCCATATGCTGAATTTGACCTGGCAACCGAAATATACTTGGGCAAATGGACAGGTTCTTCATCTGCTAACCATTGTTTAGCGAGTAACACAAAATCAGGAAAATCATGATTCTCTAAAAATATGAAAAGTTCGTCAATTTCTTTCCTTAATGATTGAATGTTCAGATAGTTGATAGTTGTGCAGCTGTTATCTGCAAGGTTTCCTCTAAAAAAGACCTCAGAATTATCAGCTTCAACAACGTGTGTGATTCTGTAGATATTTCACAATTTTTCTTGCAACTCGATATTATTTATGTTGTAAAGTGGTAATAATATCCCAATATTTTATTGTTTTAGGTTATTGTTGAAAAAGCACCCAAAGCACGCATAGGAGATGTTGATAAAAAGAAATATTTGGTGCCATCTGATTTGACTGTTGGGCAGTTCTATTTCTTGATAAGAAAGAGGATCCATTTGAGACCTGAAGATGCATTATTTTTCTTTGTGAATAACGTGATCCCCCCAACATCTGCTACTATGGGATCTTTATATCAGGTAAAGTAGTAATTAATCATACTCTTTTTTTGAGAGCACAAACACAAACTTACTTCTTTGGTATAACTTTCACTTGTTTTCATTTTATCCGAGGAATATATCTTCATTGGTCACGAAAAAGATTACATTATTGCAGTGTTTAACGAGTATAAAGACAACTCCCAATCATCCCATTTTTTTATTCATAAAAATATTTTTCTGTTACTTAATTATATGGCTGTATTGCTTTATATACCTTATATGACATTTCTTGCAGATAGAACAACTTATTTTCTATATTTATCTTTTGAGTATGTATTGTCATTGAATTCTACTTGATATTTAGTACCCTGTTTTACTGGACGAAGCAATTGTGGGCATCTCGATAAATAAAACTTATTTCGTGTTGTTGATTTTCGGTGAGTGTGGAAAAGAGAAGAATTTTATTTGAATGGCCTTCAACATATGTTTTGTTGGGAAGTTCGCCCAACTTTGGTTCGTTCACCCGTATATAACCTTGCATTTGGAACTGGTACGGGATGAGAATTGACCACATTTGTTTTTTTTTTCAGGAACATCACGAAGAGGACTTCTTCTTATATATAGCATACTCCGATGAGAATGTTTATGGGTTCAAAGAGTAAATATATTTAAATTTTTTCAACGGTATACTTTGATGTAACGAATTCACTACATATGAATGATATTTATGTATAAATTTAGACGCTTCTGAAAAATTTGAGAACATTGATTAAAAAAACTATTTTCATTTTGGGTTCTCATTTCAGTTTGTTTATAAAAGTAAAAAATTAATGGTGGAATGGGATAAAGGTATTAGTTAATGTTATTTAAGACAAAAAAAAATTAATAAAGGATTTAAGACATTTAAAGGTTTTTATTTGCAAACTCTTCGATGTATATAAATAATTTTTATTTTTTAATAAAAAGTTCATTTCTCATCACATATATTTAGGAATTAATTATTGAAAATAAAAGGCGAAGTTCAATTCATTCGGCGAGAATCTCACTGATGATTTGTTCTTCCACACTATACATGTCAGAACTAGAACACTATTTGCAACGTCAAGTGACGATGCCGGATTTGAAGGGTGTAAAAACATTCGATCTGTCATAAAATATATCGTCAAAGTTACAGTGCACATAAACCTTGTTATTTTTTATATTATGAATCATTGTGGACCATCAAATTGATTTCTGTTAAAGAGAAAGCCAATCATTTATTCTTGTTATGGAGGCGCGGCCTAAGATTTGAAAATAAGGCAATGTTGCAAAATTGGTTGAAGCTGTCAACTATGGGATTAGTTGATCGGGTGGGTGATTACTTCACAACATTTTGCAGTGGCGCTAGAAAGAAGCCATTTGAATTTTGCTGACTTTAAATATTTTTTTTAAGTTTTAGAAAAAAAAAAGAGTTTTGACAAGCTTGAAAATATTTTGAAAATTTCGTGTCCTCGCCCATTTAAATAATATACCGGGTGTCCATGGAAGGTGGCTCGCCCATATAACTTTTTTGTTTTCGGAGATGATGGAATGAAATTTGGAGGATCTGCTTAACCCTTACAATGCTCTTGACGTATATATATTCGCTAGCCGCTTAACTGATCTAGACGTATATATATATATATATATATATATACGCATCAAAAATAAAAATTAAATAGGATTACTGTATTTGGATACACTTGATATCTCTAATCTGAAAAATTAGTCTAGTTAAATCTTCGGAATATCCAATCTTGGGAAATTCTCCGAAGCGACAAAAAAATTGTAATACATTATTGATAAAAAAAATACAATCTCGTCTGTACACTCTTGACCAATTCTAATGGTACAATTTTTGTATTGCAGAAATGCGTTGTTGCCAAGTTGGTTACTTCGGATTACTGAAAATCTGAAGGGGATGATTCGAAGTGGTACTATATCTATTAAATCAAGTGAATTTTCAAAATTGCAGAAATGCGTTGTTGCCAAGTTGGTTACTTCGGATTACTGAAAATCTGATATGGGGATGATTCAAAGTGGATACTATATCTATTAAATCAAGTGAATTTTGCAAAAAAAAATCGTCTTTGCAGAAATGCGCTGTTGCCATGTTATGGACGGTGGTTGTCGTTGAGAAAAGATTTATGGAAATTTTAGATAAAAAATAAATATAAATCTTTTTCCAAAAGGTGTAATTACAATTTTATAATGCGTGGTTGCCAAGTTATAAAAGCTCAAAAATAAAAAAAGATGAAAATTTTATTTGAAGAACTCGAACATAGATCTTTGTCTAATTGAATTTTGTTCTTTGTTCTCCGTGCATTAAACATAAACGGATGTATTGCTACGAATCCATACTACACCCCTGGAAAATGAAACGCCACTGCGAGTCTAGAGCCTAGTTTTCTACAGATGGCGGCCGACACGGTCACGATGTCGCCTGCTCCCAAAGATAATGAACATTTTATATGTAAACATTGTCAAAAAAAAGTCGTGTCAAAAGTGAAGTGTTACAAATGTGCCGATGTTTTCCATCCAGCATGTCTAAGACAAGCAAGCGAACTAAAGCACACAGAATGTAAACATGAAGTCGATCAAGGTATGAATGACACAAATATTAATGAAAAAACCTACCTCAAAGAGGAAAATAAATTACTCCATCAAATGGTGGCAGACAAAAACATGATAATTGCAGACAAAGAGCAATTGATCTACCTATTACAAGAGAAAATTACACATTTGGAAACAAAAACTCCTAGGATGTCCCATTGCAAGGAATATAAAACAGTCAGTGAAACACAAGCAAAAAGTTTGACCTCCAAAAAAACTGAAACCAACAAAAAGCCACAACAAACAACTGATACCTTATCAGATTCAGCTAGGAATGTAGCAAGCAGAGGGAACTCTAACCTACAGGGTGAACCAACCATAACTGTGAGCCAGGTAGCCACTGAAATAATGAAAATCCAGATTCAAGAGAAAACTGGTGAAATAATAGACCTTGGAAAGGAAGATCATACACCTCAATCTGAAGAATGCCAGCGGGACTCAGCCGAAGGAAGCTACACTCTAATAAAAGAAGAAAGAAAAACAAAACAAATAACATAGGAAACGGTGATGGAGACGAAAACTTTCAAGGCAATGAAAAAACAGACAAAAAGATTTGGCTCTTTATCTCGAAAGTCCCGGACAAAACAACAGAAGACAACATAAAAACTATATAATGAAGCAAACAAACTTGAGAACACCTATGTGAGGAAGCTTACAACAAAAATAATTAAGACCAACAACCAATCATTCATGGTGGAGTCGATCTAGCACTGAAAGAACGTGTGTATGAAAAAACTTCTGGCCAAAAATATCCATTTTGCCCGTTTGACTTCAGACAAGGCCGTCACTTCCTCGACCAGCAAGCGACCTGAACAACTAGACAGAACAGATACGACAAATTTTCAGAGGCTGAGCCTCGTTCCAAAGCTTCAAAACCATCTGATGTCAATTAACAGATACAACTTTTTATACCAGCATCACCCTCGAAAACAAAAGGGACAACATCTAAGATCACAAATGTGATGAAATGTGATGTTAGAAAAAAATCTAAAAGACGTAAATGAACAGCCGAGCACATCAATAAGAGGGAGGAGAACAAAATACAAAACAAAATAAGCATCTTCCATCAAAATGTAAGATCCATAGGAAACAGCCTTGATGTAATGCAAGAAGAAATTCTAAACCATGATGAATGTGTTGCAGTATGTATCAGTGAACACTGGCAATCCCAGATTCAAATAGAAAACTACAACTTCCTCGATTTCAATCTGGTCTCTGCCTACTGTAGAGCAGAAGGTGAACACGGAGGAACAGCCATATACCTAAGAAATAGAACAGAATGGAGATCACGTAAGGATATTGAGAACTTAGCAATCAAAGAGGTGTTTGAGTGTTCATCAGTAGAAGTGAAATTCGGGAATCGTAAGGGTTTAATATTATGTGTATATCGTACCCCCACATCTTGTGTGAAAGAATTTTTAGATATATTTGAACAATTATTATTGTACATTCTTAACGAAAATTGTCTTCTATTCATTGCAGGCGACTTCAACATAGACATAAAACAAGACAGCAGAATTAGAACAGATTTCTTAACATTGCTAAACACTTTTAATATAACCCCATCAGTAAAGGAATATACACGCATATCTGGAGACTCAAAATCCTGTATAGACAACATATTAACAAACTGTGAGTCCTACGAAGCTCTAGTTTTAAGTACGCATATATCAGACCACACGGGCCAAAAACTCTTGCTGGACATCAACATAAATAAGTCGCTAAAAGGTAATATACAACGCAGAATTTTTAAATCACAAAATAAAGAAAAATTTAAAAAAATGTTGGCCGAAGAGGAGTGGGAACAAGTTTTTTTCACCCCAAATGAGGATATTAACCAACAGTGGGAAGTTTTTATGAATATACTTATACCAATATTTAACCACTGCTTTCCAGAAACAAAAATAAACACTATCAGAAAACACTCAAAGTATTATGAAAACGCGGAGTTAAGGGAAAGTAAAGATCGACTAGATCTATTATTACTACTCAGCCGGGCAGATGAACGCCATAGGGAAAACTACAATCGAGCAAAACGCAATTATAATGAAATGTTGGTAGAATCTCGGAAATTACAGTATGGAAAGCGCATTGACAATAGCAATAATAAATCAAAATGTCTGTGGCAGATTGTGAAAGAAATCAAAGGAACAAACATAACCACAAATGAATTGAAAATATCAGGTGACCCATATATATTAAGCAACAATTTCAACTATTACTTCCTTAACGCAGCCTCCAACCTATTGAAAGATCTACCAAATATTGAATTTACAAATAATATACCATTAAGTAGGAACTCATTTTTCTTAATACCGATTACTATTGATGAAGTAATAAAATTGTGTTCGAAACTAAAGAATAAAACTAGCACTGCATATGTGCTGGTGAATTGGCAATACCACTATGCCACATAATCAATAACTCCTTTTCATCCGGTTTATTCCCAGACAACTTGAAAATAGCAATAGTCAAGCCCCTGTTCAAAAAAGATGATCCAACACTCATGCAAAATCATAGACCAGTAAGTCTACTACCATCTCTCTCCAAAGTTTTTGAACTAGCAATGTGTTCAAGGCTTCTAAGCTATTTCTATACTGAAAAATTGTTGAGCCACGCGCAACATGGCTACTTGAAAGGGAAGTCAATCGAGACAGCCATATATGAATTCATAGAAAAAATTATTACTGCATACGAGAATAAAAATATATCAATGGGTATCTTTCTAGACCTGTCAAAAGCTTTTGACAGTCTAGATCATGAAATTCTGTTGAAAAAGCTGGAGAGATATGGTATCAGAGGTACCGCTCATGAATGGATAAAGTCTTACCTGACACAACGTAAACAAAAAGTAGTTATAAATAGCCTGGGAATTAAATATTACTCAGAGGAAATTACGACAGTGGTAGGTATCCCTCAAGGTAGTGTCATGGGCCCTTTGTTATTCATATTTTACATAAATGATTTAGCCTTAGATATTGTGAATAATGAAAATATCAACTTAGTGAATTTTGCAGACGACACAAACATTTTAACGGTGGGTTGGTCATTAAATAATCTTTTAGAAATCTCAAATGAAACCCTAGAAAAAGCACAGAAATGGTTTACCATGAACAAACTCATACTTAACGAAGATAAAACAAATTATATTTGCTTTAGGACTAAAATGAAAACAATAACATACCTGAGATGCTTCAAGTACAAACGCAGATAATAACACTGGCGAACACACAAAATTTCTTGCTACACATTGACCAAAACTTAGATTTCGAAAAACATATTAGGAAACCAGCACCAAATTGTCATCTATCTGTTATGCATTTAGAGTAACATCGACATATTTGGATGAGGGTGCAAAGCGAACCATTTACTTTGCCAACTTCCACTCGGTGATGCGTTTTGGCATCATCTTCTGGGAGGAAGTAGCCGAACAGAAAGTATTTTTAAAATACAAAAAAAGCCATCAGGATTTTGCTATGTCTAAATTACAAAGAATCCTGTAGAGGTAAATTCAAAAATTTAATATAATGACCATGGCGGGACCTATATATATGAGTACTTAATGTTTCTGTTTAAAAATCGCAATAAATTTGAGTCGCACAAGATAAAACATAGACTAAACACAAGAAACCATAACACCGACTATAATATCCCAATCCACAGACTGTCAATAACAGAAAAGTCTCCAGAGTATGCGTGTATTAGGTTTTTTAATAAATTACCAGAAACAGTCAAACAAGAAGTGAACATAAAAGTCTTCAAAAGGCTTATAATCAATATCATAGTGAATCTAGAACCATACTCTACTGAAGAATATTTGGGAGAATAGATATTTTTACGAATGGATCCTGCATTGAAAATAAGACAACTTTATTCATTTTAAACTTTATTCATTTTGAACTTAATATTTATTCATTTTAATATTTTAACTGATACAAATACTTGTCTTCAAGTCTCAAGATTGATTCAATCAACTTTATATGACACTATTTTCTTTAATTCTGGTTACTGTGATAATGTATGTTATTTTTGTTTTAAATGTAATGTCACTGTGATTGTTATTCTTGAAAATAAAGCCCTGTTCTATTCTATTCTATTCTAAAACGAATCGAGAACCAGCATTATGCCGCGCGAATATTTGAAATGTTCACGAATATTCCAGCAGCGGAACTTACTAGAGCCAGGAATTCAATATAAGGCCTCGACGAGCTGCGACATGTAGTACACAGTACAGATTTAAGTCAGTTCGGAGGGTGAAGACTACAGATTAGCGACTTCGGAGTGTTCACTTCCATTATTCCGGTCAATTCATTTAGGCTAAACTGCACATGGTGACGTTTTTTTCTAATCTTGTGCGGATTTTCTACAGCCCAGACATGAATATTGTGGAAATTTACTACTTCATCGCTGCTAATAAATTCAGCCTAGTCAGAAAAAAGGATGCGGGATAAAAAAATTCGGATTTCTTTTGCACTTTCCAAGTACCCACCTAGTAAACTGCAAGCGTTGCGGGAAATCCCCTGGAAGCAATCCTTGAACACATTGAACCTGGTATGGATATAAACCATTTTCACTAAACCATGAAACACAAACGTCACACTTACAAGTAAACCAAAATTTCAGGTTTTTTCATGGCCAACTTAACTGTGATATTCAAATAGTTTTTTTTTCGGGAATATAAAATTTTGGCTATAAAAACTGTAGGCAACCCTCATTCACCCCTTTGAATCAGTTACCTTATTTTTCAAGCAAGAAATGAATAGAGCATCCAAAAAACCAAGAGCCTGTGAATTTTCCGAACATTTGATGCATAATTGTAGCCACAATTCAAAATTTACGATTTTTTTCGCGTAACTTGTTATGTCTGTAGCTTGGAGGGGGTGAATTTTAAGACACATGTTTATGGGAAAAAACTCTTATTTTGACCCAAGGAATGCGTCCTTAAAATATTTGTATTGAATTTTGTAACACCCTGTACATATTCAACTGACATGGATAAACTTTAACAAGCACTCATGATGCTTTCGCGGACGAATCGTAAGGTGCTAGCTGAGTTATTGGATGATAAACTATCTTTTTCACAACACATAATAATGATCTCCCTGAAAGCACGTAAGATGCTAGGTTACATTAAAAGAGTATCCAGAGACCTCTCAATCATCTCCTTTAAGGTTCTTTACTGCGCTTTTGTCCGTTCAAACATGGAATACGCGTCTGTAGTATGGAACCCTTACTATCAGACTTATATCAACATGTTGGAAACTGTTCAACATAAATTTTTAATATCTTCTGCATACAAACTAGGAATTCAGGGGAACAACTATGACTATGATTACGCAGACATATGTTCTTTATTAAAAATAACTACTCTAGAGAACAGGAGAATAGAAACCGACTTATGTTTTCTGTTCAAGTTGCTGGCAGGTGATGTTTGTTCTCAAGATCTCCTATCTCATATTGAGTTTAAAACTAATAATTCTGGCACTAGATCTAAAGATACCTTTCATATCAAACATCACTACAGTAACTACGGACTCCACAGCCCTCTAACAAGAATGGTAAGGAATGCGAATGAAGTAGATTTGAACTACTTCGGCATACCACTTTCTACTTTCAGACGTGACCTAAAAAACAAACACTTGGCTCAATAATACTAGATGAATGTATGGAACTTACTTGCTTATCATAAAAAGATTATAACTGTCTGCTGAGTAGTGGATGTATATTTTTTCGTTCTTTTATACGTATGACCACAATTTTTAAATTAGGGCATTAATGTTCTGCAAAGTGAAAGTTTTTGTGGATATATATAGTAACCCAAAATTTTTAAACTTTTTTGTCTATTTTTTTGTATATTGTATTGTGTTGTATGGTATTTTGTATTGTATTTTGTATAGTAGGTGTAAGGTATATGTAATTGTACTGGGTGTAATGGTTATTACCGTAAATAAATAAATTCTAAGAGTTCGTAATATAAAGATGAGTCGGCGAAAGCCATTTGCGTACGTGCGACATACAATATGTTTTTGTAAAAGTTTTTCAAAGAATATTTCATATAAAAGCATTTTATTTCTGCCATCAAAATAAATAAATATCAATAATCAATCAAGTATGGCAACTTTAGGAACTGAAAAAAATTCCAAAATTGCAGCTTTTACGAACTTGTCCGCGAAGTGTTGCCATGGCTATGGCAATACTTTACGAACAAGTCAGTAAAAATAGTATTTTTGGAATTTTTTTTATCTTGATGTAGTTTTGAGGAGCATGTACAAAAAAATATTTCAAAATATATTACACCGGTTCGAGAATTACTTTTAACTGAAAGACATTCCCTTAAATTAATACCAAGGACTAAAAATACAACGATGTAAAGTTTGCGCGAAACAGCACAATAGACGGGAAATTAGACATATATGTCGCACTTGTGAAGTACCATCGTGCCTCATTCCTTGTTTAGAAACATAACATACAAAAAACATTTTTAATTTTTTATTAGTTATGGTATTTTGTATGTTTTTTCCAGTTAATATAAATGTCACACCAAAATATATACATATTTGTTTTCTTTGAATACCTGATGAATTGGCCCACACTGCTCTAGACGTATATATACGCACAACCTAAAATATTTCGCATGTGAAGTAATATTTCAAAATAGATTTTCGCAGTGAAAGGGTTAATGCATAAAACTGCATTTTTTGACAAGTAACTCAACTTCATGCAAATTCCGGATTCACCGGAAGTGACAAACTTTCGATTTTTAAATGGGACCCTGGTATATTTTCAGTTTTTTTGTCTCCATATGACATTCAGAATACAACCATGTATCATTTGTTACTGTTTGTAACGTTTTTTTATTTTATTTTCGAAATAATTTTTATTTTGGGGGATACGTTCAAATAACTGATTTCAGTCCTAAAATGTTTGTAAAAATACAACTTTACTGTTTTCGATCAAAATGTTTCAGCTATGTGACGTTTGATTTTAAAATTTTTATTACAACTTTTTTCCAAATAGCAACATGGTCTCATCACCATTTTATTACGATTAATTTGATACCGCACTCTATTAGGTTGTAAGAAAACTTTCGATAAAAAACTGAAAATACCATAACGTTAGAACTTTTCTAAAATGAAGTACCTGTTGAAAATGAAATAATTATATTGAAACCACCTATTTACATATCTTTAGGGTTCCAGATGTTCAAAGTGACCTCCATCTTGTTGCTGACAAAGGCAAACTTTTCTTATTGTTGCTCTTACAACGTTTCTCAACTGTCTTGGTGTAATTCTATGAATAGCTGCCCTTACTTTGTCCTCTAATTCATGTCGTGTGGCAGGAGGTACATCATAAACCTCGTTTATAATAGATCTCCATAAAAGACAATCTAGAGGCGTAAGGTCGGGTGACCTGTTTTTTTTTTGAAAAGGAATAAATAAAGGTATAAATTGAAAACAACCCTATTTTACCTTACCGGCCACCTAACTGGACCCATATTTCCAATCCAGTTTTCGTTGTATGTTTCATGCAGATATTCCGTAACTGCCTTCAGGTTGTGTGGTGGAGCACCATCTTGTTGATAAAATAATCCAACCCGATTTATTAATGGAACTTCGTCCAAGAAATGCTCAATTTCCTGCATGAGGAAACTTAGATAACTAGCCCCTGACAGGACAGCATAAAAAATTATAGGGCCTAAAATTCTGTCCCCTAAAATCCCAACCCAATAATTGAAACCAAACCGTTCTTAGAAATTTCCTTCCTCCATCAAGTGTAAATTTGCATCGGACCATATCGCTTATTATTTCTGTTGAAATGTCCCAAATTACTGAAACGGCTTTCATCAGTATACAGAATTTTATATGGAAATGTGTCATCCTC
Source organism: Gonioctena quinquepunctata (assembly GCA_018342105.1). Classification (NCBI taxonomy): domain Eukaryota; kingdom Metazoa; phylum Arthropoda; class Insecta; order Coleoptera; family Chrysomelidae; genus Gonioctena; species Gonioctena quinquepunctata. Next base: position 240,613 of record JAFIRS010000778.1, on the reverse strand, counting down.
CAAATATTTTGTTGATATTTAAATGAATGATATTTATGTTTCTTCAAAATGTTAGCTGCAGAAGACTTCGAAATGTCACATTCTCTTGTGATCTCCCAGAGTGACATATTAATATTTACTTGAACGTATGCCAGAACATCTATTTCTTTTTCTTCACTCACAACAAACGAATCGTTCCCATCATCATCAGGATCATTTCTCATTTTTTTAACCAGTTTTGGAAAATAGTGCCGGGTCATTTTTATTTGTTATATGTGAACAATATCCATAAACTCTGCGAAAAAATCCATGTCACTAGGTTTGCAGACGATGCGGATTTTGGAAATAAAATGTAATAAAATCTGATTCCACATAAATTCAAAATCCTATTTTGTATAATTTTTCGAAAACTTTCAACGAACGCTCGCCAAAAAAACGAGCATATCTCCAATGGCAGTGTCAGAAATTCTTCGTTTCTGACAGAAATAGTTTGACAACTTGTCTTAAACACGCGTTCATATTTTGGGAAATACATTTATTCATGGTTTTGGTAGATGCTGACCCTTTATTATCTTCTGGAAAACCAGTAGATTTCTCATTCAGAAAACTGAAAACAATCGATGTGGCAAAGTTCTTGGAAGGTGAGTAAGCTATATTATTTGAATTAGGGAACTCCGATGGAATGAAATTGATTTAAACTCATTACCAACATTAATTCCACATTATGTAGTAAAGCTTGAAGTTATCGACAATCTTCAAAGAGTAACAAAAGAGCCAAATGTGGGTCAGGTTTCAATAAAAATATTGGCTATTTTAAATCAATACTGATTCGTGCATTGAACATCAATAATGATGTGTAATGCTGCTTTCTCATTGAGAGGATAATCTTCAATTGTATCGTATCGGAATGTGAAACCAATAAGGTAAACAAAGTGCAGTCTGCCATTTTTCAAACGGGCGCCAAAAAATCATTGCGCACGCGCTAATTCTAGTGTCATCAGCTTCAAGAGTGATGCGTGCTGACATTTGCTCAGGTAGGAAATGAAAATAGTGAAAAGTATTTCGGTTATGTATTGCTCATCCGTTGCCCAGGAGCGAGAAGAGTCTAAATGTACTCTTTGTTGTGATCTTTGTTTATTAATACCTAACCCCACACCTTTTACAGCAAACACAATTTCGCAATGTAGGAGAACAGGCTATAATTATATAAGAAGAATAATTTTGAAAAGTAGCTGTCCCACGGATATTATATATACAGGGTGTCCCTGGACTTCCTCTTTTCCTCTCGGGAATGTATAGATGGGGTCAAAATATCACCAGTACTTCATATAACTTTTGTTCCTAAAAGCCTTCGTTACCAAGTTACGGGCCCTCAAAGTTACAAAATGAAAAATGTTTTTCTTTGATAACTTTCAAAGTGAATATTCAAAATCATCTAAATATTGGTGATTGACTGAACAAATGAATTCCTTCGATGAGCTTTCATGCAGGAGTCAGTTGTTTTGCTACAAAGTCAGGAACGGACTACTCCCGATGGTCCACACCCCAAAACATTGAAATGACAGACAATTTTTCAATAGTTTTCAACAAAATACGGTTACGTAGACAATTTTCTGAATAAAAGTACTCGTGTGGAAAGTCGATCGGAGCAACGATTCTTAATAAAAATGCAGTTTTACTCGACGACATCAAACCCGTTCGTCCACCATTATTTGAAATGAAAAATGTTCACAGTAGAAATACTAATGCTAACGTTAATTCAACAACATTTATAACAGGGATGAAACAAAATATGCTAAAATAAAGTCGTAAACAAAAAGTACAGTACCTAGTTGGAAGTTTCATTCACAATGTGGATATTTTTTCAAATGAAATATCAAGTTATGTAGATTTGTGGTGTTTTTGAACTAACAAGCTACTCCACTATGAAATATCGAATTCAGTCCATATTTTGTATGTACGCGTGGAATAAACACGTTTCGTGTTGTGTTATCTGAATCTCATGAAACTCAACAATTCGTATTCACAGCTTAAATGTTGAGGAGTTTCACTGATGAGTATAATTTCATGGGAGAAAATCTTTAACCCGAAGATAAATTTAGCTGAAAAAAACGCACATCGGAAGACATAACCAATAAAAAGCAAACGAATAAACTACAAAAACGGCTGCACATGAATAGGTGAAAAATATCCGGTGAATAAATTTATGTTCCATTTCTTCCACAGATGTTGACAAAAACACCTTGTAGAAAGAAATAAAATTAGTGTGGATAAAAAAGACAAGTGCAGAGAGGGTGTTTGCGCCGACTAAGAAAATGTATTGAGAGAGACGGGAGTCATATCGAGCAGTTTTTGTAGCGGATTTTGCATTTCTGTTTGCTCTTGAGGCTTGCGATCGATTATTTACACCATGAGTTTTGTAAGGTAAACGTGTTTGCGTGACAAAAACTCGTTATGAACATTGTACCTATCATTTCTATTTTCATTACAAATTAATCTTTTCGAATAATGGTAGACATCTCAGGTTGGATGTCGTCGAACAAAAATGCATTTTTATCAAAAATCGTTGCTCCGATCGATTTTCCACACGAGTACTTTTATTCAGGAAATTGTCCAGGTAACCCTGTTTTGTTAAAACATATTGACAAATCCCAGTCATTTCAAAGTTTTGGAGTGTGGACCATCGTGTGGTTGTTTTAGGAATATCCATAGACAATACTATTTCTTACAACCCGAACATAAATTCAACTCACTTTTAATGTGATGTTTCAGACAATTGAAAATGCTATGATAATAAAAATGTTGGTACCAAGAAGATATAGAAAGGAGGCGAAATGTCCATAAGCGCCTATTGGCAGAAATATGACGTTGCTGCGGGGCAAGGTTATTGTGAGAACTAGGTGCGTTCCGATATTCCAATTCTGTAGGACAAAAATTAAAATATTTTAAACTTTTGGGCGAAAAAGTTGTTTATGTCATTATTAAGTCAACTGGGAATGTGAAAAGACTTTCACAAGTTAATGGGAGTCTCACCACGGCTGTCGAACAATTTTCAAAAGTTTAAACAAAGTTGAAATAGACCAAAGTTAGGAAATTTTAATTAATTTGAACATTATAAATGTGATTCCTAGAACCAGGAACATACAACATATGTGAGAATGCTCACGAGTTTTACTTCAATCAAGATTATTTTTTATTCTCATGACAGATAAGCACTGAAGATGGCCGTAGGCCGAAAGCGCTTTGCTTAAATATACAGAAATTTTGCAAAAAATACCGAATTTTAATTTTCTATTAAGAATGTTATTGCCTGGAAGTATGCAGAAACTTCCACAAAGCCACAAAGAAAATAGAAGACACGATGATTTGCAAGAAAGAGGTGAACAGCAATCCAATTTTTTCATACATTCCAATGAGTATGTATCTCTGCCTCATTACAAACCATTCGATTACGATCATTCGGGGATGATTTTGTAAATGGTACTACGGAAAATCATAATATTCAAAAAGTTATGTCCCACGGGTCACAGTTTTTTGTGTAAAGGTGTTGCGCTAAGTGATGTTGACTTTGGGATGGACGATGATTTGATCCAGAATAATCAGCTGGGCAGATGTAAATTCCCATAGTTCCAATTTATACAGTGCTTCTCGAAAGTCCGCTCCCCCCCTCTTATTTTTGGAACGATTATACATAAACAAGTGAAATTTGGAAACTGAATATTGAAGGCTGTAAACTACTAGTGATGATAGATGACGAAATCGTCAAAGATGACGTCACAAGGCCATTGTGACCAATAATTTTAAATGGAACCCTACGGCAAGCGACACCTCTTTTAAAAAGTATCGAAAAAACCTATTCAATGATACTAATTTTGTTTGTGTTTATGGCAGTTTTGGCAACTCGCTTTTAAAAAACGCAAAGCTGTAATGAATCAAATCAGTTAATACTAAAATTCCAAATTCAAGCTCCGCCTCTGGATAGTTGTCAAATAAGCTGACGTTTTTGTTAGTCTCCCTAATTCGACGTTTTTGTAATTGTCCAAGTTTTTGTACATTCAATAATTTGTGTATTGTTGATCGAACGTTTAACTGTTTCAGCAGCTTTTGGTACTTTTAACATTTTTGTACATTTTAATAATTTATTAAACTGTTATGAGCCGAACGTTTAAGTGCTTCAAGAGGCGAAATGGTACGTGCTTTAGATGATAAAGTAGCAGCGATCCTAAATCTTGGTGAAACTGGACAAAATATTCATGCACCAGAACGCATTTTTAATGAGAGGTTTCCCGATCGCCCCGTGTCGAGGACTTATTTAAGGGAGCTTCTTCGTAAGTTTGAAACAACGGGTAGTATCAATGATGCGAAACGATCTGGCAGACCACAAATTTCTGATGAGAAAAAAATTTATATACTGGCAGAAGTAATCTTACTTCTTCAACAACTCACGTTCCATCTACCTGTGAAGTCAGTCGAAGTACAGTACACAGGGTGTTGATAAAAAAAAAAACAAATTTCCTCCATACAAATTAAAAATGGTTCCTCAACTCTCAGACGACGACCCAGACCGAAGAATTTTGTGAAAATATGGAAACTTAAATCAACCAACAGCCAGACTATGTCAAAACAATTTATTTTGGTGACGAAAGTACTTTCTATCTAACTGGAAATGTAAATACACAGAACGTGAGGTATTGGAGTGACGAAAATCCTCATCTGGAATGTGAGGTATTGGAGTGACGAAAATCCTCACCTGTTTGTGAAACACATACCCAATTTTCCCAGAAGGTGAATGTTTGGGCAGGTATCCTGGGAAACCATATCGTTGGGCCCCTTTTTTTAAATACTAATTTAACTGGTGAGGTTTATCTGGAGCTGTTGCAAAACGCAATAGAACCGTTAATCCTTGAAATTTTGGAAGATAATCCAGATGAATTCGGCAATTTGGAAATAACATTCCAACAGGATGGTTTTCCTCCACACTATTATGGTGCAGTAAGACGGTATTTGTATGAGGAGTATCGTGGTAGATGGATTGGACGACGAGGTTCAACGGAATGGCCAGCTCGATTACCGGACCTCACACCTGTGGATTTTTTTCTGTGGGTGTACCTCAAATCGAAGGTTTAGCCACTGAACCTGACAATATTGACGTTTTAAAACAACGTATTGTTGCAGAATGTGAGGCTGTTTCCGCAGACACATTTGCAAAAGTACGAGAAGAGTTTAAAAATAGGATATTTCACTGTCAGGAAGTAAATGGAGGTCACTTCGAGCAATTTCTTTGAGTATATACTGTTTCTAAATCTGTAATTAATATCATACTGAATGGAATTTAAATTTTAATGTTTACTAATGAGCCATTAAAACTGCCATAAACACAAACAAAATTAGTATCATTGAATAGGTTTTTTCGATACCTTCCAAAAGAGGTGTCGCTTGCCGTAGGGTTCCATTTAAAATTATTGGTCACAATGGCCTTGTGACGTCATCTTTGACGATTTCGTCATCTATCATCACAACCTTTAATATTCAGTTTCCAAATTTCACTTGTTTATGTATAATCGTTCCAAAAATAAGAGGGGGGGAGGGGACTTTTGAGAAGCACTGTATAACTGTGATTGGGCTAGTGGACCAATATTTATATATTATAATGTAATCACACAAATCATGAATTTTTCATCACATCTTCAAGTGTTTGAATTTCGCGCTAGTGTGACGTAGCTGCGGGGCACATCACTCGGATTGCCGAGTACGTCCGACCCTTCCGACTTCCTATTTCGCATCCTTTCTACCGGGTGAAACAGGATATCGGGCCACCCCTGTAACTTCTGCATTCGTGAACGGATTTTTCTGAAATCCGGTACAGTTATATAAGCAACCATTTCGGATTCGATCACATCACAATCCAATATGGCGGACTTCCGGTTTTTCTGCAAATGCCAGCAACTTTGTTTTTTCAAATATAACACCCTGTATATTTTTACATATTCGAGTTCAACAGGCCAAAACAAGTCCAAACCTTATGTCAAATGTAATTTTTTTGAAACAATTGAAATTAAAATTGTATTTTGATTTTACCTCGTGGATAAATGAGATTAGGTCAAGGCTATTCACAATGAGTCGCACAGAACAGAGAAACACGATTTTTTCTGAAAAATTCTTTTTTGTGTCATTTATTGATGAATTAATTCAGTCACATCACATTTTGATAAAAAATTATGTTTTTTCAAACGAAACCCCTATGGGCCACCTACCTGTCTCTCTAGAACATTCATTAGGGAAAAAAATTAGATATCATCTTTGTATTTCGGTGCAGTAACAAATTGTATACATTCAAAAATCTACAACTAGTTCATGAGTTTCCTTGCAGTTCGAATAATTTTTCAACTTAGTAAGCTGTGGAAAACAACATTTCTGAATCTTGTCGACTACATAATTGTGTTTCGCTGTCATCTTTCATCTTAACTCTCGAAAATTAGTTAACTAGAAATGTAAAATCAAAATTATAGGTTTACAAGAAGTGAACAGGTTGATATGTTATTAATTTACGGAGAATGTCTTGAAAACATTGTCGCCGCTTGTCAGTTATACGCTGAACGATACCCACACAGAAGACACCCACAAAGAACCTTTTTCAATAATGTGGAGAGAAGATTCCCAAACGAACCCAACAATGGAAAAGATGATCGTAAGTGAGCAGGCAGAAATGAATGTTTTGCTTATGTCGATTTTGATCCAACCGCTTCCGCGGGAATTGGAATACCAATGCAATGTCAGTCGAGAAAACGCTAGAAGAATTTAAAAAAAACATCATTATCGTGCTTATAAGTATAACTTACACAATTAGTTGACAAGATTCAGAAATGTTGTTTTCCACAGCTTACTGAATTGAAAAATTATTCGAACTGCCAGAAAACTCATGAACTAGTTGTAGATTTTTGAATTTATACAATTTGTTACTGCACCGAAATACGAAAATGATATGTCATTTTTTTCCTCAAGGAATGTTCTAGAGAGACAGGTAGGTGGCCCATAGGGGATTATTTGAAAAAAATGAATTTTTGATCAAAATGTAATGTGACTGAATTGATTAACCAGTAAGTGACATAAAAAATAATTTTTCAGAGAAAGTAAATTTTTTCGGTTATTTGCGACTTATTGTGAATAGCTCCGACCAAATCTCATTTATCCACGAGGTAAAATAAAAAAACAATTTCAATTTCAACTGTTTAGAAAAAATTACATTTGACATAAGGTTTGGACTTGTTTTGACCTGTTGAACTTGAATATGTAAAAATATACAGGGTGTTCTATTTGAAAAATCAAAGTTACAGGCATTTCCAGAAAAACCGGAAGTCCGCCATATTGGATTGTAATGTGATCAAATCCGAAATGGTTGCTTATATAACTGTACCAAATTCCAGGAAAATCCGTTCACGAATGCAGAAGTTACAGGGGTGGCCCGATATCCTGTGTCACCCGGTATATCTTCTTGATTGGTACCAAAGAGAGTAAACGTTATAGGAGAGTCTATTCCCCATAAGACAATGGTGACACTAATAGAAAGAGATGAAAGATCATTTGTGAGTCATAGTGACGTATATGGTAATGTCATGGCCACCATTCACTCTGGACAGTGGCGGACTAGCGCATTCCGCACTCTGGTATCTGAGAGTTACAGGCTCTTGAATATATATTGGACCACTCTGTATGTTACGTGGGCCACCTGTACTCATGTCCAAGTACGTCACTATGATGCGTTAATGCTACAAGATTCTGATTGGCTAGAGCTTATTAATGCCTCCTATTCAGTTTACTCTCTTTGGATTGGTACAACATATAAACGAAGACAGATGACATTATAGTTGACAGTTCGAAGAAACTAGAGGTAAAAATTTCAACTATGTGAAGTAACGATGCATACGTCCATCAGAGGCGCTAGGAATACGTTTTTGAATGTGATGGAAAAATTGGCGTTTTCAATTTCATTTTATAGAAAACATTGGAAAAAAAATCAATTATATGTTTGTTGCTGAACTTTCTAGGTGGTAATCGTTATGTGCAAATAAAATGCACATGCTGCCCCCTATTGAAATGTTCAATACAAAATATACATGGTTGATGAAAAAAAAAAAAAAATTCAATTGTTGATAGTTTGACAAATGTTCATATCGTCCTTCTGGGCTATACCAATATTGTTATTTTCAGAAATTGGTCTAGAAGGAGCGAGATATACCAGAGTAGCGGGTGTTCCTGAGAAAGGAGATAGTAAAAAATTCTTGTCGCGATCGTTATGGTTGAACAACAATAAGCTTCGAAATTTTCAGAACCTAAACAATTTTGTTGATGCGGTGTTGGAATTCCCGGCGAAGCTCGGATGGATCGATCTTTCTTACAACCACATTACCGAAATTGATCCGGTGAGTAGAATACAGTTTTCCAATGAAGTAACATATACTGAATGAGTAACACTTGAATATACAGGCTGATTAGAAACTTGAAATTTGGTATGTTGTCATGATTGATCACGTCCGTTCTATCTGAAATATTTTTAGTTCTAAAGCTATAAGGGGTTTGTGCAAAAAGTCGTTAAATGGAAACCTACAATTTTTTTTCATATGGTTCGATTGATCTTCTAATTCTGAGTTTAGACAAGCTTAGTTATTTTAACTCATCTATTACAGTTTTTGATATATTGTTAACTAGTCAATTGACTGTTTCTATGTTTTTTGATTTTTTTTTCAATAAAAGGAAAATAAATATCCCATCGAGCTATCAGCAGCAGCAGAGACTATTTTCAAATATCCCGCCAATTTGTCTCGAATGTAAAACTACGCCCTTTGGGCGTGGTTTTATGATTTTTTAGTAGGAATAAATAACTTCATAGAAAAACAATTGTCTCGCTAATATCACCATTTATAACGGAGAACATATCTGTCAACCGTTCTCTATTTTACCATTTTTTCAATATCAAGGGAATAAATTTTAAACCGTTCTCTATTTTACCATTTTTTCAATATCAAGGGAATGAAATATTCATACTTGCTAACACTATCTTTCTCTGATGTCCAATATAGTCATACTATCTTGTTTTTATTTCTAATAATAATAAAATAATACATATTATACGGGCAGCTGTCACCAGAGAAATGGCGAAAAATTTGATTTTTCGACACATTCCACAAATTTTGAAAATAATCAAATTTAATTTACCAGATTTTGTGAATTCTTGTAAAGCACCGATTCATTTTATTCGCCTGTCGTTCAGGATAAAATTCGGCCGCGGCTTAACACGCTGTTAAGTCCGAAGATTTACAGGGTGTTATTTATTTAAAAACCACACACCTGCAACACCAAACTGTTTAGCCCGGCCATATACAGGGTGTTATGAATTAACAAAACACACCTGCGACACCAAACTTGTTGTTAGATTGAGAAAACAAGCATCAAGAGCATCGACTGTCTGAGGATGGTCGAATTGAGATTATTTCACTGGAGCGGCCTACAGGAAATATCTCTTTCTCTCGATACTTGGGCGTCGAGCTAATTATTCAGGAAGTACGTACCGTTTTCAGAAAGATTCAAAAATAATAATACACTGATAAGAATATACATATATATTGTATAAAAGTTAACAAAGTATCTCATCCGTTCTACATACGGATAAGATGATACAATATTCTGGAAAAGAGTGTAGTTTACTTGGGGATATTTTTTTTATCAGTCTACGAATTAAATAGATTGACTAAAAACAATAGTGACATCAATTGTCAAAAAAACGACTGGAAATAATTATCTTTTGAAAACTTAGGAGACATAAGATTATAGAGATACATTTAAAGACACATTCACATTATAAAAGATTCAATTTGCACAAACATAAATACAGAAAACATATATGAACTTACGCTAAGTCAGCAGGGCCAACACTTATTCATTTGAGATGGCTTTTAAACGCCAATTAGTTTAATTGTATTATTATTTTGATTAATCCCGCTGAAATTGTTTATTTCATTTTTACTCCGCACTGTACATTAGATTAGCGATGTATGGATACGGTTTTCTTTGAGGTCATGAACTTTGATTTGAGGTTTTTCGTTGACTTATCTCGTTCTTGAAGCGTTGATAAATAATAGTTAATTTTTGGAAAAATACTTGTTTACGCGTGAATTCACTTGGTTTAACTTGATTTGAAAGTAATTTTTCTTAATGGCTTCTTTAGTAAACTGCAAGACGACTGTATTCTTACTTTTCTCATCTTTATGTCACTATATTGTGATCGAATGAATTCTAACCCCATTTTTGAGAGGAACATATTACCGGAGCAACGTCTATGTAATGACTGACTTTTGCTAACTGAATGACTCATCACTTGAATTTTCACTTTTTTATTAATCTATCATGACCGTCGGAATAGCCATGTTATATAGACTATGAACTATGTACTATGAACTAACTGATTGAACATGTTACCGTACTGACTTCTGTTCTCAGAATAACCCTTTCCTTGGATTGAGTTGCGTTTTTATATCAATCTGCCCGTCCGCGGAGGTGGTTGCTTTTAGGTAGCGCGGAGGGGGCCAATTGTTTATTACCGTGGGTAATGGATAAAGTCGAAGAATTTATCTCTTTCGCGGGTGAGTTACATTAATGGGCTGTCATAACATATGAGTTATAGCGTGTTCCTTTACTCGTTAAATTTCTTAGATATGACTATCAGCGGAAGTGATGAGTTATTTATGACCTATTTGTAAAAGGGGTGTTTTTTTCTTATGCATTCGTCTGTCTGGCGGGTGACAAGATATTTATAACGGGCCTTGTACATCAGTTTTAGTCGCGTATTCGATTTCCAACTTTATTTTCATTCCTAGCGGATTTTGTTTTCTGGCTATAAAGTTCATATTTAGTAATATCGTGATGTTTCTTATGGATGAAAGTTTTTCTGTATTATGGGGCATGACAATGCCAGGTCTTTTTTGAATAACTTTTCTTTTCAATAAATGAAATAGTACCTTTTCTGCAAGTGAAATTTCTCTGGATCAGAGATATATTTACCCAAAAAAAAAAATTAAATATACTTCTCAAATTAAAATGACTCATATTGAATTCAATTTATCTTTTTCTTCACTATATTTTCAAATAATACACAAAATGTCTTCATTATTTTCAAATTTTCAGTGCTTATTGCTACATAAGACTAAAAAAGACTGGAAGTTATTAATAACTAAATTTTGGGAAATATGCTGAGAACTAGTGCATTCACCATATCTTTGAATTGTAATTATGCTGAGAACGGCCTCAGTGCATTCACCATATTTTACTATTAGCCACCGAAGAGTTCCACTATTCACCTCCTGACTCCAGGTTGAAATTGACTTCCAAGATTTGATAACATTGTTTGTTAGTTACAAGTGAAGCTAATGAAAGCGTGTTGAAATATCAATATCTATGCTTCATATTACAAGCTTTTATTCGACTTCGCATTTGTATGTAAGTGGTGACAATGCATTATGGAATTTTTACTATAGAAAAAACAAAATAGTGGCTCCAATATGGCGGACGAATTTTGTGATTTTGGTTCGATTCTATTCAAGATTGGTATGTGGGGTTTTCGGGGTCGGATATCATGATGTTTTTGTAAAAATTCATGAATTCAAGATGTGTTTTGTTACTATGGCCCGAATCCATTGAAAATTGGTATGTGGGTTTTTTGGGGTCGGAGATTATAAATTTTTGTCAGAATTCAATAAGATGACGGATTTCATGAATGACTAAGAAGAATTGAATAAAAATGATAAAAAAAATACTTTTAAGACAAGCTTTTATCCAAATGCACTAAAAAGGAAAAAATATATTTTAAAATTGTTTGACCATATATAAAACAGGTATTTTTGCATAACAAGATTTTGAATCTGGTTTCACACAATAACTTATGTCAAACAATTAAAGAAATTATTTTTTCCTTTTTTTAGTGCGTTTGTATAAAAGCTTGTCATCAATCATTTTTATTTTCTAAATAATTTAAAAGTATGAGATAGTTCTGTCGGAAAAAAATCCTACACTCTGAAGAAATGAGTACTTGAAACTAACTAAAAACTATAAATAAGACATTTTTTGTAAAATATCTGAGAAATAGAAAACTTCCTTAATTGCAATATATGTATTGATAAAGAGCAATCTTTTATGAATAAGTAAGGAATTATTCATTCAGGTTAATCATTTTCACAGTGCATCCTCAAATTTCCTTCTCTGAAGATAATCTATTTACATGGCAATTGTATCTCGGAATTGGATCAAGTAAACAAACTGAAGCCTTTGGTGCAATTGAGGAGCATTACTCTACACGGAAATCCTATAGCGAATAATCCCAACTATAGACGTTATGTCATTAGTGCCCTTCCACAGGTAATGTTTTTTTTCTACGACAGTACATGAGATAGCTTATTAGGAGCAATGAATAGTCATATTCTTCGATATTCGTATATTTTTAACGCCCGATCCAGGTACACGGAACGAAGGATTTGTTAATCCAACCAAATTTATTTGGTCACTCTTATTGGCTCGACCCTACTATACAGAGTGGGCCATTGAAAACGAAACAGCGGCTCTGTAGGTCGGCAGAACCGAATTATATAAAAACGCTCGAACACGTCAACTACATTTACGAGGGGGACATCGTTCGCGATGAAATTCACCCGAAATACATTCCATCCCTCGGAACTGTGACCGCCACCCCTAAATTTTTAAATGGCAACATATGGCAAGTGATACCTCATTTGAAAGGTATTTTCCTTCTCAATATCAAACAACAAAAATAAATTAATTATATCGATTCGTTTTCGAGATATAGGAACTTGAAGTTGGGAAATCAATTTTTATTCATTTAATCAATAAAAACAATATCTTATGAAGCAACTGTGCAATAATTATTATTGTCAATGGAGTAAATGTTCAAACTGTCTACCAACCATTTCCATACAATAGTACAAGTTCTGTTCAAAACGAGACCTCACATTTCGTAGCATTTCCGGCGTTATTCGGCGGCATTCTTCAATAATTCTCCTTCGTAAATTTTCCAGAGATATTTTGTTTTTCAAGAGACGCCACAGGAAAAAGTCGAGTGGGGTTAAATCTGGACTGGCTGGCCACTCTATAGAGCCTCTTCTTCCAATCCAACTTCCAGGAAACATTCTATCCAAAAACGCCCTAACAGGCTGTGTATAATGTGGAGGTGCCCCGTCTTGTTGAAATATCAAGTGGTCTTCATGGTAACGATCGTCATTTTCAATGATGTCTACTAATTGTGGATAAACACATTCATTCAATAATTCCAAATAAATTTTTCCTGTCAGGTTACCGTCGAGAAATACTGGTCCAATCAAACGGTCCCCAAAAATACCGGCCCAGACATTGAGTTTTTGGGGAGTTTGAGTATGGACTTCGTGGAAAACATGTGGATTGGCTTCTGACCAATAACGACAATTATGACGATTCACAGTCGAATTCAAAAAGAATGTAGACTCATCAGAAAAGCAGATGTTGAGAAGGAAATTCATGTCGTGTTCACCTAACAAATTAAACATAATCGAGCTTATCAGAAAGAAACATTTGCATTCAATGCCCATTTATATGGAGGTATGCATGGATTTTCAGGTGAATATCATTCAACGTTCTGCGTGGTATTTGCTAGGAAAGTAGTTGTTTTTCACCTGAGATCTACCATTTTCTGGTTCAATTTATATTGAATCTTTTATGTGAAGAAAACCGTTTAATTCGATTTTTCTATTTTATCCACTTCACTTGGCGTTTATCTTTCACTATATGCTAGTCGGGCTTGCCACTCCTACTGAGAAGGAATCTTTTATTTAGAAACCTATCGAGGTGGGAGATTTTCGGAGTGTTTCTTTCTGTCACTAGGTACCGCCAGTTAAAAGTTTTCTTTTCCGGCGTACCTATAGGTGTTATAGACTCGATGATGGTTTTGGTTATGTTGTGTCTCGCTTCAGCCAGAGCTCTTCGGACCTTTGGCTGGTTGACTACTCCGTACTGATGAGGGCCAAAAAAGCCTGAAACCGGTATGCGGATTGTTAAGTGAACACGACATAAATTAAACATAATCGAGCTTACCAGAAAGAAACATTTGCATTCAATGTCCATTTATATGGAGGTATGCATGGAGTTTCAGGTGAATATCATTCAACGTTCTGCGTGGTATTTGCTAGGAAAGTGGTTGTTTTTCACCTGAGATCTACCATTTTCTGGTTCAATTTATATTGAATCTTTTATGTGAAGAAAACCGTTTAATTCGATTTTTCCAATGATAATTATCTTCAAACAGTTGCATTGTTAGATGTTATTTTTATTGATTGAGCGAATAAAAAGTTATTTCCCAACTTCAAGTTCCTATATCTCGGAAACGAATCAATAGAATTAATTTATTTCTGTTGTTTGATATTAAGAAGGAAAATACCTTTCAAATGACGTATAACTTGCCATATGTTGCTATCGTATATGATGGTATATGATAGTCAACATTTTCGAAATATTGTGAGTAAAATATGGTCCAAATTAACGGAACAGTTTTTTAGATATTCAATAAAAACATTGTAAATGACCCCAAAAAAATGTATAAGGCACCCTTTATCTAAATGAAAGGTAATATTGAACAATTGAGTTCATCAGAATGTTACCCTATCTTTCATTCAACGGGCAGTAGCAATTAATTCCTTTTTTGTAATAAAAAACGATCTGTCAATTGTTTTCAGTATAGGGGTATACTCGAAAATTAAAAAAAATATATATTTCAAACAGAGAGAGTCATCAAGAAACAAAACACGTTTTTTCGTCTACAAATATAACTTGTTGGTTTTGAAATAGTGCTGGAAAAAAAAATACGGAAAAACTATTTTTTTGACTAAGCCCCGTATACACCCTAATGTACTATCTCAATAAGATTATAATTGAACAAGTTTTTGAGTTTCGATCGATACATTTTCATCTTTACTTGTCTTATTTCGACTAAAAAAACAGTTTTTTTCTTTGTCAATCCTATCCCAATCCGACGTTTTTACGAACTTTGGCCGCTTATATCTCAGAAAGTAAACATACAAAATCATTTAAACTCACTTTTTTCTAATGACCCATTCTGCTATAACATAATAAAATTTCAGCCAATTCGACCAATTTCCCATATGTTTTCGTGCGGGGTTCTTTGAATCTCATTGATCTTGAAATGACTATCTAGAAACGGTTGTGGATGTATTTCGCCAACTTCTTTACAAAACTAGTTGGATAGAAGAAATGTTTTACTTCACAATAAGAATTATTTTACTGTACATACAACTTTACAATTAAAACAATAAAAATATTTGGGAAGGTTATATGAACAGAGCTCCATATAAACATTTGTTGATGCACAGGCATAATCAATTTGAAATGTTAATATCATACACAAGCAGATGTGTTACATTGAAAAAAGTAGTTGATGTCAGTGGCAAAAGTCCCTATTCATATCCATGTAAAACCTATTCAAACACTATTTAAATTTATATTTTTCAGGTAGCCAATTTGGATTTTACACCAGTCATTCCGAATGAGAAGTTATTTCTCTGCCCTACAGGAGCAATGAAGAAGCTGAAGGAAGGTCGCAAAAATGCAGAGAAAAAAGAGAAAGAACCTTTGTCCGATTCTTAGGAAAATATTCCACCTGTCGAAAAAATAACAATTCTTCGAAAAACCAATTGTATACATTTTACTATTATACTACTATCACCATACTGTTCAATGCCCTGTTATTTAAATCAATATGGATTTATTTGGAAGCTATAGCAGAACTGTTCAGTCCGAATAACATGATTACGAACATACATATTCAAAATTGTAATAATCCTTTTGATTTTGCCGTAGTCGGCTAAGAATTTCCTGACATAGGAACTACGATATTTGGAAATTTGAAAATCAAAATATAAAACCCTCTGGGCATTTCAGAACTCTCCAATATACATTTTGAATAAGATCGGATGTTTTTAAAAAAATAAAAAATATGCCAAATAAAATAGATAAAAAAAAATTAATTATACATTTTTCTTGTAAAGAAACATAATAATGATGCAGATAATGTACTGAAAGCTGAGAAATAATTTGGTAGATACCAGGGCATTATCAGACTAAAATAAAATCGTGTAACATTTTGCCAATAGATACTGCGGAAAACTGCACACAACCCTCAATTTACTGCAGAGATATTATTCACTGACGAGACACATTTTTCAAAGAACACCATAATGAACTTTCATAACAATCATGTGTGGTGTGACGAAAACCCTCATAGTTTAGTCCAGGTTTCAACATCAGTTTTTATTGAATGTGTGGATTATTTGATTGGTCCCCACTTTTTTCCATGGACCCTCAATGGAAATTCTTATCATGATTTCCTTGAAAATATTTTGCCTGAATTACTTGAAGACATTCCACTTTTACTGAGACAAAGAATATGGTTTATGCATGATGGAGCGCCAGCGCATTTCACTTTAATAGTTCGTGAATTTTTAAATCAACGATTCAGAAACATATGGATTGGTCGAGGCGCTGAAGTTCCAAATCAATTCTGGCCTCCGAGGTCCCCGGATTTGAATCCAATCGATTTTTTTTGTGGAGTCAATTGAAGGCCCTAGTATATACGGTGCCAATAGAAACCAAAGAACAACTTCGTCAACGAATCATTCCTGGATATGACGCTATCCGAAATAAACCAGGTATAATGAAACGTGTACGTGGATCCATGTGATGACGAGCCGACGTATGCATAATGGTGCAAGGTGGTCATTTTGAACGATTACTTCAATTATTACCCTCAACTAACTGGTTTAGTATTAAATTGGTCTTAGTTGCTGTTATTATTATTAGTATTAAATTGTAGTAACACCCGATTCCTACTTTAAAATAAAATTAAAGAAAAATAATTTCTTTAACTAAATTAATTTTGAATTTGAAAATCATGTCATTTAAAATCACTTGCATCGATTATTTCAAACAGTTGCTCGCAGCGACCTCTACCGAGAATAAATTTTTTATGTTAGAAAAAGGATTTTTCTACTGGAAAACGTGATACAGGAACGTACAAAAAAGTTATGACATTTCAAATGACTGAAAAGACATGTAGGTGGCGCCACCCCCACGAAAGAAACAAACTAACATCAAATTTGATTTTGTCGATTTTTTGAAAATATAAACATGATGTTCATAAAATCAGATGTGGAATCATCTGCGACTGAAAGATAAACTTCAGTCACTATCTTCCATCGTCAAGATAACCTCTTGTGGGGTATTCATGTTGAAAAGGGAAACATTCTCAATTGAATATTGATAGAAAGATTTTTCTGTGAATTGAAAAATCTACGATTAAAATGAAGTTATTTTTTTGTGAATGTCTAACAGAAAACAACTGCTTCCCCGGCTAAAGCCACGCTGGACATTGAACTACATCTGATAGATATTCTGAAAAGGCCCTAACTCATTGAAAACTACTCCCAGATGCCAAACTTTACTCGAATATCACAAATATTTTGAAATGTATTCACAAAAAATGAAAATAAGAATTCAACTTTGACACCCTGCATCTCAGAAACGAAAAACTTGCGGATATGTGTTCATAGAAACTTTTCTTCTTATTTTGACGTCAACAACATGCTCCTAAATTTTCTATACGTACTTAAGAAACACCCTGTATAAAACATACTTTTTGCAACGTAGAAGTAGCTCTGAGAACGTTCCTATATCTCTGATGACTAGTAATGCCAGTGGTGAAAGGTCATTCTCAACTTTGAAAGGAGTAAACAATTACCTTAGGAATTCGATGGTAGAGGATACTTTGAATAGCCTATCGATTTTGAATATCAACAGTGACTTGTTATTAGAGCTTAATTTTGATGAGTTGGCATAAAAAAAATCCAGAAATGTATTTATATAAAAAAAAAAAAATTGTTAGGTTTAAGTTTGTGAAGTACATTTTTCTTCTTCTTTATATGTAATAATTAACTGTTTAACGTTTTTGTTCCTTGTTATCAATGAAGTGTCGTCAGCGTATTGTATGCATTTCAGAGGTTGCAAAGAGAAATTCAAATCATTCACAAAGATAATAAAAATGAGTGGGCCGAGTACTGAACCCTGCGGGACACCGTGCCTTACCGTCAATGATGATGACAATTAATTGTTTTCAGAGACAACTTGCTTCCTTTGCATAATTACGTTTTTACGATCTCAAGAGCTACTCCCCTCACACCATAAAATTCCATCTTTTCCAGAAGAATGTCCAACACTTTCAAAAGTGCGTCAATAGTAGAAGTTTCAGAGCGAAAACCGTCCAGTATTTTCGATTAATTTTGAGTCCCCTTTTTAGAAAACCGGAATTATTTTGGAAATTTTGAGGCTTTCGGGAAATTTGCCAGAAGTGAAACATTAATGGTTCAATAATTTCATCAACGACTGCTTTGATTATGTAGCTATTTAAATCGTAGTAGTCTAAGCAGGATAAATTTTTCAGAGTTTTGATAGCTTCCCGCATTTCTGCTGGTGTAGCGGGTGTTAGAAAAAAGGAAAAAGAAGACAGAAGACATTTAGAATGACTTCTGCCAAAGGAACGAAAATTGTTCATTTGCAACTGTGTAAGAAGGAGGATTTTTTCGATAAAAACGACGATATTTTGTGCAAAGTTTTGCCGAAAATAGTGATTTAGGGTGTATTGTTTAAGCTGGTAGAAAGAGAGGCATTTTGAGTGATTTTTGTGCGAGAAAACGGTGCTTGAAAATGAGGTTAGTTTTTTTTTCAAAGTGCTGTAACTCGGGAACGGTATGAGACCGCCGCATTTTTCTTCCGGATTCGTGTTCAGGAGGCAAAAATGTAACTAGATATTTACCGTGAAAGATAAACGCCATGTGAAGTGGAATGAATAGAAAAATCGAATTAAACGGTTTTCTTCACATAAAAGATTCAATATAAATTGAACCAGAAAATGGTAGATCTCAGGTGAAAAACAACTACTTTCCTGGCAAATACCACGCAGAACGTTGAATGATATTCACCTGAAAATCCATGCATACCTCCATATAAATGGACATTGAATGCAAATGTTTCTTTCTGATAAGCTCGATTATGTTTAATTTATGTCGTGTTCACCTAACAATCCGCATACCGGTTTCAGGCTTTGGCCCTCATCAGTACGGAGTAGTCAACCAGCCAAAGGTCCGAAGAGCTCTGGCTGAAGCGAGACACAACATAACCAAAACCATCATCGAGTCTATAACACCTATAGGTACGCCGGAAAAGAAAACTTTTAACTGGCGGTACCTAGTTACAGAAAGAAACACTCCTACTGAGAAAGAATCTTTTATTTAGAAACCTATCGAGGTGGGAGATTTTCGGAGTGTTTCTTTCTGTCACTAGGTACCGCCAGTTAAAAGTTTTTTTTTCCGGCGTACCTATAGGGTTATAGACTCGATGATGGTTTTGGTTATGTTGTGTCTCGCTTCAGCCAGAGCTCTTCGGACCTTTGGCTGGTTGACTACTCCGTACTGATGAGGGCCAAAAAAGCCTGAAACCGGTATGTGGATTGTTAGGTGAACACGACATAAATTAAACATAATCGAGCTTATCAGAAAGAAACATTTGCATTCAATGTCCATTTATATGGAGGTATGCATGGATTTTCAGGTGAATATCATTCAACGTTCTGCGTGGTATTTGCCAGGAAAGTAGTTGTTTTTCACCTGAGATCTACCATTTTCTGGTTCAATTTATATTGAATCTTTTATGTGAAGAAAACCGTTTAATTCGATTTTTTCTAGATATTTACCATTATGTTTCTTTCGCCAATCCATGAAAATTGCATATATCGTCTCATATTTTTTTCTGGATTTATTTGGTAATATATTTGAAGATGTTATTTTCGCCGCACTACAAATTTCTGGTGGGGTACAATCGTTGTCACTTTCCGAATCTATCTTTTTCTTCTTGTTTTTCGTTAGAAGCTATAATATTTTACAAAACGAACTGTTAATTCAATGATTATGACGTTTGAGAACAAGTTTGGTGTTGTTAAATTCTCAAGTCATACTTGCGAATGGAAACAATTCAAACACAACTGCACAGTAATTAATATGCTCATCTGTGATTGGCTTCAAAGTGTTGAGTAATGAATTTGGTTCAACTGTGATTGGTTCGAACCTGTTGAGTAATGGATCATTACCTACTCGGGGACGAAACTAGAGTTCATTACTTATAAATGACGCTTTTTTCAATAGTCATAGAAAAAAAGGTTTCAGGGCACCATTGAGAAATTTGAAAGGAGCATCATTAGAATCTGGCAGGAAGGAAATTATATTTTCTGCTACATTACCAAAAAAAGTCACTGAAATCTTCAGATTATATTTCACTAAGGTTAAGAAAACGCGAAAGAAAACAAAGTTTACCAAATTATTTTAAATTCGGTAGGTGGGTAGAAAACCCTAAAATAAACAAATTTTTCATATAATATTTTTCGGAAAACTGAGAAATAACCTAACTTTTTGTATTTTTTTTAAATGTTGAATTTTGGTAGGAAAAAATCTTCAACGTGATTTTGCATTATTTTTGAAGCAAAAAAATCCCATGTGATGCAGATTTTAACGGTAACACCCCAAGCAGCATTATAGTGACGGAAACTGATACTGCAACTTCGACTCGGTGGTTATCACGTAATCACCACTAAATCTACCACCATACAGTAAGAATAACTGAAATTTTATATGTGTATGGTTGTAGTCGCGTAATTCCCATCTATGGTAGCCACTCCACAGTTCTATAACTCATCAGTGTCATTTGAGGTGTCGGAAACATTATGGCCACTGAGAAAATCACTTTAAAGTGGTAACAGTGGTAAATAACCGTTGCGGTAACTATCCTATACCACTTAAATATCACTTAGAAGTCACAGTCACCTTCAAGAGAGTATGATAGTTTCGGTGACGTTTTGGTAACTTCCATAAAACCTTCAATGTGGTGGGTACTTGATTGTGATATGTGGTGATGGTTGCCACGTCCTTGCTATCTCCATAAGTGATATCCACAGTTCGCATTTAATAAAAGTCACTACAAATTACAATAACTTTCAAAATTCACCATTCCGCGCGATGACGAAAGCTAACCTAAGTTTTCTCAAATTATTTTATTGTGGCTTACAAAAAGTTTGTTTAACCTGTTACGTGAAACGTGAATGATTTTATTTAATATGAAATGGGTTGTGCGATGACGAAAACTAACCTAACTTTTCTCAAATTATTTTATTGTGGCTTACAAAAACTTCGTTTTACCTATTACGTGAAACGTGAATGATGTTCATTCAAAATAAAATGGGTTATGCTTTTTCAATAGATAATTTTTCTTGATTTTGTATAAAAAAGTTAATTTAAATGGATCGGATCCCTAACTTGTGCTCCTGCTCAATATTTATACTTTAATTGTTGATTCTGTTTGCATAAATGCAATCATTTTCATTACTTGTTACTTGATAATTGTTGATTGGAGCTTCATGAATCCACTATACTTGCTACATGTCCTTTTTTAACAATTAATGTACATGCACCCGCAATTTCGAGGTTATAACTTTGAAGTGGCAGGTTATAATAGGCCGACGTGTTCGCCCCTTTCAAGGGTATAAGACCTATTGTAATTCTTAGGTTATAACTTTGAAGTGGTGAGTCATGGGCCTGCGACGTGGGTGCCACTTTCCAGTGGTGGAAAAGTTAATATTTCAGTTCCACTGGGCAATTTATGATGGGAGTGGTATATTTACACTTTCTGCCACTTTAAAGTTATATTCTCCAAAAGCCGCCATATTTATAGGAATATACTGGGTCGCTATTTTTTTTTCTTCATTTAACGTCGGCCTATTTCTGCTACCAAGGCTAAACACCGACGCCGGTAAGCACACTCCTCCCAACCGGAAATTTTGCCGAATCCTCTGTTGTTTCAGAGGTAGGGTTCTTTAACGAGCTCGACATCCATGAACTCGGGACCGACATCTTAACGTCCCCTCCAAAGGACGGCATATCTATCGTCTTATCTCGTGCTCATTGATAAGACGCCTGCAGCTGCGAATATGCTACTACGCTACAGTTGTTAGGACATTTAACGTGGAACTTCCTTGTCTGGCTGGGTCGCTATTATTAGAGAAATGATCGAAATATTCAATAAAGATTTATTTGTCATCAGCACTGCATCAAACGTAGTAATTTGTTACGTAAGTATTTGTTTCAACTAACCAAGATTGATACAACAGTGTTTGAGGGATTTAAGTACATAATTTCAGAGGCGAGTTATTTCCAAAATTATAATGTTTTCCTTAAATAAAGAGTATTCAGATGGCGCGTGCTCACAATCGAGCTACAACACCCATATTTCACATAAAACTTTCAATCGTTTTAATTTATTCCCGATCAGAAGTATCCAAATTCAATATACTTACGCGTTTGTATGTTTATATGTTATATATTTTTATAGTTGATCGAGTGTTAGAAATGAATCAGGCAAAATGAAAGAATGAGGAACATTTATCACAAAAATATGTTGCTGGACAAAGATCGAGCTACATATCAATTACACAAGCCCAGTCAGTTTTAACGTGTCTAGTGTCGGCCACTACATATCCACGTTTTTGCCAGGTGACAACAACGTGGTTGCAAAGTGGATATCTGAGATACAGGAACGTAGATCGGAACGTAGCAGCCACCAAAAAAGTGTCCCCATTTTGGCAGCCTCCGCGTGATAGAACCGTGTATATTACGTGGCAGTGGTTGTGGTCAAACATTTCAAAGTTTTCCAGAATCGTGGCCGCTACGTTCCGTCCACTTGAAATGCTACTTGGGACTGTTTATAAATAAATGAATATTCTGTGCGAAAAAAATAATTTTTATTTATTTCACCTAATTGAATGCCTACAGAAAAAAAAGGCTGATTCACCTAAACACTTCGACGCAAGTTTAAAAATTTACATACAACTTGACCCTAGTATTACCATACAATTTATTTTTCAATTCAAATTATCCTTCGATTCTATACCTAGCTGTCGAATGAACTAGGAGAAAATGGAATCAAACGGAGAACTTAGTGAAATTCAACAGTTTTACAAAAATCGAACGATTTTCCTAACGGGTCTCACGGGCTGGTTAGGCAAATTGGTACTCGAAAAAATTTTGAGAACGTTGCACGTTAAACACGTTTACGTCTTAGTTAGAGGTAAAGATGGCGTTGACGCTGAGAAAAGAGTTGCTGACGCTTTGGATTCTTTGGTGAGTACTTTTAAAAAACATAAAATCGAAAAATATTTATTACACACACAGAAATGTATTGGTTATTCGCATAATTTTTCCAAAAGCTATAAATCTACATTGAATAAGTGGACATGACCTAAAATCAATAAGTAGCACGTGACGTAAGCATCTTTGATATTTATGTGTTTCTCTATGACGCTCAATTTACCAAGACAGAATAATAGAACTTTAAAAATTGGACTTTACACAGTGTCCGTCATAAAGTTGGCGACTTATGGGAAAAAATTTGTTATTGAAATTTCTGGAAAACTCTAATGACGGTTCGTTTCTGCATGTCTGACAACTAAAAAATCCGTTGCGACTTATATCACGTGACCTTAGATTTGGCCGGAACTTAAGAAAAGTTGTTTGTGGTGCCGAAAAATGGGTCAAATTGACAAGATATCGAAAAAATGTATCGAGAAAATGTGTTTGGAATCCAACGAGAACCCCATGTGCCAACTTTGAACCAGATTGAAAGAAAAAAAAATACCATTTTATTCCTCTACCCTTACTAAATCACATAAGTTTGGGTCAAAACTAATAAAATATTTGTGGAATAGACATTTTGCGGGAGATTGATTAATTATGAAAACACGATATAGTCTTGTCACTAGGTCATGCCCTGTATAATAATAATAATAATAATAATAATAATAATGTTTATTCATGAATCTTCAAAGTGTGTGTCATACAATATTTTAATGAATATGAATAAACAGGGTAATCACTGAAGCTGTATTGGGTACAGCTTGTGCGTGATAGATGGTGTCTGGAATTTTATTCACATATAAACATATAAGGTATACATATGGGACTTTATCATATGGATAAATACGTAATTATAAGATATAGAAAATAGATATAACGAAACTATACAAATGTTAAATGTAAAAGTTGAATAAATATAAAATATGAATATAAAACATTGGAGAAGTTTAATGAAAATAAGATATACGTATAATATAAAACATATGAGTTACGATAATTGATGCACATTGATGCACATGAGCTTATTCAATATTATCAACCAGTAAATAAAATTGAAATATTTGTAATTAAAACTTAATAATACATTATTTATCCTTGCTAAATTTAATATTGGTTAGTAAATTTGAGCTATATTTTTGAATTTTATAAGGCGGCTTTGAAAAAAGATCTACTTTTGTTGTAACAATAACAAATGTCACAATAACTTGTTGACAATTTTGTTGGAGTTGTCGTTCTTTATCAGTTTTGATGTTTTTCAATCTATCAATAGAAATGGCTCCAAAACTGAGTATACAAGAAATAAAATAAACCTTCTTAGTCTCAGTAACTAAGCTCCTAAACTAATGTAAGTAACTAATTTTGAGTCGGCGCCAAACAAACAAGCAAATGAATTAGGTAAGGCGTACAATGATGGCATCGAGTTGCGCGGTGACATTCTGATAATTTTTTTGAAGTTATTTAATGATGTTCGTTGATTGTTTGTTTGGCGCCGACTCAAAATTAGTTACTTACATTAGTTACTGAGACTAGGAAGGTTTATTTTATTTTTTACTTTTCAGTTCCGTATTTCGTCAATTTAATTTTTTGTTAAAAATTTTTTATTTTTCAATTATTTGTGGCTGAAATCTACTAATTAGTAACTGCTTGTTTTTTTATTACTTCCAAAATACTTACTTACCCACCTCACTCCAACTATTACCAGTTAAATGATATGATTATCTAATTTTACTATTTGTTCTAATATAAATTATTTTTGTTGTTCTGGTTAGTTTATTTCATTACTTTGTATATCATTCCATCCTCTCATAGAATATAATGGTTTTGACGGATGTGGAACAAAAATAATGTCAGTAGCGATCTGTCATTGTCAACTACGTATATGTGTGCCAATGTTCATGAGTGAAAAATCAATTATCCCCTATTTTTCTACCCGTAAGGGTTTATGATTCCATTCAAAATCTAAATATTAGGTATACCCTATCTATTAAAAAAAGAATCATCCAAATCGAAGAACCCAGTACAAAGTTATGCCTGATAAAATCGCTTAACGGACCAGAATTCAGAGGGTGAGTGATCAATATCCTTCATGTTGCCACTCTTAGGGATGGATTTCATCTTTTAAATTCAAATGGGACCACCTTCGAAGTACACCCTATCCACTGAGAAAAGAACTTTCGGAATCGGACGCCTCAGTAAAAAGTTATGCGTGATCATACATAAAAAAATATGATGGAAAAACATAAAATATACGGGCCGACTAGAGACCTCCTCCTTTTTGGTTTCGTCGGTTAAAAATAGAAATAGTATTGCTATATGGTGAAAATTATCATAGCACAATAGAAGTAGCTGAAATTTTCAATGGAAGGCATCCAGGCCAAAATTTGCATTTTACTACGGTGGAAAAGATATTGCAAAAATTTAAAGAAACTGCTTCGGTTGAAAACAAATATAAAAGTGTTCACGTTAAGCCTGTTGTAAATAATTACAAAAGCAGAATAGAAAATCACTCCTTACAGATAAAGACGAAATTGTACGTTGGAGAAGAAATTATTTAAGGACGATCAGGAAGTATCGATCTGAAGGAAGGACAATTTATTATTTGGACGAAACATGGCTTAACGAACGACATACTGTGCAGAAAACATGGGTCGACACTAACATAAAAACTTCCCGCCAAGCAGTCATGGAAGGGAATTCCACTAGGTTACCTGCACCGATCGGAAAAGGGAGTAAGTTAATTTTCACCCATATTGGAAATGAGCATGGTTTTTTTCGATGGTGGTTTGCTGTAATTCGTCTCGAAATCAACACAAGATTACCACGAGGAGATGAATGCGGATGTGTTTGAGGACTACTTTTCACAAATGATAGAGCTGTTGCCTGCGATTGGTTGGTTACAGCAGAAAGATTTCCCACATGATAATAGTATGGTAAAAATGAATTATTATCCATTGTGAGGCAACACAAAGCAAACTACAAACAGTACGTAGTTGACGAAATGGCTAAAAAAAAAGATGGTAGCATTACGATTACCTCCATACCATTGTGAGCTCAATCCTATCGAGCTCATATGGGCTCAAGTGAAAGGAGACGTCGCTAGGAACAACACTACTTTTGAATTGGATGATGTACGTCCGCTTCTTCTAGCATCGTTCTCCAAAGTGACAAGCGACAATTGGAAAAATGCTGGAAATCATGATGTGGGATCTTGATAATTTAAATGACCAAACTGTGGAATCTCTAGTAATTTCAATAGGACCCGAAGCTTCATCTGATTCGGATACCGATGATGAGCAACTAAAACATTTTAGGTGAGCTGCCGAAGTCGAGCACAGGGCGCAGTTATAATAGTCTGACAAGTGTACCTTTGATTACTCTCGTTTCGGACGTCCATCGTCTTAATGGATTTGAAAGGCTTTCACGACGTTTCGAATGCTTGTATCTGCAATCGTCTTCAGGTGAATACGATTGCAGATTGAAGATTGAAGACGATTGCAGATACAAGCATTCGAAACGTCGTGAAAACCTTTTAAGTCCATTAAGACGATGGACGTCCGAAACGAGAGTAATCAAGTTACCACATCGTCTACAACCTTCAAACAAGTGTAACTTTGATAGATCCAATAATCGAAGAATTGTCAATTATTACTCTTAATTTAATATTGTTAAAATTTTTCTTGGAAAGTTTTATAAATAAATATTAAAACATGGTTTAGCGAACGCACGTCACTGATCAGTACTTTTACATCGATGCTTTGTAATAATTTCATCGATCTATTGTTATTAGAGATAAAACAGAGTGGACTAGAAAAGTAAACTCGAAAACACATGAACGTGTTTGTTACCATGAAATTTATTTGAGCCGACGGCGACGGTAAACAACTTTTCGCAGATTTGCATTTATAATGAGGGTGTTTAGCTGCCAGTGAAAATAGGACAGAGTTTAAGGAATGTGTGTCTGAAAGATGTTGTCATTTAAAAAAAAAAACTTCTTTATAGTTAATGGTTTTGGAAATATCAAAGCGCCATAGTTACTCAAATAGGCGAAAAAACCTGTCTTTTACTCATATCCATCAGATTGGTTGAAGTGGGTCCAACGCACTCTAGATGCAAAAATGAAAATGCTTCTGGAAAATCAAATGTACCAATTTTTCGTCTTTAAACTATGTGATCGTATTCAGAACCGTCCTTAGAATCCAAAAAAGTAAAATAAAACAGGGTGTTCCATTTTAAATTCCCAAGTTGGGGTCGTTTTCTCTGAAACCGAAAGTGATGGGAGAGTATGAAATATTGTTTTTTTTCCCAATTCTTGAATCCAAAACCCCTGCCAAGTGTGACTCTCATACTCTCGGTTCTCTGGACACTATGACTTGTCTGAAAAGAATACGTTGACACCTGGTATAGTTTAAGGTAGTACCGCCACGAGACAGTTGAATTAGGAAATTATCAAAATTTGGCATACGTATTGTTCAACATGTGAACAATACCTCTATAAAATTTTAACAAGTTTCACCATCCCGAACCCGAGATATATATAATTGAAGTTGACTCAATTAACACTAACATATGGACCATGCATAGGCAAACAGCACATTATTAATTCTTCCGTTAGTACTAAAATTAAGAAGTTTGAAGAACGAGGAGCTAGAGCAGGGTATCACAGATTGAAAACAAGTGATTGACATCTAGTTTGAGATATATAACTACTCGATTCAAAATAGTTCCGAGCGCATTATTATTTCTACCTTAGTACTAAATTAAAGTTCATGAAACAGTAGCTAGAGAGGATATTAAAAAACAAAGTGATTGATCATCTAGTTTGACAGATATAATCAAAACTACTCTCGTTATTCAAAATAGTTCACGGGGAAGCGCACATTATTATTTCTACCGTTAGTACTAAAATTAAGAAGTTTATGAAAAACGAGGAGGAACTAAAGCAGAATATCACAGATATTGTGGAAAGAAATCAAAGTGAACGACCATCTAGTTTGACAGATATAATCAAAACTACTCTCGTTACTGAAAATAGTCCACGGGGAAGCGCACATTATTAATTCTAGCGTTAGTACTAAAATTAAGAAGTTCATGAAAACCGAGGAGGAGCTAGAGCAGGATATCACAGATATTGTGACAGATATAATCAAAACTTTTCTCGTTATTGAAAATAGTCCACGGGGAAGCGCACATTATTAATTCTAGCGTTAGTACTAAAATTAAGAAGTTCATGGAAACCGAGGAGGAGCTAAAGCAGGATATCACAGATATTGTGACAGATATAATCAAAACTACTCTCGTTATTGAAAATAGTCCACGGGGAAGCGCACAGCCTACAGGGGAGGTCGTAGAGAAATGCGGATTGTGCCAGGGGACTTTTTAAAGAAGGACGGGGACCATTTGAGGGTCTGAACGCGAAAAAAAAACTCTTTCTTCCAGTTGACCCCATCGATTTTAACGATAACCCCTCCCCCCCTTACCCCCAAAAAAAAAAAGTTCAAAAAGAGTACTACAAAAAAGTCCATTGAAGTTTTATCGAAAAACGATACTTTTTTCCCATGACGTATGATTTCTAGTGAGGGGGGGAGGGAGGAGCCCGGGTCTGAATTTTTTTTTGCTGCGCTTTTCGGGGACATCAATTTCTTGAATCGCCGACTTTCTATAACGAAGAAATTTTCTAGAGTCGATGGGGCCCCCTTCAAAAAATTTTTTTTTTCGCGTTTCAAATCGATTGTTATTTTGAAATTTTTCGATTTCGTCGAAAATAATTTCCTAATTCAACTGTCTCGTGGCAGAACTACCTTAAGCAAAATGTAAATGAATTGAATTCAGTTATTGATTTTGGTCTGAGATTTATATTTATTTCAGGCATTCGATCCCATAAAGAGAAATGATCTGGAATTTTTCAAAAAAGTGTCGTTGATTCTGGGTGACTGTGAAAAGCCAGACCTAGGCATAACTGAGTATGACAAGGATATCATACTGAATGAAGTCGAGTGTATTTTTCACTGCGCAGCCGCCGCCCAACTGGACACAACATTAAAAACTGCCACGTGGACTAATGTAAGAGCGACTAGGGATTTATTGGCAATCGCTAGGAAAATGAAGAAATTAAGAGTAAGTATCCTCCAATAATTCCTCATAAGGAATTTAATTCTCAAAACATGAATTTTGGTATCCAGTTGATGAAATAACCTTGGATATTTAAATACATTTTTCTTTTTTCTTTTTATAATTTCCTCTTTTATTTGATCATATATACGATTTGAAACTTTACAACTTATATACATTCTCATCCTTAAATTAGTCACTTTGCTCCTCATTTCCATACTCTAAATGTTGCCTATTAAATTTTATATTACTCATATTATGTTGATAAAAACTTTTTAACAAAAAATTAAACCGACAAAATACGGAACTGAAAAGTAAAAAATAAAGTAAACCTTCCTAGTCTCAGTAACTAAGCTCCTAAACTAATGTTAGTAACTAATTTTGAGTCGGCGCCAAACAAACAAGCAAATGAATTAGGTAAGGCGTAAAATGATGGCATCGAGTTGCGCGGTGACATTCTGATCATTTTTTTGAAGTAATTTAATGATGTTCGTTGATTGTTTGTTTGGCGCCGACTCAAAATTAGTTACTTACATTAGTTACTGAGACTAGGAAGGTTTATTTTATTTTTTACTTTTCAGTTCCGTATTTCGTCGGTTTAATTTTTTGTTAAAAAGTTTTTATTTTTCAATTTTTTATGGATAAAATATACTTATTACTACCTACTTAATTACTTCCAAAATACTTACTTACCCAACTTACTTCAACTATTACCAGTTAAATAATATGATTATCTACTTTTACTATTTGTTGTAATATAAATTATTTTTGTTGTTCTGGTTAGTTTATTTCATTACTTTGTATATCATTCCATCCTCTCACAGAATATAATGGTTTTGACGGATGTGGAACAGAAATAATGTCAGTAGCGATCTGTCATTGTCTACTACGTATATGTGTGCCAATGTTCATAAGTGAAAAATCAATTATCCCCTATTTTCCTACCCGTAAGGGTATATAATTCCATTCGAAATCTAAATATAAGGTATACCCTATCTATTAAAAAAAGAATCATCCAAATCGAAGAACCCAGTACAAAGTTATGCCTGATAGAATCGGTTAACGGACCAGAATTCAGAGGGTGAGTGATCAATATCCTTCATTTTGCTACCCTTAGGGGTGGATTTCATTTTTTAAATTCAAATGGGACCACCTTCGAAGTACACCCTATCCACTGAAAATAATTATCGGAATCGGACGCCTCAGTAAAAAGTTATGCGTGATCATACATAAAAAAAAATGATGGAAAAAAAATATACGGGTCGACTAGAGAACCTCCTCCTTTTTGGTTTCGTCGGTTAAAGAGGGAAACATTCTCAATTGAATATTGAATAGAAAGATTTTTTGTGAATTAAAAAAATCCACACTAAAAATGAAGTTATTTTTTGAGAATGTCTAACAGAAAACAACTACTTCCCCGGCTAAAGCCACGCTGGACATTGATCTACATCTGATAGATATTCTGGAAGTACCCTATCAGATGTAGATCAATGTCCAGCGTGGCTTTAGCCGGGGAAGTGGTTGTTTTCTGTTAGACATTCTCAAAAAATTACTTCATTTTTATTGTGGATTTTTTAATTCACAGAAAAATCTTTCTATTCAATATTCAATTGAGAATGTTTCCCTTTCCAACATGAATACCCCACACGAGAGCTTATCTTGGACGATGGAAGATAGTGACTAAAGTTTATCTTTCAGTCGCAGATGATTCCACATGTGATTTTATGAACATTCTGTTCATATTTTCAAACAAATCAACTAAAATTATATGTTGCAATTTTATACTGTATATTTTATACTCATATCTTGTATTTTGAAATGTTGTGTTGTTCATAATTTTTAACCGACGAAACCAAAAAGGAGGAGGTTCTCTAGTCAACCCGTATTTTTTTTTTCCATCATTTTTTTTATGTATGATCACGCATAACTTTTTACTGAGGCGTCCGATTCCGATAATTCTTTTTTCAGTGGATAGGGTGTACTTGAAGGTGGTCCCATTTGAATTTAAAGGATGAAATCTACCCCTAAGGGTAGCACAATGAAGGATATTGATCACTCACCCTCTGAATTCTGGTCCGTTAACCGATTCTATCAGGCATAACTTTGTACTGGGTTCTTCGATTTGGATGATTCATTTTTTAATAGAATAGTGTTTATTTGCGGGTGTTTACATATGAATTACAGGTTACAGTAATTGACTACAAGTAGCAAATAAGCACATGAATGTCCCACTGAAGTTGACACTTGTTTGTGGGATGGTTCACATATGTGTACCAAAAGAAATGAGATTAATATGATGATAGTAGTTACTTAATTCTAAGGAAGCGTTTTTGTCATTATAGTATAAATATAAATATTTTGGAAGAATTTGAATATTATAAATAACACTTAAGAGGTAGTATCTATACATATAGCAAGACATACTCACATTTTTCCACGAACATACATATATACTGACATGGGGTTTTAAAAAAAAAATTGGGTTTTAAAAAAATTTCCTATATAAAAGATTAATATAAATTATAGATAAAAATGTACTATACACACGGGTTTATATAAATAGATGAATAGATGAAATCACACTTGTTCACGAACATACATATAGGTATGTCGTCTAAACATGGATTCGCGTAATGCTCCTTTATCAATAAAACTTGTAAATTCTTCAGACGTGTATCAATTGTGTTGAAGTATTTTTTAAGAGGTCTTTAAATTTTTCTTGAATGAATAAATAGATCGGCTTTCTAGAATGTCTAGTGGTGGCTATTGTACAATTTCGTACCCAAATAATGATAACTTCTTTGTCCAATGGATCTGTGTGTCCGAGGACATTGGAATTGAAGGTTACGCCTTGTATTATAAGTGTGGGTAAGTTTAACCAGTTTATCCTATTCATATATTGTCTGATATTGCTCTTTTTAAAGTGTAGCTTCCTGACATCTAGTACATCAGATTCTTCATATAAACGTTCACTTGGAAATCTTGAGCTTTTGGATAACATCAGTTTCAGGAAGCGCTTTTGAATAACCCTGAGTGGGCGTAGGTAAGTTTCATATATACCCCCATCCAAGAAGACCGTAGCTTAGGTGACTTTCCACTAAACTGTAGTATATTGTTTTTTGTTTCAGGTCAAGAATATCATTTAATTGTCTATATTTATGGAGAACAAACCGAAGTTTTTTGAGGACAAACTTCACATGATGATCCCATCGCATATGTGTATCTATCATAATTCCGAGGTATTTGATAGTATTTATAGAAGAAATCTGTAGGTTACCTGGCAAAGTGAGCTGTTGAAAGTCTGGCCGAGTGGTTTCATAAGTAGTAAATGGCAGAAAAAATGTTTTATCAATATTGATAGTTAGTAATCTGTTGTCAAAAAATGTTTTTATTAAAGAAATATCTACTTCTACATCGTTTTTCAGACTGACCCAGTCTTTTCCCTTGTATAGAATTACCGTATTCCTTCAGACTGTATTGAAAATAATCCGTTCACATAAATCGAGAAAATTATAGGTCCCAGCACTGTACCTTGAGGCACACCACACTCGATTTTCCTGAACTCACTGTAGGTTTCATTGATTTTGACACATTGTTGGCGCTCATCAAGGTAGCTTTTGAAAAGTTTCAGACAATTATCCCGTACCCCATTATTTTCAAGTATCGATAGTAGTATGGTGTGATTCACGGTATCAAACGCCTTCGAAAGATCTACAAAAACACCAAGGCAAGGTTTACCCTCATCCAAGGCTCCGTAAACATAATTTGTAAGCTCAATTATAGCGTCTTCGGTTGATTTACCTTCCTTAAACCCAAACTGCATATCAGATAGTAGCCTATACTTATGTAAATAGCTACAGAGCCTATTTTTCAGTATTCTTTCAAAAATTTTACTAAAGTTTGTGATGAGAGAAATAGGCCTATAGTTCTTTGCGTCTGTGATATCTCCCTTTTTGTGAATGGGTCTCACTACTGAAATTTTGAATTCATCGGGGAATTTCCCGGATTCTATACATCTGTTGATTATGTGAGTGAGTGGCTTTCTCTTTAGTTGATTTATAACTTCAAGAACTTCGATTTCTGATGTGGAGAAATGAAAATTGAATTATTTGTGGTTTCTCTTTCAGTACGTTCGAACCGTTCTTGACAATATATTTTGCTAAGTTTGTTCCCATTTCTATGATGTTGTTATTGGAAATAGATTTGCTTTTTTTTCGTCATTAGTAATAATATTGTTTTTGGTGTTTTTACTCCTGTGTATTTCATTATTTTTTGACGAACCGAAAATTTCATTGATGTTACTCCATAATTTTCTCGCATCGTTTGCATTTTCATTAATGCGTGACTTGTAATAATAATTTTTTTATTCTTCAGTAGTTTGTCTAAAGTATTTTTTGTAGGTTTTATATTCTTGTTTCAATTCCTCATTATAAGGATCCTTTAAAGTCTGATTGTACATATAATTTTTTTTTGTTAACAGATTTTATTAGAGATTTGGTTATCCATTTTTTCCGTTTTCTCTCGTTACTTTTGATTCAATTTTTTTCGTACACTCCATTATGGAAGATTGTACTATTTCTATAAATTTACTTGTTGCTGATTCAATGTTTGGCATCGAGTAAACCTCTCTCAAGATATTTTACTAATTTTTTCTCAAAAGTTGTTTATTATTTATTTGGGAAAAATATTTATTTTTTCCTCAAATATTTCTTTTGATTTGGAAAGACTATTTGCACAAGGGTCGAATAGTGATCTGTGATATTGGTGCGGAGAATAATTGGCATCACGTTGCTAAAGTCTTCAGATTTATTATTCACAAATATATGGTCGATACATGATTTTGCATTTCCTTGTACCCTTGTATAATTATTTATACCCGATATATATCCATGTTCACTCAGGACATCCAAGTATTCATTCGAGTGGTCAGAGTGATTGAGAATATCAATGTTGATATCTCCGACAATTAGTTTCGAATGGTATTGGTGGTCGTTATCATTATTTAGGTACGATTTTAAATTTTCAATAAATTCAGTGATACTTGTGGATGGTGACCTATAGAAGGCGTGTACAACCACATAATTTTCCCCTAAAGCAATTTTTAGTTTGATAGTAAATGATCCATTAAATTCATGTATACTATGGGATTGATAAAGATCTGATTTAACGTAGGCTACAACTCCATCATTCTGATTTAACTTTCCCTCATTATAAATAGTTTTATATCCATCCATGCTGTAAAGCGTGACATCCGGTATATATCTCGTTTCTGTTAGCACGATACAGTCGAATTGTGATTGAAACTGCTGAATAAAGATTTCAAATTCGTTTAAATTTTTGGCAATGCTTCGAATATTGTTATGTATGAGCTTGAAATTATGAGATTCATTGTTTACTGTGAAAATTTCGTTCACTTCATATGCAGTATTTAAAATATAGGAATCTATTTGTTTTATTTCGAAATTGGCGATATAGGGATCCATTACAATAGATTGCTGTCTATCGGTGTGATTTCTTTCAATGTTAAAAAGTATTAAAAGGTAAGTGTGTTAGTCTATGGGCTTATACTAATATTCGATAAGTTTATTCTAATGACTTTTACTGAGGATTTGAGTGTTCAAGAGTTCTAATTTATGGTCTGCTTATTTCTTAACGATCTTGTTTCCTTGATTTCTTTCATCTTCATGGGTTGATTTCTGTTGGGTTATTTGTTGATGGTTTCGTTGTAATTGGTGATTTTGACTCAGTATTTTCATGTATGTGATGTTTCAGTATTTCCGTTCTTGTAGTTTGTTTTTTCAGTTGAGGTTCTGTAACATCTGGTATTTCACTGATGGAAGGAGTATCTTCGAGCTCTTTCGAGGTGTGATGTGTTGTTGTTGAGTAGATGGGGCACTTTTATTTTTGGTTGTATTTTGGTAGCTAGATTCTAATTCTGTGTTCAGGCTATCGGTGGGGTTTTCCAACTCTTCAATGGTGTATGGTACCGCATTCACGAAGAGTTTGAAGTTTTTTATATGAGCTTTCTGGTTTTTAGCCCTGGCTTCCTTCAGATGATGTACTAGATTTCTATTTAGTTCGCGATCTTCAGGTCGTAGGTCATGTGTAATGGAGATGCCAGTGCCCTTGAGCTTATAAAGATGTTTGAATATTTTTTGTTTCTGCAGATTCGAGATGAATTCTACAATAATCGTGTTTTTTTTCCCGATGAGGTGGATGTTGTTTATATCCCTCTCGTCCAGTTTACATCCAAAAATTATATTTAGTTGTTCCAAAGTGGTATTTAGGAGATTTTCCCAGTCTGTCGTTATACCAAATATAACTATATTATTCTTTTTGTTTTCTCGCTCAATATAGACGATTTTCTCTTCAATTTTGGAGTATTTTTTCTCTAGGTTTTCAAGTTTTTGGTTTAAGGTGTCGTTAATAGATTTAATCTCCGCCTTTATTTCACTTGTGTTTTTCTTTATAATCGTTTCCAATTTACAGAGCAATTCTTGGTTAGTAATTTGATCCATGTTTCTATACCAAGCTATGGATCATTTATATTCGATGGTGAGCCGTGTGTATTTTTTGTTCAATTTTTTATGAATGTGCCTTTTATGATAAGAGTGTGATTGATCAATTTATACATCAATTTTTCACCTGTTCACTGTGTTTTTTTATAGTTTCTATTTACTCACTGTGTTCGATCTTCTTATCCATTTTCAATGATATAAAATTCAAGATTTTGGTGCACTTTATACCCTAGAATTATATAGTTTAATCTTTTTAAATATATAAATAATTTTCAAACGACTTAGATAGATAGGGTATACCTTATATCTAGAGTTCGAATGGAATTATATACCCTTATGGGTAGAAAAATAGGGGATAATTGATTTTTCACTTATGAACATTGGCACACACATACGTAGTTGACAATGACAGATCGCCACTGACATTTCTGTTCCACATCCGTCAAAACCATTATATTCTATGACAGGATGGAATGATATACAAAGTAATGAAATGAAGTAACCAGAACCATAAAAATAATTTATATTACAACAAATAGTAAAAGTAGATAATCATATTATTTAACTGGTAATAGTTGAAGTATGGTGGGTAAGTAAGTATTTTGGAAGTAATCAAAAACAAGTGGGTAGTAATTAGTATATTATAGCCATAAAAAATTGAAAAACAAAAACTTTTTAACAAAAAATTAAACCGACGAAATACGGAACTGAAAAGTAAAAAATAAAATAAATCTTCTTAGTCTTAGTAACTAAGCTCCTAAACTAATGTAAGTAACTAATTTTGAGTCGCGCCAAACAAACAATCAACGAACATCATTAAATTACTTCAAAAAAATTATCAGAATGTCACCGCGCAACTCGATGCCATCATTTTACGCCTTACCTAATTCATTTGCTTGTTTGTTTGGCGCCGACTCAAAATTAGTTACTTACATTAGTTTAGGAGCTCAGTTACTGAGACTAAGAAGGTTTATTTTATTTTTTACTTTTTAGTTCCGTATTTCGTCGGTTAAATTTTTTTTTAAAAAGTTTGTATATACTTTATCTTGTGAAACCATATCTAGACTTGAGTTTTCTTATCACGCACAAGCTGTGACTACCACAGCTTCAGTGATTATCTTTGTTTATTCATGTAGTAATTGGCACAAATTGTCTATTTTGTCTATTTTGTAAATCATTCTGAATGAATAAACATATTTATTATTTTTATTACATTGAACATAAAGTCGCCAATCAAATAATTACACTCGTTTGGAAGGGGACATAATTTTGTTTTCTTTAATTTCAGTCCTTTGTTTTCGTCTCATCTGTCTTTTCCAATTTCCCAAAGTACGAGATCCACGAACAATTTTATGATGCTAGAATGACAGCAGAAGAACTCATCACCACAGTTGAGACAAGCAATGAAGAATCACTAGAAAAACTAGAATTAGAGTGAGTATTCAAATCATTTCTATGGGTCATTTGATTTCATTTTATCGGAAACAATTTGGAAAATAATTTTATTTGCACCATTATCATTCACGATTTTAAGTCAAGCTCAAGTTGAACTTTTTCTTTGAGCAAAGCTGTTGCTTGATTATCCTCATTGCTTATTATGGTGTTGAAATGAACCAAACAATTAGTTAATAATCGGAAAAATTAACTTTACAATCAGTCTTTTGAAGTCTTGATTTTTTACACTTTTCTTTACTTCTCAGGTTTAAGCCGGATTGGTCAAACAATTACAATTTCACTATTAATGTCGCCGAGGATCATATTAAAAGAGAAGGAAAAGGACTTCCGCTGAGTGTTATTAGACCTTCTTTGAGTGAGTATCAGTCATCGACATCTGTGCTATTCACAGAATGTCAAGTTTAAACAAGATTCTCCATTACAATGATGTATTGGTGGGTTGGTGGGTGAATTGTCTTGTATGCCAAACAAAATGGAATTAATCCAAATCGGTGATTATAATTTTGATGTAGTAGGGATATCGGAACATTGGCGATAAAGCAAAATCTTAAAAATCATCAATTTGGATACTTTGTCAATTTTTTTGCAGAAAACAAATACAAAATGGCGGCACTGCCTAATCAGATTTGAAAAAATTCAATATAGAGCAAAACGAATTCTAGGAATTAGAATTATCAAGTAGAAATTCAAAATTGTGATTATAGGAGATTTTATGGCTAATTTCAAATAAAATCAAACTTGAATGATTTGAAATCTCTATTAATATCTTTCGGTATGGAATATACACCAGGGTTACAGCTAAGCCATCGAATTGCATCGATATCTTCATTAATTTTGACTTAATCTCGCTTCTTGCGTCCAATATTTCATGACATTGACATTCATCAACAAAAATTGTTGTATCGTGTAATAACAAAAAACCGTTTGCATAAATTGGGATTTTTGGGACAGTTGATGATGTTGTTTTGTTAGCTCTCTTCCTGATAGAAATTCAGTAGGAGATATTCTCCATATTGGAACCACTCAAATCAGAGAATGGAAAATATCCTGCTATGGGGCAAGATGAAACTCTCAAACACATGAGACGGTCTTTATCCAAAATGAAACTTGTAGCCGATATGAGCAGATAAGCTGGGTGCTTACAAAAAGTTCAAGAAAACTATATCAATTAATCAATCTTTATTTCCATTTTTCGACATGGTTTACATGTTTTGAAAATGTCAATAAATAGATAAAAATAGGCAAGATACAATTGACATATATTATAAATCAAATACAGAAATAGAAAAATAATACCCAAAATTCTTCACACATATGCTAAATTTCTATAAACTCATTCACATTCTAAAAACATTTCTCATGTGAAAAATATTTCAAATCATATCTGGAGGAGGACATTGCAGGTATATCCTTTAGTTTGACCGGAAGATTATTAAAAAGTTTAAGACCAACATGATCAGGAGCACTTGACATTATTTTCATTATCGGTAGCGGATATAACTAACGAGGAGTCGTCTGCATACGCTGTATATTCTCTATTACCAATGACCGAATCCAAGTGGTTAACATACAAGATGAACAGAATTGGGCCCAAGATGGAACCTTGCGGAACACCCATTTCGAGTTCGTTCCAAATTCTTCCAAATTGCAATTAGTTTTCTATTCGCCAGACAAGATGAATTCCAGTTCAGTGGTATGCCTCTCATACCAAACTCTCCAATATATCCTCTAATTGAGGGGGTGAGAAGCCAAAAGGTACAAGTGACAATTCCATTCAAACGCAATTCATAGTTAAATCATTTTTATAAATTCCCTGATACTCCTATGTCCGTATAATGCTTTTGTCGCCGCTAGATCTCAGCAAATTAGAATCATCCACATGTATCTCATTGAACCAAAATTTAATTATGGATTAACTACTATTTTTAATGTCACTTGTACTCCTTGGCTTCTTACCCCCTCAATTTCTCATGGATGACACATTGTTCAGCTGGGAAATAAAAAATGTCGTATGATGAGTTCATCCTTTCATAAAGTTTGAAAGTTAAACATTTTGTCGAGAGCTCTGTGTCCAGAAGAACTCGAAATTACTATAATTTTACCATAGATTCTGTATACAGTGCTTCTCAAAAGTCCGCTCCCCCCCTCTTATTTTTGGAACGATTATACATAAACAAGTGAAATTTGGAAACTGAATATTAAAGATTGTAAACTACCCTACTAGTGATGATAGATGACGAAATCGTCAAATATGACGTCACAAGCGACACCTCTTTCAAAAGGTATCGAAAAAACCTATTCAATGATACTAATTTTGTTTGTGTTTATGGCAGTTTCAATGGCTCATTAGTAAACATTGAAATTTAAATTCCATTCAGTATGATATTAATTACAGATTTAAGAATCAGTATCAACTCCAAGAAATTGCTCGAAGTTACCTCCATTTACTTCCTGACAGTGGAATATCCTATTTTTAAACTCTTCTCGTACTTTTGCAAATGTGTCTGCGGAAACAGTCTCACATTCTGCAACAATACGTTGTTTTAAAACGTCAATATTGTCAGGTTCAGTGGCGTAAACCTTCGATTCGAGAAAAAAATAGGCAAGGCGTGAGGTCCGGTGATCGAGCTGGCCATTCCGTTGAACCTCGTCGTCCAATCCATCTACCACGATACTCCTCATCCAAATACCGTCTTACTGCACCGTAATAGTGTGGAGGAGCACCATCCTGTTGGAATGTTATTTCCAAATTGCCCAATTCATCTGGATTATCTTCCAAAATTTCAAGGATTAACGGTTCTATTGCGTTTTGCAACAGCTCCAGATAAACCTCACCAGTTAAATCAGTATTTAAAAAAAGAGGCCCAACGATGTGGTTTCCCAGGATACCTGCCCAAACATTCACCTTCTGGGGAAATTGGGTATGTGTTTCACGTAACAGGTGAGGATTTGCGTCACTCCAATACCTCACATTCTGTGTATTTACATTTCCATTAAGACAGAAAGTACTTTCGTCACTAAAACAAATTGTTTTGACATAGTCTGGCTGTTGGTTAATTTTAGTTTCCATATTTTCACAAAATTCTAGTCTTCGGTCTGGGTCGTCGTCTGAGAGTTGATGAACCATTTTTAATTTGTATGGATGAAATTTGTTTTTTTTTCAACACCCTGTGTACTGTACTTCGACCGACTTCACAGGTAGATGCAACGTGAGTTGTTGAAGAAGTAGGATTAACTATTACTTCTGCCAGTATATCAATTTTTTTCTCATCAGAAATTTGTGGTCTGCCAGATCGTTTCGCATCATTAATACTACCTGTTGTTTCAAACTTACGGAGGAGCTCCCTTAAATAAGTCCTCGAAACGGGGCGATCGGGAAACCTCTCATTAAAAATGCGTTCTGCCTCATGAATATTTTGTCCAGTTTCACCAAGGATTAGGATCGCTGCTACTTTATCACCTAAAGCACGTACCATTTTGCTTCTTGAAGCACTTGAACGTTCGGCTCATAACAGTTTAACAAATTATTAAAATGTACAAAAATATTGAAAGTACCAAAAGCTGCTAAAACAGTTAAACGTTCGATCAACAATACACAAATTATTGAATGTACAAAAACTTGGACAATAACAAAAACGTCGAATTAGGGAGACTAACAAAAACGTCAGCTTATTTGACAACTATCCAGAGGCGGAGCTTGAATTTGGAATTTTAGTATTAACTGATTTAATTCATCACAGCTTTGCGTTTTTTAAAAGCGAGTTGCCAAAACTGCCATAAACACAAACAAAATTAGTATCATTGAATAGGTTTTTTCGATACCTTTTAAAAGAGGTGTCGCTTGCCGTAGGGTTCCATTTGAAATTATTGGTCACAATGGCCTTGTGACGTCATCTTTGACGATTTCGTCATCTATCATCACTAGTAGGGAAGTTTACAACCTTTAATATTCAGTTTCCAAATTTCACTTGTTTATGTATAATCGTTCCAAAAATAAGAGGGGGGGGACTTTTGAGAAGCACTGTATGTTTTTCCAAACAGTGGTGGCCTCTGCTGAAGAACCTGTGACGGGATATGTTGAGCGTATTTCGGGAATCCAAAGTTACACTGTGACACACGCTTTGGGGATCAATCGGGTGGTCTATTATCAAAATGGAAATTTGGATGTGGTGCCAATTGACTATGTGGTTAATCTCATCATTTCTTCCGGCTGGTACACAGGATTACAAAGGTGAGTATCGATATCAAGAACATAGAGACCCCGTTCACTTTGGCAATGAATCCAGCAATATTTTCATACGTAACGCTGCTAGCTAGATATATAATATCATCAAGAAATTCAAATTACCGAGCGTCGGGGGCGGTTTGGCGGCGGCAATATTTTAATTAGACACTCTGCCACTTTCAAATTTCGTCAGGGCGTTCTTGAGAGAGAACAATGAGCGATGTCATCAACGAATTCGAGTTAACGGGCGTCAGGGGTAGGAGGGGGCGGCGGCAATGTTTTCATTAAAGATCCTGCCACCACCAATTCGTCAGCGTTCTGAGGAGAATAATGACGATTCCATCAACATAACAAAATAACCGAGCGTAGGGGGCGATATAGTATATATTTTTATTAGAGATCCTGCCACCAACATATTCTATCAGAGCGTTCATAATGGAGAATAATGAGATATTCCGTCAAAAGAAAAAAAATACCGACCGTCGGGTGCGGGTTGGCCTTGGTAATGTTTTCATTATAGATCTTGCCACCACCATATTTCGTCAGAGCGTACATGAAGGAGGCTACTGCACGATTTCATGAACAGAAAAAAATTACCGAACTTCGGTGGCGGGTTGGCCTCAGCAATATTTTTATTAGAGGTCCTGCCACTACCATATTTCGTCAGGGCATTCATGATGAAGAATAATAGGGATTTCATCGAGAGAAAAAAATTACCAAGCGTTGGGGTTGGCCCCAGCAATATTTTTATTAGAGTTCCTGCCACTACCATTTCGTCAGAGCATTTATGAGAAATAATAATGCGGAATTCCATCGATAGAAAAAATAAATAAAATACCGAGCGTCGGGGGCGAGTTGGCTTGAGCAATATTTTTATTAAAGGTCCTGCCACTACCATATTTCGTCAGAGCATTCACGATGAAAAAAAATGGAAGATTCTATCGAGAGAAATAAATTAACGAGCGTCGGGGGCGGGTTGGCCTCAGCAATATTTTTATAAAAGGTCCTGCCACTACCATATTTCGTCAGAGCATTAATGATAAAAAATAATCTAGGTTTCCATCGAGAGAAAAAATAAATAAAATACCGAGCGTCGGGGGCGAGTTGGCCTGAGCAATATTTTCATTGAAGTCCTGCCACCACCATATTTCGTCAGAGCAATCATGATGAAAAATAATGGAAGATCCCATAGCAATATTTTTATTGAAGGTCCTGCCACTACCATATTCCGTCAGAGCATTCATGATGAAGAATAATAGAAGATTCAAAATCCGAGCGTCGGGGGCGGGTTGGCCTCAGCAATATTTTTATAAAAGGTCCTGCCACTACCATATTTCGTCAGAGCATTAATGATAAAAAATAATCAGGTTTCCATCGAGAGAAAAAATAAATAAACGAGCGTCGGGGGCGGTTGGCCTGAGCAATATTTTATTAAGTCCTGCCTCCACCATATTTCGTCAGGGCAATCATGATGAAAAATAATGGAAGATCCCATAGCAATATTTTTATAAAAGTTCCTGCCACTACCATATTTCGTCAGAGCATTCATGATAAAGAATAATGGGAGATTCCATCGAGAGAAAAAAATATCGAGCGTCGGGGGCGAGTTGGCCTGAGCAATATTTTTATTGAAGGTCCTGCCACCACCATATTTCGTCAGAGCATTCATGATGAAAAATAAAGGGGGATTCCATCGAGAACAGAAAATTTCCGAGCGTCGGGGGCGGGTTGGCCACAGCAATATTTTCATTGGAGGTTATGTCACTACCATATTTCGTAAGAGCATCATGATGAAAATTAATCGAGGATTCCACCGAGAGAAAAAAAATTGCGACTGTCGAGGGTAGGTCGGCCTCAGCAATATTTTTATTAAAGGTCCTGCCACCACCATATTCCGTCAAAGCGTTCATGAAGGCTTATGCTTTCTAGAGAAACAAATTACCGAGCGTCGGGGGTGGTATAGTGGCGATAATATTTTCATCAGAGATCCTGCCACCAACATATTTGATCAGAGAATAATGAAATATTCCGTCGAGAAAAAGAACCCTTGTCATGGTTAAGATGGCAGGAGCGACAACCCGCCCCCGACGCTCCGTATTTTTTTTTATGTTTCATTAGCCTTTTTCTAGAACGTTCTGGCGAAATATGGTGGTGGCGGGACCTTTAATAAAAATATTGCTGCGGCAAAACCGCTTCCGACGCTCGTTGATTTTTTTCTCTCGATGGAATCCTCCATTATTCTTCACCATGGATGCTCTGACAGAATATGGTGGTGGCAGGAACTCTAATAAAAATAATGCTGAGGCCAACCCGCCCTCGACGCTCGGTATTTCTTTCTTTCG
The DNA here is from genome assembly GCA_018342105.1 of Gonioctena quinquepunctata. NCBI lineage: Eukaryota > Metazoa > Arthropoda > Insecta > Coleoptera > Chrysomelidae > Gonioctena > Gonioctena quinquepunctata. The sequence continues at coordinate 196,653 of JAFIRS010000778.1, read as the reverse complement.
ACGGAATATCTCATTATTCTCCATCGTGAACGCTCTGATTGAATATGTTGGTGGCAGAATCTCTAATAAAAATATTGCCGCCGCTTTACCGCTCCCAACCCTCGTAATTTTTTTTTCTATTGATGGAATCGCGCCTTATCCTCTTTCATGGATGCTTTGACGGAATATGGTGGTGGCAGGATCTTTAACGAAAATATTGCTGTCGCTCTTTCGCCCCCGCTGCCTCATCTGGGGGGAAGTAGTATACATTTTCGCAGATTTCGCGAAGTTCTTCAGCTTCTGCAGCTGTGTAACTAGACATTTGATTGTTGTCCGTTGTACACATACTCAGTAAACTGTTTTTATCTATTACTCTTGCTTTCTCAAGTTTCAAAACGTCTTTTTTTGGGTGTTTTACCATCAGGTATTCCTTTGTGGAATTTTGTTTTCACATGTTTCACTATCGTGTTACACTTGGCACTTCCGCCGCTGGATTCTTCCATTGAGGGATGATTCATTGTATTGTTTTCCTCAATTAGTTTTTGTGTCTTTCTACTGTTTTAAGAGAAAATCATTGTCACTTCAACAGATTTTTAGATTTTCTCACCTCACTTTCACCCTCGCGTGATACTGTGAGGTCGAGTGCGGTCACTGTCGCGGAGCATACTCTAGATCGAAAAACAACGTCCGCTCGTCTCCGGTATGGAAATATTGTGTGTTCCTATCCTCACTTTTTGCGGCTCGTACAAAAAAGAACGAACATACAGACAAGAAAACGAGTTAATATTGTATTGTCCTCAAGTTCCGAGCTATTTCCGAAGTTTCAAGTCTCTAGCTAATCGGGAAGTTAGCTTAAAATCGATTGCAAATTTGTACTGTACAGACACGAAAGCGAGCTAATATAAACATAGTAAAGAAATCCCAAATGATGCTGACTTTAACGGTGACACTGTATACAGTGCTCGTCTAAAGTCCTTTCCCCCCCTAATTTTGGAACCATCTGATATATCGCAACGAAATTTGGAGGGCTTAGAAAGGATATAAAAACCTACTTTTTGATGAAAAAATCACAGCTAAAAGATTCAAAATGGCGGCTGAGCGCAATCTTCAATAATTTCAATAGAACACTCCGTATATTATTCCATTTTCGAAACCTGCTCATAATAATCAACAGTTTTCTCTAATACACTTCACTCCTAAATTCAATTGTTTTCGAAATATTAATGTTTGAAAAGTGACATTCCGGTTTAAAATGAAGTATGGATTTTGGTCACTTCCGGTAAAACATTTTGCTAACTAAACGTTGTTATTAATTTGTAGTTGAATCTCTTAATAACTTCGACTAATAAAAGGCGTAAAGAGAGTTTTTTAAGGATACCGCTTACGGAAAATCTCGAAGCCTACGAATGTCTTCTGTAAATTCACAATCAAAACATATTAGTTAGCTGAAAAATTATAATTTATTTTTGAATAACACTTTTATTTAACCACAACAATCATTTCATCAAGTGTTCAATGTGGCCCCCTCCTAAATCTTGACAATGAAGTGCCCTATTATAAATAGCTTCTCTCACGTTGATGAAAGTCTATTCATCTATTTCTTCACATGTATCTATTATTCTGCGTTTCAACCATTCTTTTGTTTGGCATTCAGTGGCGTAGATTTTTGACTTCAGATATTCTCAAAGAAAAAATCAAGAGGTGTAAGATCCGGAGATCTTGGTGGCCATTCTGTATTTCCCTTGCGACCCATCCATCGCCCAGGAAAGTTTGTATCGAGGAACTCTCTAGCCATGCGATTGAAATGGGGAGGTGCCCCATCCTGCTGAAATATAATTTCATGATTTTCAAACTCTTCCTGATTGTTTAATACAATTTGTCTTATTCGAGGTTCAATTTCAGTTCCTAAAAGATTTCTGTAAAGAACTCCTGTAAGATTGCCTATGATGAAAATCGGACCAACAACGCGATTGCCCACAATCCCCGCTCAAACATTAACTTTTTCAGGAAACTTGGTATGTCCCTCTCTGAAAATATGCGAATTAGTATCGCTCCAGTATCGTACATTCTGTTAGTTGACTTTTCCATTAAGAAAAAACGTGCACTCGTCTGCGAAACATACACGTTTTAGGAAGCTCCGTTCTCCTTCGATTGTTCTGGTTAACCAATTCAACCCTCCGGTCTGGATCTTCCTCTGTGAGAGCATGCAAGATTTCCATTTTATAGGAATTAAACTTTTCTTTTTTTAGGACTCTTTGGACAATTTTTGAACATACTCCACAGGATTTAGCAACTGCAGACGTCGACTGAGTCGGATTGATTACCATTTCAGCAACACTTTCTACCTTTTTTTCTGAAAGAGGCGGTCTTTCTGATCTTGGAGCATCTTTCAGCGTACCAGTTGCTTGGAGCTTATTTAAAAGTTCGCGAAATAGGATTCTTGGGAAATCAATCATTAAACATACGGACTGCTAGATGATAATTTCTTCCAGCTTCTCCAAATCTCAAAACTGCTTCAAATTTATGGTCTAAACTACGAGCCATGATCACAGTTTTCATAAAAGGATATAGGCGCTCAACTGACTATTTGACAGTTAGCAGTTCAGTTTGACAGTAAACAAGATGTTACCGCGACAACGATTTTTTCCAATGCAAACTTGATTGAAAGCAACATTAGTGTTTTTGGTTGGGTTTGAAATGACCAAAATGTCCCTTTTCAAACGTTAATATTTCGAATACAATTGAATTCAGGAGTGAAGTGTAATGGAGAAAACTGTTGAGAATCATGAGCACATTTTGAAAATGGAATAATGTACGGGGTGTTCTATTTTTTAAAAAATACTGAAGATGGCGCTCAGCCGCCATTTTGAAACTGTTAGCTGTGATTTTTTCATCAAAAAGTAGGTTTTTATATCCTATCTAAGCCCTCCAAATTTCGTTGCGATATATCAGGTGGTTCCAAAATCAGTAGGGGGAACGGACTTTAGACGAGCACTGTATAATACAAGTTCAAGCAACTCATTTTATAATGAAACTCATTGTTACAGAATGAGAGCAGGAAGGGGAGAAGCCTCTTCAACTGATGCTGCCATTTACCATTGTGTTAGTTCTCAAGAGAAGCCAATAACTACCGGTGAGTTTTCCTGAAAACAGCCCCCGTTCTCTAACCCAATGTCGAAGTATAATCAAATTAGTCCCATACCACTGTGATCATCAGATGCCTCTTCACGAACAATTTCAAGCGCTAGGAAAAAATTTGGAGCCCCATGGGAAAATAATCCCCATCAAACAATTTGGTTTCAGATGATCTATATCGACAAACGATGCCATTGCTTTCTTAACAAACGAAATAAGAAAAATATCGAAAAACAGTCAACGCGCACTTTGTATTTTGGACATTGCCAAGGCCTTCGATATTGTTAGTCACAAGCAGCTACTGGAGACTTCGGAGGATTCAGGAATTCGAGGAAAACCTAAATAATTGCTGGCAAATTATCTGTCAGGGAAAAAACAAGTAGTTAGAATAAACGATAGATAATGAGCTCCTAAATAGAGAAATTACATCGGTCCACGCACAACCAATTTCACTCCAGTGGAGGTTGATTCTTTTCCTTTTATGGAGCAGAAAAAACTTATTGCAATCTTTAGAACCTTTAAATGTTCTGGAGAAATCAAGATCAATGTTTTACTACATCTATTCTTAGGCATTGTTAATCTATCCACATTGCATGAACTGTAATCCACGTCTGTAGAACTATAAGCGAAATATCACGCACAAGCACCGAAAGCTTCAGTGATCTTCCTTTATGTTTATTTTCGAGACTAACTGAACCATTATACAGGGTGATTCAAAAGTACTTTGACAAACTTCAGGAGGTGATTCCTCACAATATGAATTTTCCAAATAAATATATGTCCGGAGACGCTTCGTTTCCAAGATACAGGGTGTTGAAGTTTTGGTTTTATTTTCGTTTTTTTCAAATAACTTTCGAAATACTGACCTTAATTGAATAAAAATTAGTATTGAGAGATTTTTTGAGGTGTCGATTTCGAACCTGATGTTATTATTGCTCTTATTCGTAGGGGGCGCCACCTACACGTCTTTCTCTTTTTTAAAGATTCATACCTTTTTTGAGCGTACTTCTAGCACATTTTTAAGTAGAAAAATAAATTCCTCTACGTAAAAAAGCTACCCCTTGTTACAAGTCACAATAAGCAACCGTTTTCTAGATATTTGGACTTGAAAATTTCAAGTCGATTATTTGATAAACGATGCGTGTTGAAGTTATTACCATTATTTTGCATTTTTCACAAGAATGCTTAGGAAACGGATTTGAGTTTAAGTAAGTAGTTTTGGTAATTACATATTATGTGACAGTTAAACGTTTTGTTGTTTTGTTGAAGTTTCTGTAAGTTTTAAAACACTAATTTTGAAAAAATGGATTATTTATACAATAATGCTCATTAAGCCGATATACATTTCTTTTATGGCCTTGCGGATGGCAATGCGCGCGAAGCAAGACGTATTTACCAGGAGCGATTTTCTAATCGAGTACTGCCTTCAGCTCCAACGTTTACCAGTCTCCACCGTTGTTTGGCAGAAACAGGTAGCTTGAAGAGGGCAGCTGATATTATTGGAAGACCACGAGCAGTCCGAACCCCAGAACTGAAAGAAGCTGTTTTGAACGCTCTCGAGGAGAATCCAGAAACAAGTACAAGAATAATTGCTGAAGCTCTCAATTCTACTCAGCCCACAGTTTGGAGAATTATCCATGACCAACAATTTCATCCATACCATATTCAAAGGGTACCAGCTCTTCTGCCACGAGACTGTCTCCAACGCATTACTATGTGTCAGTGGTTTTTGAGAAAATTAGCTGGAAATTCTCAATTTTCAAGATATGTACTCTTCACGGACGAAATGCTTTCACAAACTTTCATAATAGCCATGTTTGGGCTCTGGAAAATCCGCATGCAGTTACTGAAAGACATTATCAGTATCAATTTTCTGTAAATGTATGGGCGGCAATAATTGATAATCACGTGATAGGTCCTTTCTTTCTTCCGTTCCGACTGAATGACGCAACTTACAGAGACTTTTTAGAAAATGAATGTACCATTAGAAATTCGTATCCGCATGTGGTTTATGCATGATGGGGCTCCGGTCCATTTTAGCGTCGTAGCCAGGGAATTCCTTAACACTGTCTATCCAAATCGATGGATCGGTAGGGGTGTAGAAGAACCTAACCAGGCGTGGGCACCAAGGTCCCCAGATCTAAACCTGCAAGATTTTTTTTTGGGGACATTTGAAGTCACTAGTTTATAAAACTCCAGTAGCGGACGGGGAAGATCTAAGAAACCAAATAGTAGACGCCTGTGAAACAATAAGAAACACACCAATAATTTTTGAGCGCGTACGAGATTCAATGACTAGAAGACTGTTTGCCTGTATCTTCGCTGAAGGTGGACACTTTGAACAATTTATTTGAATACAATTTAGTTTCCTTTATTTTATTTTATTCTACATTCCTTGAAATAAAATGTTGATATTTCTTGCAAATTGTATTAAAACAAATACAGATTTTACACCCTTGATACAAAATTAACGATTTCAAACGAGTAAAAATAAATAGAATAGGTGGCGCCCCCTACAAAAAACCAAAACTACTCACTTAAACGTCAAATTCAGTTCCTAAGCATTCTTGTGAAAAATGCAAAATAATGGTATAGCTCGTCCAGTATTGAAACGACCACTTTGGCCTCCCCCTACCCAACAACCAATTTTTATCGAAGATGCCCAAACCATTGTCTAACTGTGGCTATTAATAGAAATTCCATAGGCGTACCAAATTATTTGGTATAGGCGATTCACGAGACGTAGAGATCTTACACTCCTAATAACTTTCCTAACACCAACACTATTTCTTTTTCCGCTACTGAATAGTACTGACCACTGGGCATTTTGGCAAGGTAACGAGTAAACTATTGCAAAGTTGAATAAATAACTGCACTACCTATTTATTAATCAAACAAACCTAACTTTTCAAACGCTGCATGCCAAGACCAAAGATAGTAAACGTTATCTGAGTAGGAGAGTCTATTCCCCATAAGACAATGGTGACACTAATAGATAGAGATGAAAGGTCATTTGTGAGTCATAGTGACGTATATGGACATGTCATGGCCACCATTCTCTCTGGACAGTGGCGGACAAGCGCACTCCGCACTCTGGTGTCTGAGAGTTACAGGCTCTTGAATGTACACTGGACGACTCTGTATGTTACGTGGGCCACCTGTACTCATGTCCATGTACGTCACTATGACGGGTTAATGCTACAAGATTCCAATTGGCTAGAGCTTATTAGATCCTCCTATTCAGATAAGTTTACTCTCTTTGTACCAAGACACTGGTGAAGATTCGCCGTAGCACAGCAAATCGTGTCCACTCGTGTTTTCCCCCTCCCTTACCTACCAAACGGTCGTTTCAATACTGGACGAACTATAACAACTTCAACACGCATCGATTATCAAATAATCGAATTTTCAAGTCCAAATATCTAGAAAACGGTTGCTTATAGCGACTTGTAACAAGGGTAGCTTTTTTACGTAGATATGATAGAGGAATTGGTTTTTTCATTGAAAAATGTGCTAGAAGTACACTAAAAAAAGTTATGAATCTTCAAAAAAAAAAGACGTGTAGGTGGCGCCCCCTACGAGTAAGAGCAATAATAACATCAGGTTCGAATTTGACACCTCAAAAAACCTCACAATACCAATTTTCGTTTAATTAAGGTCAGTATTAAAAAAAAAACGAAAATAAAAATTAAACTTCAACACCCTGTATCTTGGAAACGAAGCGGTTCCGGACATATATTTATTGGACAATTCATATTAGAATATTGTGAGGAATCACCTCCTAAGTTTGTCAAAGTACTTTTGAATCACCCGTACATTGTTTGTGAACATTTGGAAAATAAACCTCACTATTATTATCCGTTTTGCAACAAACATTTGTAGGACCAGGAAAATAGTTGTTTTCCGACCAGTATACGGTTTTTATAAAGGTGGGGTAGAAACCAATATCCTTGACTTCATACTCTGTTTTGAGGCTTATCCTAATTATCAGTCACTTGTCAGAAACAAACAACACAAACAGTATTGAAAAGGGAAACATTCGCAATTGAATATTGTTTTGAAAAATAATATCACGACCATTGTAGTGATTCAGACATTCAGAACACGTGAACTGAACATGGTTGCCAAGCAAAATTCTCGCATGCAATGTTTATAAAGCTGTCTATGAACGAAGTTTGTTAGATTCTACTAGTGTTTTCTGATTGGCTGGTGAATGAAATATCCTAATTGGAACCAATCAGAAAACAGTACGCGATGTGCAGGAGAATTAATTGAAATTATTGTCTTTGTCTTTTGTGGCTCTTAAAACTAAGCTGTTCCTTGCGTATTCTGAAGAGTAAAGAAAGAGAATGGTTGGATTCTGGAATTGCCAATCACTGTGCGGGCGTTCTTGCTTGATAACAGTGTTCGGTTCACGTGTTCTGCTTGTCTGAATCACTACAATGGTCGTGATATTATTTTTCAAAACAATATTCAATTGCGAATGTTTCCATTTTCAATACTGTTTGTGTTGTTTGTTTCTTACAAGTGACTTATAATTAGGATAAGTGCCTCAAAGCAGAGTATGAAGTCAACTTGTTCTGACTTTATCACCAGTTTGGATATAACAAGGTTAGTTGTTTTCTTCATTTGGAAATTGAATATCTATCTCAGACAGCCTGCAATCAGTACAACTTTCTACTTTATTCAAATGTCCGAGTGAAATATTTATTGCATTCGGCAATTACCAAAGTTTCCCTCTGAGCAGGTCACCTGGAATTAGGCAGGAGGCGCTACCCAAAATTTTGTCGAGTTTTACAAAGAACAAAACAATTTTTTTTTATTTTTTTCAGATTTTTTAACCATTGTAATTCGTTATAAACTGGCAATATACACTCGTCATTCACGGATATGCAAGAGTTTAGATTGCAGCCTGTATTTTTCATTCTTTCGGTTAGATCATGAAAGAGATATCGTTCCGCAACTTTCATACATTTTTATGTTTATGACTTATATCTTCACCTTATTTGAATGATTATCCGTTTGTTATCACAATGTACCAATTTTCTTACGGAATCCAACAGTAAGTATACAGTTTTTATTGATCGTTCTAGGAATGTTTCCGATTTAGAAATTCATTTTTTCATGCAATTGGTGTAAATCTGAATCATAATAATGGTAATAAAGATGATATAATCTTGGGCTTTGATTCGACTTGATTTTCTCGCTATGAATATAACCTTGCGGTTAATGTATAAAATATTATTTTTATACTTTGCCATAAACATTGGTGACTACCTGAGGACAATTTATTTTGGTTTAGTCTCAGTCTGTCTTGATGTTAGCCTCAAAACAATGTGAAACCTGTACATTTTAGGCGATGTTTTCAATTGATAGGAGTTTGATGAAATAATTTTATTTGTCGTTTCAGTTGATAGAAATGAGTTTGATCGACAATGCTCTCACATGATATGGCAAAAGAGATTATGTGGAAATTTTCATGTATTTCATCAGCGTAACGTCGCACACTGGGCGAATGAACAAAGTTGGCATTGAATAAAAAAAATTAAATTGTATTCTAGTCCAGTTTTTGAACAGCTTTCTTGAATTTTATTGTCAGCATCGAAATCAGACTGACTTCATTTCTTTTAATTGGCCAAAAATCTAGAGATACTTGAACCGTCATTGTCTCATCGAAAAAAACTTCCGCAGACATCTGCTTCTTCGTTCGGCGAAGTTTTTATGCATTCTTCGTATTTTTCTTGTCACCCTCAGATGGCTATCCATCGAAATGATTTTCGTACATATTGAACGTACTTCTTACAAATTGATCTGAAAGAATTATAACGATGCCATACAACTTTATGTAAAAGATTCCCCCCCTCGACAACATTGAATTCGTTATCCCCGAATTATGAATTCATGGCACAGTGATAGTAAAAAGAATATACGCAGCAAGAAAAATCACTTCAATTCGAAGAAGATTTCCTATTTTTCGCCGCTGTACTCTTACACATCAGACTTACAAAAAAATTGCTGATAAAAAAATTAGGATTTAGTCTTCTTCAATTATGTAATGGACATTTTTGTCGTAGGATTAACCGTTTAGGAATCATTTAAAAAAAATATATATTTTTGTACATTAAATCCAAGATGGCATATCGCGCCGATCCTTCCCCCCAAGGTCGAAAACGGATTTTCTATCTGGAACTGATAACCAAATTAATAAATTAATAAAGACAAAGAGAGAGGGGTTACCTTACAAACGGTCCGGTAGTTCTAAATTTTTGATATGTTGTCTAGGCTGGTTATTAAGTGTTTAAAATGCAAAATGCACAATTTCCCACCCTCCGCGCCCGCCGCCATATTGAAAAAATCGAAAAGTATCGAAACTCTCTTGAGATTTTTGCTTATATCTTCGTTTCGGTGCATTATAGCTACAAAAAAGTTTCGACTAATATTGTGGAGAATAAAATTTCCTATAATTTACGTTTTGAATTATGTTTCCAGGACTGATAGTTACGGAGATATGCTCTTTTGAAAAAAATAAAAAAACGCATTTTCCGGAAATTTGTCAAACTTCTACTTTAGAACGCTGTAATTCAGTTATGGCTATTCTAGGTAAACAAGTATGAATTAAAATTTGTAGGGAATTTAATTACCTACAAAATACATGTACATTTTTCCAACCAACCCTACGTAGTGAGGGGTAAACATAAAAGTTAAAACAACGGCATTTTGCTTTTTTTTGGCTACTGTGACTCCACATTGTATCTTAAAAAATCACTAATTATTTTCCAGTTTTGGCTTGAATTTGGAGTTTATACCAATCCTACTTGAGTACTTATATGTACCAATCCTACTTGAGTACCTTATATGTCCAATGCTCATGAGAGGGGATGTTCAATTTCAAATAACCCACCAACACAGCAGATACATTTTTCATGCATTCAAAAAAAGTAAGAACAAAAGGCAGTAATAATCATACGAAAATCGGTAGTAATTGAACTAAGAACTGAAAAGAAAACAAATTAACATGCGCTTCGCTCAATTCGTAGGGGGTGAGTTAATGAAGTCGGGGTCTTCATTTTCGTCAAATAGATCGGCGTCGTCTTCGACTTCGACGATGACTTCATTCCTGTTATTACGTTCTTGGCCAACACAGAATTTGCAAAGGCGGAACACTTTAGGCCCGCCTTTCTACAGCCACACGCCCCCATACAGCCAGTTGTGCATCTGCATGAGATGGCCTTGAGCAGGTTTGGGGGAGCTACTCATCCTGATGGGCTCCAGTCTTCCAGCTTTTCTACACCAGCCCCACTCGATAGAGTCTTTGACAATCCCCATCCACCCCATGACCTGGTGGTATGTCCTCAGGAAGTGGAAATATACTTCATCAGTGGTCGGGTGTAGTTTAGACAGATTGAGCTTGGAGGTACTTGTCTTCAATTTGCTATAGCGAAGGGAGCTCAACGACTGTTCTCTACTGCCACCATACAGCGATACCAAGATTTTTTTCCCTGTTGCTGAAATTTCTTGGGGACTGGCAGCAGGGTCCTCAAACCTCTTCGGCTGCTCCAGCAATGATGGATCGTCCCTAAGAAGTTGTCAGAATTTATTCTTCCCAAACCCAAAAATGTTTGAAGTGGTGTCGTAGCCCGATATTGCGTGCATGAGCAAAATACAGCCTGTGGTGTTGTTCATGTTGTAGCTGGCCTATACAGGGTGTGTCAAAACCACACACCTGACCAACCAATGTTGTAGGCCAGACTACAGGGTGTTATGACTTAACACACCACACCTGTAATACCAGACATTATTCGTTAGATTGGGAAAAACAGTATTGAAAGCATCGACTATCTGAAAAGGGTCGAACCGGAAATAAATCTATGGAGCGGTCGACATAGACAAACCTCCTTTCTTTCAATACCGGAACGTGGAGTTGTTCATTCAGGAAGTACTACCGTTCAGAAGGATTCGAAAAACAATCATTAACCAAGAAATAATAATGCACTCATAAAAATAGTAAGAATGTACATATATATTTAGTAAAAGTTGACACAATTATTTCATTCGTTCTATAGACGAATAATATGAAACAATATTCATACAACAAAAAGAGTGTAGATTATTGGCAGTTAATTTTACCTTAGGCTACAAAATTGAAAATAGATTTACTAAACAAAAAAACAATATTGACATCAATTGCTACAAACGATTGAAAATAATCATCTTTTGAAACTTTTGGGTAACATGAAACTATGGAGAAACATTTGAAGACACATGCATATTTTAAATGATTGAATTTGCCAACCATAAATACATAAAAATACATAGGACTCACCCTGTTTCAAACTTATTCACTGGAGTAGGTTTTGAAACGACAATTAGTTTTATTTTATTATTATTTCGATTAATTCCGCGTCAATTGTTTATTTTATTTCAGTCGCCCGGTATATTAATATAGCGCGATATGGCTATGGTTTTTCTAAGAGATCATGAACCATCGAATTGCGGACTTCCGTTGATTTATCTCGGTTCTGGAAGCGTTGAAAAAAATAGGCAATTTTTGGAAAAACTACTGTTCACTCGTGCTTTCACTTGGAGCGTTCAATACTTGGTTTGACTTGGTTTGCAGTTGCTTACTTAGTCTCAATGGTTTCTGTTCACTACATCGACTATTTTACTGGTACGCTTCTCATCATTATTTTACGATACTGTGATTCGACGGACTTCTTAACCTCACTTTTGAGAGGAACATATTACCGGAGTAACGACTATGATATGACTGGCTTGGATACTGTTCTAACACTGATTAGTTGCTGGCTCGCGTTTTATGCTTTTATACTATTCAACCCTAGCTCGCGTCATACGTTATTTTGATTCCCACACCCGTTATCTTTAACTGGTCATAATAACTAATAATTAATGGGTTTGTTTTGGTCCTATACGCATGAATAAATACGCTGATGTTTCAATGAGTAAATTTTTAATGGTTGTCAATTATCTTATAGATGTATCGCGTTTTTCTGTTGTTATGATTCCATAAACAAAGTTTTATGATATTTCATATCGCGATGCAATGTCAACAATTTTGGGAGTTATGATTGTGTTTACTAAGTATATCGACCCGCGGACGTTAAAAGCTGTATAAATAAAGGGTTTTATTAGGACATTTTTAATTTCCTTTCTTATCTTCAAATAAAGCACTATTTTTAATGAGCTTATACCATATCAGCGTGTTTTCGCGTGGAAGAATTATGTTTTTATTATCTCTCCGATTGAACTGGTTTCTTGTCTGGCTATAAAGTTCATATTACAGAATATTGTGTGGCTTTTTCAGAAATGAGAGTTTTTCTGCAATTATGGGACATAACATTCATGTAGGAGGAGGCGGAGTAGATTGCGTCTGGATGATTCCCTCTCGCTGGTTTTTTGAGGTGGACATTGTTTACCGCAGGTGTTGTGCCACTCAGCAGGACGAGTAGGTCAATGTCTTCCCCGACAATGATGACGGCGTCGTACGTGGGGGAGAGGCATTTAGCTTTGGCAACTATCAACCTGTCAGCATCTTCGGAAGCTTGGTCTGTGACTATGTTCGACGCTTGCATTTCACTGGAAACCACCTTCGCGTATCGTTCCTTGTTTCCCTCATTGGCCAGGAACTTATCCTGATGATGAGTTTGCCTTGTAACTTCTTGCTCGTTCAACAGTCTTGGTCCCTTGCTGAGAAGAATCTGTAGTGTAGCCATAAAAAATCACCCCATCACATCGGTACCATAGTGACGTTGAACGTACTTGACGTAATACTGGCAAATCCCTCCAAAGGTCGAGCTTCCATCAATAACGACCATGGAACGTTGTTTCAACTTTTTTGTTTACTTCCCACTTCGTAGAGTTGGTTGAAAAAAAAAGTACATGCATTCTGTAGGTACTTAGATTCCCTACAATTTTTTTTCCGATACTTGTTTTTCTAGAATAGGCCATAACTGAATTACAGCGTTCTATAGTTAGAAGTTTTACAAATCTCCGGAAAATGCGATTTTTTTTATTTTTTCAAAAAGTGCATATTTTCGTAACTATCAGTCCTAAGAATGGAATATCAAAGGAAATTTCATTCGTTACAACATTGAATAGAACTTTTCTGTAGCTAAAATGCACTGAAACGAAGATATACGTGAAAATCTGAAGAAAGTTCCGATTTATTTTTGTTTTTCCAGTATAGCGGCGAGCATGAAGGGGGCAGAATTGTGCATTCTGCATTTCAAACACTTAATAACCATCCTAGACAACATATCAGAAATTTAGAAGTACCGGACCGTTTGTAAGGTAACCCCCCTCTATTCACTGGATTATAACTACCATATCTCAAAATTATTTCTTCCTTAACTTTTGTAGGGCAGAGGCTTTTTTAGTCCCTATAATAATAATAATATAATAATAACATAGTCTTTATTTCATGGAATATTTCATATTTTTATACATAGTCAAAATACACAAAATACACTCAAACTGGACTACATTCAGGAGAACCATTCAACAGCTGAAACCATAATCATGGGAGACTTTAATGTACATAACGCTGCCTGGCTCAAATTCTCTAACAAAACAGATGATGCGGGTCGTTAAGCCGAGGCCTTCGCCATCACTCATGGTCTAGAACAACTGGTCGAGCTACCAACCCGCATCCCTGATGTCAACAACCAGTCTGCCAATACCCTAGATCTTTTCCTCACCACCAATCCTGACCCGTATAGAATAGAAGTTTGTGCCCCACTTGGAAACTCTGATCACACCCTCATCTCCACAACATGCTCTTTCCATTTACCATCGAGCTGCACAATACCACCCCGTCTCATGTGGCATTACAATTCGGCCGACTGGGAAGGTCTTCGTATGTTTTTCTCAGCGTTTCCATGGAAGAGAGTTTGTTTCTCTTCAGTAGATCCAACACGATGTGCTGAGACAATTTCTGAAATCATCATGTTGGGGATGCAAACCTACATACCGAATACCGAAAGAAGAACATCATCCGATAAGACCTGGTTTAACAGAAACTGCTCTAGAGCTGTGGCTTCCAAACAGGCAGCATACCATCGATGGCTAAAAAATCCGGGCCCTGAGACCAGAGCAGCATATGTCGAGGCTAGAGGCATATGCAAAGAGACAATAGAATGCTCAAAAGATGCCTACAATGCCAAAATAAGATCAAAACTTGCTGAATGTCCTAACGGATCCCGTTCATTTTGGTCTTTCGCCAAAGCTGTGGGAAGAAACTTCACTTCCAGCTCATTTCCTCCTCTAACCAAAGAAGATGGAACACTAGCAACGGCTGCCCAGGAAAAAGCCAATATCTTTGCGCACCTATTCGCTGGAAATTCCACTCTGGATTCATCGGGAAAACAACCCCCGAACATTACACCTATTGACGGTCACATGCCCGAGATCACCTTTCGCCAACGTACTATCAGAAAGATTTTGCTGGGTCTCAACACCAACAAAGCCTGTGGATCTGACGGAATCCCCCAACAACCCCCGAACATTACACCTGTTCTTTGCAAGTTGTTCAACCACTCTCACAATTTGGGGGTATTTCCGTCCAATTGGAAAATTGCAAGAGTACAGCCAGTCCCTAAAAAAGGCAAAAAGGCCCTACCTAGCAACTACAGACCTATCGCACTGCTATCTATTATTTCAAAGGTCATGGAAAAAGCCATCAACATCGAGCTCATGAAATATCTGGAAGACTCAGGAATTGTCAACGATAGGCAATATGGCTTCCGCCATCAGAGATCAACTGGTGACCTGCTCGCTTACGTCTCACATATATGGCAGCTATCTATTGAAAAGTATGGAGAAACTTTAGCTGTGGCATTAGATATCTCCAAGGCGTTCGATCGAGTTTGGCACCAGGGACTCCTCGCCAAGCTTCCGTCTTATGGCTTGCCCCCTCAGCTGTGTTCTCTGCTTGCTAGTTTTCTCTCAAACAGGTCTCTCCATGTAGTGGTCGATGGAGTTTCATCTGACACTCCACTCATAAATGCTGGTGTTCCGCAAGGATCTATTCTCGCACCAACACTATTTCTACTTCACATCAACGACCTGTTGAAAGCAACTTCATGTCCAGTACACAGCTTTGCCGGTGATAGTACCCTCCATACCGCTTTCTCTTCCAGGGCCCCTATATCAGCCCGTGAAACCAGAAATGAACGAGGAAGAAATGTTAATAATATAAATATGGACTTAGCAACAATTCTCGAGTGGGGATCTAATAACTCGGTAGAATTCAATGCAAACAAAACACAAGCATGTCTTTTCTCTAGAAAAGTCGATCTCACTGTGCCTAACATAACTTTGTCAGGAGTAACCATACCACTGAAGTCCTCCCTATCGATGCTTGGTATTACTATCAGCAATAACCTTTCCTGGGAAAATCACGTGAGGTCTATTTGCCAAAGTGCATCCCCAAAACTTGGTTTTTTTTTTCGTTCCAAGGGCTATTTCACCCCCCACCCAGCTGCTTATGATCTATAAGGCACAGATCCGACCTGTCCTGGAATACTGTTCCCATATTTGGAGCGCGGCACCTAAACATATCCTGAGGCTATTGGATTCTGTCCAAAAAAGGGCAATTCGTCTCGTCGGTGATGCCTCGCTTACAAACTCGCTCACTTGTCTGGAACACCGTAGAAAAGTTGGCGATTTGTCTCTATTTTATAGATATTTTCATGGGCGATGCTCTTCTGAAATATCAACAATCGTTCCTGCTTTGGCAGTCTCTTCGAGACTAACCCGTCAAGTTCAGTCATCACACCCCTTCGTGGTCACTTTGGAGACCTGCAGAACATGACTTTCCAAAGACTCGTTCATCCAACGAATAGCGAGGCTTTGGAACTCATTGCCTAGGGAGGTGTTCCCCGAGGCACACAACCTCCAGAAATTTAAGAAGAACACCAACTCCTACCTTCTTTCCCTTGGTTCCCACGATGTTCTCTGAACATTACAGGATATCCCTTTTCGTGGGAACCAGAACATAAAAAAAAATTACGAAAACCAAAAATGAAATAGGCGTCAAAAACAAGATAACATTTAACCAGGTGAGTAGGATTAGAGCTATGTGAATGTATGTAGGAAATATTCGTCAAGAGAGTAAGGTTCAAGGTCGATAAGTAATTTCTTTACTCCCTTTTTGAATTTACTGATGCTATTCAGACTTTTTATATTGTTTGGTAGTTTATTAAAAAATGTTTTAGATGCATATGATGGATGCTTTTCTGATAGTACTAATCTGTGTACCGGAAAATTCACATTTATATTTCGTGTTGGATATTTATGACTGTGCCTATGTTCAGTAACATTTGTGTTCTTGAACAAATATAGAACACATTCATATATATACAACGCATAAATTGTCATTGTGTTACTTCTTTTGAAAACACTCTGCATGTTTCCCGAAATTTCATTTTAAACATAGCTCTAATCACTCTTTTTTGAATACAGAAAAGGTCATTAATGTTACTTTGACATCCCCAGAATATTATTCCAAATTTAGCACAGGATTCAAAATTTGCATGGTATATAATTTTTAATGATTTTTCGTTAAGGTATTTGCTTATGACTCTAATGCTATAGCATATCTGGTTCAGTTTTGTTCCTAAGCTTAAAATATGGACGTTCCAAAGTAAATGTTCCTCTATGAAGACTCCCAGAAATTTGGTATTATTCTGAATTTTGATTTTATTGTTGAGTAAGTTTATATTTTCTGGAGTTTCAATTCTCTGTTGTTTGGTTCTGAATAATATAGCGTTGGTTTTCTCGACATTTAGTATCAATTTATTTTTTGTAAACCATCCATAAATGTTTCTCGTGATGTCCTGAGTTTTTCGTAATAGGTCTGGATAGTCCGGACTTGAAACTATCAAATTAGTGTCATCTACATAATTAGTTAGGTGTGCATGAGTGTCATTTAAGATATCCAAAATATCATTCTATTGACTGGAGTGATACGCCTATCGTATATGTAGTAGTGGAGAACAATTTCATGGAATAAGACATTTTTCATGGTCATCATAATTTTTTTTCAGAGGAGTGGATGGGTGTAACCGAAACAGCTTTCAAAGAGGTGCCCACTTCGAAAATGATTCAACTACCCACAACGTTCAGAACTTCTTCCTACCCGAGTTATTGGCTGCTGAGATTCCTCCTTCATACGTGCATGGCCTTCTTGTGCGATACATCGCTACAAATTTTTGGAAAAAAACCGGGGTTAGTATCATTGAAGTACATTGGACAAATTTCAATAGCATGAACTGAATTTCCGGTGATACGAGTGGAAAATCACAACATTAAAGCAGCAATTCCAAAACCCTGGCAACTGAATATCTCAATAGAACTTCACCACTAAAATATACCGCGCAATGAGCCGCCATTTTAGTGGGCCATACACACGTACAGGTCGACCATTCTAGCTTGGCCTCTGAGATGCGTCGAAGAGTGAAAGAGTCACTGTGCAACAGAGACAGTCAAAACGGAAAGTTCCTTGAATGTACAGTCCGTGTTACAATTATTCGTAATGAATTTTAGGTTAACCCTTTCGCTGCGAAAGCCGCATATGTGCGGCCTGGCAAAGTTCCTGAAATGCGGACCTGTTCACGTTTGTATAAAATTGTCCTATGTGAATATAGCAGTTGCGGTAAATCTAAAGAAATTTATACGCATTTTAGGTAGACATATGGAGTATTGTTAGGTAACCCTCGTTGGTCAAAAAGTTCACCAAACTTTTCATAAATGACATCTATTTCTCGGTAATTCCCCTGGTTATCTAAACAATATTTAGGTACTCAAACTTTTTAGCTATAGTAGTTGTAAACCATTAAAAACATTTTTAAAGACAAGCTTTTATTTAAGCCGTTGTATAAAATAAGTTTCAGTCATCGCTGACAATGATTTAATTATTTTTTCTTGAATTATTTTATTTTAAAAAGCTTTAGTTCCAAATGTTTTCAATCTTCAATGGTATGTTAGTGCATTAATGAAAACAAACTATAAAATTTTGCAGAAATCTGTGATGAATGGAACATTGTTTTAATTGCAAAAAACGTTTTCACGACAGTAAGTAACAGTAGAATAATTATTCTGAAATTATTGTGTGGTTTGTCATAATAAAAAATACATATATAAACAAAAAACTGTTTTCTGACAAATGTCGAAATTGGAATAGTATCATGTCATCAGTCGTCCTAAGAGCTTCGTGCAGGCTTGGCAAACCGCTTTCAAATCTTGTAGGAACGTGTTTTCGTGTTTGCAGGCTAACGAACCCTTTTGGCCAATTCTGTCTGAGCTGATGCACGAGCTTATCCCTGTGTAGACGATATATTTCCAGCAGCCTGCGTGAGAACTCTTCTACGAACGAGTTTTAGTTTAGGATTATTCATTTGTATGTTTAATAATCATTTTGATTATTAATTGATACCGATTTTTATTTTTACAGGATCATGAATATGTACCGAAAACTCCATAGGGACCACGAAAATTTCGGTCCACACCTCTTGAAGCAATGGTATTTCGGAAATGACAATACGCAGAAGCTACTGAAGAGGATGTCATTCAAGGATAGAGAACTGTTCAATTTCGACATTTTATCGTTGGATTGGCAATCTTACTTCAACAATTATGTTAGAGGTGTTCGGGTTTATCTGCTCAAAGATCCTATGTCGACTTTGGGTGAGGGTAGGAAGAAGCAGGGCCAAAAGCTGAAAGTACAGTTAATTTCAGCTGCAGTTTTTGTCGCTATTCTATATGTTATCGGCAAATTTTTATTATTCAAAGTATTTCTGAACTAGTTCACCAATTATTGATATTCATGGGGAGAATCAGAAGTAATTATTGAGGATAAGTTACAGATGTAGTTTTAATAATTTTATAAAGGTGCACAACAATAAACTTTCATGTGCAAAATTCAATCAGAGATATTAGAATTTAACCCTGCAGTGGTAGCACCCATATTTCTTGAAATTTTGATAGCGCCGGGTCTAATAGACCCGACATTGATATCATTCTCAAAATCCAATGCTATATTTTTTTTTATATAACTTCATTGATGTTCACTGTTTATATGTTTCCATGATTTCGTTTTTCACACTGAGTTTTGTATTCATTTTGAAATAAAATTTGTCAACCTCTGATTTTTCAATAAAATAATATTACATTGAAAAATTTTCCAAATTATTTTTTAGAAACGATTGATTTAATTTCCGATACAACTTACTGTGTATTTCAAAATACATTTTACAAACAAATTTTAGGTACTCCAATGGGTTCTACAGTTTCACCAATTTTCGCTCAATTTGTTATGGATGACCTTCTAGAATTCTGTATTCCCAAACTTTCTTTTGAAATGCCTTTCATCAAAAAACAAAGTGGATGATATAATTTGTTGAGTTCCACAAGATAAACTTGAAGAAACAGGTAACATATTCAATAGTTTCAATCCGAACATTCAGTTCACCAAAGAAGAAGAAACAGATTATGCAATACCCTTTTTAGATACTCTTTTGATAAAAACTGAAAACAATACAATTATTTCAGATTGGGCTAGAAAATATATCAATTATTTCTCTCATCATCAATATAAAACAAAAATCAATTTCATTTTTCGAATGAAGAGTAGAATACATAAAATAGTACACTTTTAGATAAAAATTTAAAAAAACTATAAGAAATATTAAGAGACTATTCTTATCCTCATAGCCTACTCAATAAATTATTATTCAACACAATTTCTAATGAAACTGTGAATACAGATACTAATGTATTCCAGTTATTAATTACTTTCGGATCAATACCATACTTACATTAAAAATTTGTCTCCCAAAATTATTAATGTATTCAAAAGTGAACTCAATATTAAAATATCACGAAGAAACATCCAATGAATAAAATATATACAAAATTGAAAGACTTTTAGCTCTTGTGACAAAAATCACACTGGGCAAACGAGTCAAACTTTGGAATTTCGAATCAATGGTCATAAAAATGACTGTAGACTCCAAAAACTTTTTTGTGCATTCTCTGATCATGTAGTAAACCAAGATCACATAATGAATTATTATGATACAAACATTATACATCAAGAACAAAATTTGACAAAAAGACTTTTTTAGAAATGGTGGCGATTAATAGTGATGTAAATATCATAAATAAGAGATCTCACATCGACCAACTGAGCTAAATTCACTCGTATCTACTTACAAAATGAACTTTTATGCATAATAACTATTCACACAAAATCCCCTGTACAACCTAACAAAGAAATATCAATTACTCACAAAAATAGAAATGTCTATCAGTGTTATATAAATGCCAAATTTCAAAACCTGCTTCTAATGTTTTTCGGTTCCATAATTCAAAAAAATAACTTCACAGGAAAAAAATATTTCTAACAGATACAGCATAATTAAAATGTATATTACATTATCAAAATATTTGGAATAGTCGTCTCATATGTAATATTAATTACAATGCTCCCAAAAAATGTCTAACCAACAGTATGTAAAAAATACAACTAAAGTTCGGGAACAAAATGATCATCTGTGTGGAACGGTGTTTCTAAAAATTCTTCAGTGTTATAAAAACAATGTATAGGAAGTAATGCTTTAATCTGCTCTTAAAACGATCTGAACCGAGGTGTTTAATGTTGTCTGGTAAGTGATTGTAGAGATCCAGATTGAGGGAGTTCCTCTCACACTTGTTGAGTCTGAAGAGGGTTTAATAAGGCGATTACAGTTTCTCGTATTGTCGTTGTGTATTTCTGAATGTCTGGGGCGGCGGTCTTTACTTTTATGGATTTCCAGAATTGTTCTATAAATATAGACTGACTGTGGAGGCATCACTCAACATTTCATAAAAGAGGCCTGATATTTTTTGTAGGCCGAGGTTGGATTAATTGTTTTATGAATAGCATGATCCAGTGTCTCTCGAACACCAAGGTTTTGTTGGAATTTTTCAAGAATGGTTTTTGTATGGAGGATTTGAATACTACTACATCAAGAATGAAAGGAAATTTAGTGAAATCTTTTATATCTTTGATGGAAAATATCTGGAGTCCTGATTCTTTTCGAAAAATGGTGGATACTTCACATTTCGTCCGTCTATTCAGAAATTTTGCTCCTTTCTTCGATCATAACGTCCCAGCAGATTCGGAAGAATTTCTAAGATACCTTCTGGTAGGTTTACATGAAGATTTAAACAAGGCGAGTGCAGAGATTCATCCATCACCAAACGATTTTGTTATCACGAATAATAATCAGAAAGCTTCCATTTCTTGGACAAGATATCTGTCTACTCATAATTCCAAAATTGTGGATACATTTGCCGGTCAGCTGAAGTCTATATTGAGATGTACTTTTTGTAATTACTGGTCCGTTACTTTTGAACCTTTCTGGGTACTTTCAATCCCTATTCCAGACTTGCCAAACGAAGTCGTGAATTCAACACAATGTATCGAACTGTCGACAGAAGAGGAGACTTTGACTAACGATGCGAGCCCATACTGTTCAACTTGTGGAATGAAAAGGGAATTCAAAAAGATGATTCGTATACAAACATTTCCACAAATTTTAGTTATACATTTAAAACGTGTTTCTTCGACTGATGGCAGTAAATTGGACAATATGATTAATTTTCCCATACAAAATTTGAATTTGGGCCAATATTCTGCTCAGGATGGAATGAATACTCTTTATAATATCTACGCCATATCTAATCATAGCGGCAGCATTTCCAATGGACACTATACTGCATATTGCAAACACCCTTATTCTAGTTGTTGGCACCTCTTCGATGACTGCCGTGTATTTTCCAAGATTGATTCTCTCAGCTCCCAGGGAGCATGTGTCCTTTTCTATGAGAAAGTTGATGATCTGATTTCTGATGGTGTTGTGGGTTTTTCCGGGTTTTCCTCCAACTGAAACAGCAAATGCGCCATCACTTCGAGTCCAGGGCTTCAATCAAGATTTTCATCTTGATATTATTTTATATTTAAAACTTTGCTTTTGTATTATTTAATTCTGAATAAAGCTTTTATACTTAAAAAAAAGTTTACATTGAATATGTGGCACGTCAATTTGATATAATATAACGAATACTATTATCAGGAATAAAATACCTTTTACTGTGGCGGAGGAGTTTGGAAAAAGGATATATAGCTACAGTATTGCATGGTATAATGACAATAAAATGTGATGGAATGGAAAACGTCAACTTTCAAAGGGAAAAATATTGATAAAAAAGAAACACAAAATAATGGACACATGAGATTGATGGCAACATATTCTGCTACCTCGATATTATTTTTATAATTCACTATTTTATATCTAATGGTCAATAAATAAAATATTAAATGAAACTTTTGATTTGATTCCTTACTTTGCATTATAAAAATATACAGATTGCAGAGAGAGATGGAGAGAGATAGAGAGAGATAGAGAGAGATAGAGAGAGATAGAGAGAGATAGAGAGAGATAGAGAGAGATAGAGAGAGATAGAGAGAGATAGAGAGAGATAGAGAGAGATAGAGAGAGATAGAGAGAGATAGAGAGAGAGAGAGAGAGATAGAGAGAGATAGAGAGAGATATAGAGAGAGATATAGAGAGGGGACAGAATGGCACAGAGAGGGAGAGAGAATGAGAGAGAGGGAGAGAGAATGAGAGAGAGGGAGAGAGAATGAGAGAGAGGGAGAGAGAGAGATAGAGAGAGAGAGAGAAAGAAAGTCTCATGGAAGTAACATAACGCTGTTTCCTTACGTGAATGATAAATCTCCATATCGAATTATATTCGGGGTTGTAGAAAAGGAACTTTGTTCCTGACGGGGGTACCCCGACCGCACACGATTTTTTTAATCCACAGTCAGCATGTGATAAAGTCAAAATGCTCCTGTTCACAAACGTCAATAAAACACTAGTGTGTTTTATGACTCATAAGACACTCTGATTAATGAGTTAGGAAAGAGAAACAATAATTTCAGTTATTCCTTGACTAAATTTGTAATTTCAAGAAAACATTTTCCTAGCTACATTGGGAGAAATTATTAAGTTGGCTCATTAATTTTTTACATTTACATTGATATTATATCAGTAGACGTCCTTGGAATAACAAATGGAGTCGATAAACTTTTTTATAACCCTTCGAACGACATACTTTATAAATTTTGAGCAATAGGCGAGATCACTAATTTCTGGAAAAAATACCATGTCCAGACAAGTGGTTGGATTAAAAAAAAACCCAAAGAAATGCTCTTGTTTGAACACTGCAAAAACTGCGCCAGGATGTGACGTAACAAGTTCAGATCTATCGCCGATTGCCGAGAGCCCAAGATAATAACAGCGTTGTCAAGCGTTATTCATAATATTTCTTAACAATGTGAGCAGGCCAAGAATTACTAAATCAAGGGCAGCTATCAATTACGAAGTCTTCATTTCAATATAACACATGCTGACATAAGTTCTGATTTATTCATAGGATGAAAGAGAATAACGTTTCCTTAGAAGTTCCGCAAAAAAGTGACACTGGCAACTCAGGAAAATGCCAAATCGATGGACTTATGACGTCAAAAGAAGCGGCAATAACGCTGTGTTTGAATGTCTCACTGAATTTGAGGGTTTTAGAGCAGCGTTCATTCGAATATTACACAATATCTTCAAGTCGCTGGTACCAGCTAGTTATAGTTAATAGTTGAAGTAAAGTGGGTAATTAAGTATTTTGAAAGTAATCCAAATTTAGTAGGTAGCAATTAGTAGAATTTATCCACAGAAAAAAAGACTTTTAACAAAACATTTACATTAGTTTTGGAGCGTAGTTATCAAGACTTAAAATGTTCATTGTATTTTTTGCTTTCCAGTTTTTTTGTCGGTTTAAGTTTTTGTTAAAAAGTTTTCATAATAGAGCAGTATGAGTACCGTGTTTTTGACGAAATCCTGATTGCACCTCAGGCAAAATTTTGTTTAAATATATTGTGAGGAATATGCCTTCCGAAGATGATCGGTCCATATTCTCATTATCTGGGTCCTACAAGCTCAGATGATTATCATACTCGTTGGAAAGGGAAACATTCTCAATTGAATATTGAATAGAAATATTTTTCTGTGAATTGAAAAATCCACGATTGAAATGAAGTTATTTTTTGTAATATCTAACAGAACACAACTACTTCCCCGGACATTGACCTACCTCTGATAGATATTGAGATAGGACCCTAACACAAAAAAAATAATCTGAAATTTGCATTTTCATTCAGATAATTATTCGATTTTCTACTCCAGTCTCAATTAAGAACTCATATAGATGAATGAGGCAAAAGAGAGTACTCACCAGAAATCATTTGTAACATTGATGCAAGAAAGACATCGTACTCACTAGGTCTTCAATACGATGAAAGATAGTGACTAAAGTGTATCTTTGAGTCGCAGATGATTCCACATCTGATTTTATGAACATTCTGTTTATATTTTCAAATAAATCAATTTATCATACTCATTTTGTTCAAATGTTATTCAACCTCGAATTGTTTGGGAATGGATCACATCGGACAAAGTGTGTTGGATATAAAAGAGTGTTGCTGGCACTATCTCGGGGATTGAAATAACTATTTTTGAAGGGAAAAATCGAATTAAACGGTTTTCTTCACATAAAGGATTCAATATAAAATTGAACCAGAAAATGGTAGATCTCAGGTGAAAAACAACTACTTTCCTGGCAAATACCACGCAGAACGTTGAATGATATTCACCTGAAAATCCATGCATACTTCCATATAATATCAATGGACATTGAATGCAAATGTTTCTTTCTGATAAGCTCGATTATGTTCAATTTATGTCGTGTTCATCTAACAATCCGCATACCGGTTTCAGGCTTCTTGGCCCTCATCAGTACGGAGTAGTCAACCAGCCAAAGGAAGGATTTCATATTTAAAATACAGTCGGGAATGTAGTATCAACTACTATTCTAGGTGTAAGTATAGTTATTGTTGTTTATATTTATTATGTTATCAAATGTTTGTTATGTTGATCCTGAGTTTCATAATCTGGTTATCTGAGAGCTGCCAACCCCCTTGAGGCCATCATGGGCATATATTTATGACATATGATGGAGAATCTCTCTAATATTTGTGATAATTTGATGCGGACTTTAACGGTGACACTGTATAAGATTGATTGGTGTTCACTTTCCAGGTTTTCGCGTTATAATTTGTTCCACCTAGTTTGTCGCATGAAGAAATTCCTGAAATCAACTGCACTTCTCGTAGGCAAATGCTAGTATAATTAGGGATATAATTACGTGGAAATTGCAGTTTTAGTATTAGTCAGCAAATACCAATATTCCGATGGCAAATGACAATGTTTTAAAACACCTATACCGTACACTGTCGCATGTGGTAAGAGAGAGGGGTCAAATTGTAATAAACTACATAAAGGTAAGCGATATTTATTAATGCTAGCTATTCTCATCGACGATTCGCAACTGTGTCGACAGGGTTGTGTAAGCGTTTGCAGTTTCAGTGAAAGCCGCGTGTGTGCTACTGGTTTTTCAGAATTTACGTTTCAGTGGATATTCGTCGATGCAGTGACAGATTTCGGATAAAACCAGGTTAGTGATTGAGTTTGGGCGTATGAAACTGAGTAGCTGTCAACTTTTAGAGGAAACTAAAACAACTTTGCAACCGACGAGATCAATAAAAACTTTTTAACAAAGAATTAAACCGACGAAAAGATCAACTGAAAAGCAAAACATAAAATAAACCTTTTTAGTCTTAATGATAATTGAACTCCTAAACTAATGTGAGTAACTAATTTTGAGTTGGCGCCAAACAAACAATTATCGAAGATCATTATATTACTTTGAAGAAGTAATCAAAACGCCGCTGTGCATCTCGCTGCCATCATTTTACGCTTTACCTAATTCAATTGTTAGTTTGTTTGGCGCCGACCCGAAATTAGTTACTCACATTAGTTTAGGATCTCAATTATCATTAAGACTAAGAAGGTTTATTTTATTTATTGCTTTTCAGTTGATTTTTTCGTCGGTTTAATTTTTTGTTAAAAAGTTTTTATTTTTCATTTTTTTGTGGCTAAAATCTACTAATTACTACCTACTTAATTTTTGATTACTTCCAAAATATTTACTTACCTAGCTTACTTCAACTATTAACTGCTAAATCATATGATTATCTACTTTAACTATTTATTGTTATATAATATAAATTATTTATGAAAGTTCTGGTTAGTTGATTTCTTCACTTTGTATATGATTCCATCCTTCCATAGAATGTAATCATTTTGACGGATGTAGGAGGATCTGTCAACGTCAACTACATATGTGTGCCATTGTTCACAAGTGAAAAATCAATCATCCCCTATTTTTCTACCCATAGGGGTGGAGCATTTCATTTCAAACTCAAATATGATCAACTATGAGGTATACCCTATCTAATAAAAAAAAAGTCATCCAAATCGGAAAACCTACTACAAAGTTATGCCTGATAGAATCGGTTAACGGACCAAAATTCAGAGGGTGAACAATCAATATCCTCCATTTTGCTACCCTTAGGGATGGATTTCTTTGTTCAAATTCAAATGGGACCAACTTTGTAGTACACCCTATCCAATGAAGAAAGAATCATCGAAATCGAACTGCTCTGTGGGAAGTTAGGAGTGATTATACATTAAAAAAAAATATACGCGTCGACTAGAAAACCTCCTCCTTTTTGATTTCGTCGGTTAAAAAAACTTTTTAACAAAAAATTAAACCGACGAAATACGGAACTGAGATATAAAAAATTAAATAAACCTTCTTAGTCTGAATAACTAAGCTCCTAAACTAATGTAAGTAACTAATTTTCAGTCGGCGCCAAACAAACAAGCGAATGAATTAGGTTAAGCGTAAAATGATGGCATCGAGTTGCGCGGTGACATTCTGATAATGTTTTTGAAGTAATTTAATGATCTTCGTTGATTGTTCGTTTGGCGCCGACTCAAAATGAGTTACTTTCAGTAGTTTGGGAGCTTAGCTATTGAGACTAAGAAGGTTTATTTTATTTTTTACTTTTCAGTTCCGTATTTCGTCGGTTTAATTTTTTGTTAAAAAGTTTTTTTTTTCATTTTTTTATGGCTAAAATATACCAATTACTACCTACTTGTTTTTTGATTACTTCCAAAATACTTACCCACCTTACTTCAACTATTACCAGTTAAATAATATGATTATCTACTTTTACTATTTGTTGTAGTATAAATTATTTTCGTTGTTCTGGTTAGTTTATTTCATTACTTTGTATATCATTCAATCCTCTCATAGAATATAATGGTTTTGACGGATGTGGAACAGAAATAATGTCAGTAGCGATCTGTCATTGTCAACTATGTATGTGTGTGCCAATGTTCATAAGTAAAAAATCAATTATCCCCTATTTTTCTACCCGTAAGGGTACATAATTCCATTCGAAATCTAAATATAAGGTTTACCCTATCTATTGAAGAAAGAATCATCCAAATCGAAGAACCCAGTACAAAGTTATGCCTGATAGAATCGGTTAACGCACCAGAATTCAGAGGGTGAGTGATCAATATCCTTCATTTGGCTACCCTTAGGGGTGGATTTCATCTTTTAAATTCAAAAATGGGACCACCTTCGAAGTACACCCTATCCACTGAAAAAAGAATTATCGGAATCGGACGCCTCAGTAAAAAGTTATGCGTGATCATACATAAAAAAAAAATGATGGAAAAAAAAATATACGGGTCGACTAGAGAACCTGCTCCTTTTTGGTTTCGTCGGTTGAAAATGAAGATGTTACTCTGTATTATCGATTTCCCTGTGTCCTTCAACGTGTTAATATAAGAAAGTTGATCTTTTGGCACACCCTGTATAGCTGTAGGATTAAAAATTTTAGGGAGAACAGACATGATCAATTATCACAGCAAACCAAATTTCAAGTTTCTAATCTAACTGCAAGTTGAAAAAACCTCTAATGCACGACCTACATAAATCACCCTATATTGGAGAAAAAAAAGGTTCAAACATTGCCTGACTCGGAACACTGATTGTGCAACACTTGACTCTTTCTAATGCTTATTTGATAATAAATGGGTATACACACATTTTCCTTGTCGCAAATCTGAATGGTCCTGGCCAACACTTGGGCGTCTGTCAGGCGAGAATATCTCAATATAGCACATCTGGACTATATGGCTTCTATAACTTTTTCACTGTAATTGCAAGCAAGAGCAAATCTAGCAGTGTTACTGTACATTTCCATTGTTCGTCTCAAGGCCTGCTGAGCCCCTTCAGTCATACTGCAAAAGAAATGTTATATTATTAATAATAATAATAATTTGTTTATTTCACTTGTTAAAAAGTACATGACAGCGGATAATTCCATCAGTACATTAGCAAGGAAAACATCATGTGAAGTTGTCTACATACAAAATTTTTCTTATTTATATATACTAATTAATTCAGACACATTTACGTATATATTTTGTAGGATTCGAATTGAAAAGTTAAAAACATGTAAGGATGCTAGTCAACAGATAACAAAACACTTCAAATCCATAAAATAATAGCCCACACACTCAACAGTTAAAAAACTTTTTAACAAAAAATTAAACTGACGCAATACGGAACTGAAAAGTAAAAAATAAAATAAACCTCCTTAGTCTCAATAACTAAGCTCCTAAACTAATGTGAGTAAATAATTCTGAGTCGGCGCCAAACGAACAAGCAAATGAATTAGGTAAGGCGTAAAATGATGGCATCGAGTTGCGCGGTGACATTCTGATAATTGTTTTGAAGTAATTTAATGATCTTATCAAATCAAAATTAGTAACTTACATTGATTTAGGAGCTTAGTTATTGAGACTAAGAAGGTTTATTTTATTTTTTACTTTTCAGTTCCGTATTTCGTCGGTTTAATTTTTTGTTAAAAATTTTTATTTTTCAATTTTTCGTGGTTGAAATCTTCTAATTACTACCTACTTGTTTTTTGATTATTTCCAAAATACTTACTTACCCACCTTACTTCAACTATTACCAGTTAAATAAAATGATTATCTACTTTTACTATTTGTTGTAATATAAATTATTTTTGTTGTACTGGTTAGTTTATTTTATTACTTCGTATATCATTCCATCCTCTCATAGAATATAATGATTGTGACGGATGTAGGAGAACATCATTGTCATTGTCAACTACATATGTATGTGTGCCAATGTTCACAAGTGAAAAATCAATTATCCCCTATTTTTCTACCCGTAAGGGACAATTCCATTCGAAATCCGAATATGATCAACTATGATGTATACCCTATCTATTGAAAAAAAAATCATCCAAATCAAAGAACCCAGTACAAAGTTATGCCTGATAGGATCGGTTAACGGACCAGAATTCAGAGGGTGAGTGATCAATATCCTTCATTTTGCTACCCTAAGGGGTGGATTTCATCTTTTATATTCAAATGGGACCAACTTCGAAGTACACCCTACCACTGAGAAAGGAACTATCGGAATCGGCCGTCTCAGTAAAAAGTTACGCGTGATCGAACATAAAAAAATATACGCGTTGAATAGAGAACCTCCTCCTTTTCGGTTTCGTTGGTTGAAAAGGAGGAGATTCTCTAGTCGACGCTTACATTTTTTTGTATGTATGACAACGCATAACTTTTCACAGAGTAGTCCGATTCCGATGATTATTTTTTCATTAGATAGGCTGTACTTCGAAGTTGGTCACATTTGAAATAAAAAAAAAATGCCACCCCTAAGGGTAGCAAAATTGATCGTTCTAGTCTGAATTTTGGCCTGTTAACCAATTCCATGAGGCATAACTTTGTACTGGGTCATGCGATTTAGATGATCCTTTTTTTATATTTTATAGGGTATACCTCGAAGTTGGTCACGTTCGAATTTAAAGAAGAATTATCCAGCCCTATGGGTAGAAAAATGGGGGATGATTGATTTTCCACGTGCGAACCGATTCTCTTGAAACTTGACACATATATGTAGTTCTGATAACACTACAACATAATGGATACCTTAATTGTTAATTGAGTAAGTAGTAATTGGTAGATTTTTGCCACAAAAAATTAAGAAATAAAAACTTTTTAACAAAAAAAGAAAACGACGAAAAAATAAACTGAAGAGCAAAAAATAACTAAGCTCCTACACTAATGTAAGTGACTAATTTTAAGTCGGCGTCAATCAAACAATCATTAAATTTCTTCAACAAAATTTATCAAAACACCACCGCCTATCCCGTTGCCATCATTTTACGCTTTACCTAAATCAATTGAAGACGGAAGAAATCTGCTATAAGTCACAATTTCGTCGAAACTACACTGTTAACATGAGTCGGCAAAAGAATAATATTACTTTCTAGTGACAATTCGAAAATGGGGAAAAGGCGATACTATTGTGTTAATATTCACTAGGAAAGATAGACCATGCCGGGGAAAAACTGGTACAATTTTCGAAGCCGACGAAACCAAAAAGGAGGAGATTCTCTAGTCGACGCGTATATTTTTTTTATGTATCACCACGCATAACTTTTTACCGAGACGTCCGATTCCGATAATTTTTCAGTGGATAGGGTGTACTTCGAAGTTGGTCCCATTTGAATTAAAAAGATGCAATCCACCCCTAAGGGTAGCAAAATGAAGGATATTAATCACTCACCCTCTGAATTCTGGTCCGTTAACCGATTCTATCAGGCATAACTTTGTACTGGGTTCTTCGATTTGGATGTTTTTTTTTATTAGCTAGGGTATACCTCATAGTTGATCATATTTGGATTTCGAATGGAATTATCCACCCTTACGGGTAGAAAAATAGCGGACAATTGATTTTTCACTTGTGAACATTGGCACACGTATGTAGTTGACAATGACAGATCGCTATTGTCATTATTTTTGTTCTCCTAAATCCGTCACAATCATTATATTCTATGAGAGGATGGAATGATATACAAAGTAATGAAATAAACTAACCAGAACAACAAACATAATTTATATTACAACAAATAGTAAAAGCAGATAATCATATTATTTAACTGGTAATAAATGAAGGTAGGTAAGTAAGTTTTTTGGAAGTAATTGAAAAACAAGTATTAGTAATTAGTAGATTTCAGCCACAAAAAATTAAAAAATAAATACTTTTTAACAAAAAATTAAACCGACGAAATACGGAACAGAAAAGTAAAAAATAAATTAAATCTTCTTAGTCTCAATAAGCTCCTAAATTAATATAAGTAACTAATTTTGAGTCGGCGCCAAACGAACAATCAACGAAGATCATTAAATTACTTCAAAAAAATTATCAGAATGTCACCGCGCAACTCGATGCCATCATTTTACGCCTTACCTAATTCATTTGCTGGTTTGTTTGGCGCCTACTCAAAATCAGTTACATACATTAGTTTAGGAGCTTAGTTATTGAGACTAAGAAGATTTATATTTTTTTTTTCAGTTCCGTATTTTGTCGGTTTATTATTTTGTTAAAAAGTTTGTATTGGAAAATTATCTTGTTAATAAAAGACAGTTATGAATTTCATTCCTCTATCATCTCTTTAGTGTGGCTCTAAAACATCTTGGAACCTTCAAGTTGAGTTTTCTCAAAATAACCTCAAATGGACTCATACCATTCTTCTCCCGTGGTCTTCAATCTAGTTTGTTTGGCGCCGACTAGAAAGTAGTTACTTACTTAGTACTTAGTTATTAAGACTAAGAAGGGCTATTTTTTGCTCTTCAGTTTCTTTTTTCGTCTGTTTAATTTTTTGTTGAAAAGTGTTTTTACTTCGGTAACGACGTTATCAAAATGAAATAGTTTTTTTTAATTAGGTAAATATCAAGTTAAACTACTCATTCCCCCTGACTGTTTGACTTTTCTTGCGTGTTTTTTCTCCTAAACACAAACCCGGAAGAAAAACATCGTTTCCCGTTTCCGAGTTAGAGCACTTTTTAACGACGAAAAAAAAAGGAGGAGGTTCACTAGTCGACGCGTATAATTTTTTTATGTATGAACACGCATAACTTTTACAGAGTAGTCCGATTTCGATGATTCTGTTTTTAATGGATAGGGTATACCTTGAAGTTAGTCCCATTTGGATGAAAATAATCCACTCCTAAGGCTGGAAAAATGGGGGTTAATTGTTGGTTCACCACTGAATTTTCACCGGTTCTACCACGCATGACTTTGAACAGGGTTATCCGACTCAGATTATTCATTTTTTATTGTATAGGGTGTGCTTCGAAGTTGAATAAAGAAAATTACACCCCTGACGGTAGAAAATAGGGGATGATTTATTGATTTAACACCTGTGAACAGATTCTGTTGAAACTTGGCACACATATGTAGTTCTGATGACACTACAACATGATGGAGGCCCGGAGTTAATCTGATGATGGAGACCGAAGACAATCGAGGGAACTTCTCAATCTTAATGGATTTGAAAGGTTTTCACGACGTTTCGAATGATTATATCTGAAATTGTCTTCAGTGTTCACAAGAGCAATCAACGTATTTTTTTATTCGTAACGAAGACCTTGAATGCCAATTTTTATGACCCTGACTTTGAAACTAAGTATACTTTCAACCCCCATTCTTCCTCCTTTCTGGTTGGATTTCCAAAAACTCTGAAAAATATTTTTTTATCTGAAAAGGAGAGCCCAAATACCAATTTCTATGACTCTTACTTCAAAACTATCCCCATACATCGTCTCACTCCCAATTTCACCCCTTTGGGAATGAGTTTCCAAAAACACTTAAACATATATCTCTTTATTTGTAACGAAGATCTCAAATATGACCCTAACTTTAAAACTAACTATACAACTTGTCAACCCCCATTTTACCCCTTTTGGGGTTGAATTTTCAAAAACTCTGTGATATATTTCTCTTTATCATTGAAGAATTGCTCAAATACCAATTTCCATGACTCTTACTTCGAAACTACCCCCATATAAACTTTTACCTCCAATTTCACCCTTTTAGGGGAAGAAAATATTCAAAAACACTGAAACACGTATTTCTTTATTTGTAACAAATACTTCAAATTCAAACTTTTTTGGCCCTGACTAACTATACAAATTGTCAACCCCCATTTTACGCCCTTTGACGTTTTTTTTATCTGAAAAGAACAGTCCAAATACCAATTTCAATTACTCGAACTTCAAAACTATTCCCATACAACCTTTCACTCCCAATTTCACCCCGTTAGGGGTTGAGAGAGAGAGAAACATAGTGTTAAAATTAGAAGAAAAGTGTTTATCATAAGTATATAACTAAATGTACATGTACAGAATGAAGGACCATATACAGTACACATTGAAATAAGAAGCGAACAATTGTCATAGCAGATCAGTATAATATAAATACAGTACAGCATTTTATATAAGGTCATATCAGAGTTTCATTGTAAAATTCCTCAATATTATAGTAGGCTTTTTTCTTTCACGAGTTTTCTAAATTTTCTATAATTATTCACAGTCCTCAGTTCAGTGGGTTATATATTTTTTTTCCTTTAAAAAAACAATGAACATTTTGTCACAGTGGACTTTGGAATGGGTAAAGCCATTTTCCTCTCTGTTGTTTGTCGAGTCATATGATTTGTTTGTACCGTCAGAGAATGATAGACCATTTTTGCTGTAGATGAACTCAATTCATTTGTAACAACCCTGTAAAAATTTCAGATTTTTAGGTCCAGCAGTTTGGTCTCGGTGTTGATCGTAAGTCATGGAGTCAGTCAGTACGTGTAATTCTATGTATAGATTTATGGGAGCCACCTCAAACACTAGCGGAAGCCATATCGGCCACTTTAAAAATCTACCTGAACAAACCGGAGCCATGTCGACTTTCCCAATTAAATCGAATAATCTAGTTGGGAGTTCCTTCATAAAAAGCTACCTAAAGACGGCATAACAAATAATCTACTCTTAGCGTACTTCCGAATTCTTGTAGTGGGCTTTGCAAACAATCGTTTTGCACACGCCCATATCGCTGTCAAAATGCGTTAGTCAGGTGACGTAAATTCAGTTCTTTTCGAAATGATCGGAAATCGGTAGTAATCTAATTGCGTTTTGGAATTATTTCAATATGAGAATTGATGTGGACTGGTTGTGATAGTGATAGTATTTGGCAGTGAAAAAGAAAAAGTGGGAGCAATGGCGTGATTACGAAAAAGCTTCTTCGTTCTTAACCTCAGGTAAGAACTTTATGAGGACATGAATCTCTTTGAGTATTCTTGTATGGTTATGAAAACATTCCGTAATACGGTTTTTGGAAAACCACACAGGTTGTTTGAATCTCAGGTCGCATTTAACAAATTATGTGAACTACGTTTAATTTTATATTACAAATCACCATTCGAGTAGCTACTTGTCAGTTTGTCACAGCCTTCTAGAATGAAACCAATTCAACTGAGTATTAGCCATTAGTAGATCTGAAAAGTCAGCAATACGATATATCTTGCTTAAAAAATCAATTTATTATCTGGAAAATTTCATGAAGATAAAATTTGCCCTTTACAGCATATTATTTAATGGCATAGTATAATGCAGATAATGAACAATGAAAATTATTCACAGAGAAATGTTGACCGTATTTGTTATAAAATTTGAAGTTTTATCTTTCATGACTTATAACTTATTAACACTAATAGACCTTCAGACGATTTTATTGAGTGATGAAATATCTACCAAATTAATTTTGGATCTAATCTACAGCTCTATTAGTTTAAATAATAAAAATCTCTGATGTGTATCCCCTTCTATTTTATTTTTTCTCTTCATTTTCTAAATATCTGTTGTTTATTAAAAATTATAGTTTTTTCAGAAAATCATGTAATTCCGGTCCGGTTTTCCATTTTACAAACTTTTATTTAGTTTCACTTGTTAGTTCGTTCGTTCGTTAGTTATGGTGAATTTTACCCACTTCTAGTCGTCCGATTAATTTGAAATTTGGCAAGTGTTCATAATTCCGATGACAATGCATTATGAAATTTTTGTTAGAGAAAAACACAAAATGGCGGCTCCAAGATGACGGACGAAATTTGTAATTTTGATCCGATTTGATTCAAAATTGGTATGTGGGGGTTTTCAGGATCGGAGATTATGAAATTTTTGTCAAAATTCATAAATTCAAGATGGCGGCCCCAAGATGCGGGATGAGTTTTGTGATTATGCTAAAATTCGATTCAAAATTGGTATGCGGGGGTTTTCGAATTCGTAGATTATGAAATTTTTGTCAAAATTTCATAAATTCAAAATGGCGGCCCCAAGATGGACGGACGAGTTTTGTGATTTTGGTTCGATTCGATTCACAATTGGTATGCGGCAGTTTTGCGGTCGGAGATTTTGAATTTTTTGTCAAAATCTATAATTCAAGATGGCAACTTTATAATGGCGGACGAGTTTTGTGATTATGGTCAGATTCTATTCAAAATTGGTGCGTAGGAGTTTTTGGGAAGATACCTTGTAATAACTATAATGTTTAGTATCTCTGGATTGATTTTAGAAATAATAGAGGCTTTGTACTTTCCACTGGCTTTTAGTTTTAATACTTTATTGAACAAGTCATACAATATATCGAGGACAGTTGTCTGACATCATCTATATCTGATATCCCATACAGGATGTAATAATAGAACATTGAATACATAACAATAACGATGCTCTATTAGCAATAAACAGGTTGAGGCGAACTAACTAAAGAGCAAAAAATAAATTAACTAATTAATAACCTTTTAAAAGACAACTTTTTATGTAAGCCGTATATTAAAACGTATAAAATAAGTTTAAGTCATCGCTGACAATGGTTTGATTATTTTTTGTTGAATTATTTGGTTTCAAAAAGATTGTCGCGCGAATTGTAATAAAATGAATACTTCGACAAGTTGTTTCTTACCAACCAATCACTGCCCAATCAAATTAATTGGTATCTAATTTTATGAAACTTCCCGCGACAAGCTTTTGAACCAAATAGTTCAAAAAAAATAATCAAATCATTGTCAGCGATGACTTAATCTATTTTATACTTTAAGTACACGGCTAAATGAAAGCTTGTCTTTGAAAAGGTTCTTTATTAGTAATTTTATTAATATTATTTCTACTCATAACAGAAATTTATGTTTCGTTAAGTAATATACATTATAGTGAACAGCTGCGCATTTCAAAATATAAACACTTTCAGTGATTGTTTTAACAAATTGTTATCAATAAACAATTAATTTATAAGCAAGAAAATTAACTTTATAGAGAATCGCAAAAGATTAATTTTAAAGACAAATATTTTTTTTGATCTTTTGTTTAAATAATGAAAAAAGTACAAAAAACAATTATAAACAAACAGATTTTTTCAAATCAACAATATTTTCTGATAAATAAAATCACAAAACTTATTTTTTAAAATATGTAATAAATCTATTTATATTTTTTAATCAAACAGCCTAAAAATTAAAAATTTATATAATCTGATAGTATTTTCGTATATAAAAACAATAATAATTATTATTATGCATAAAAAAAAATGAGGGGACTTTTTTTATGGGGACACAAAAAATATGTTTTGTGCAATCAATTTTAGCGTTTCAATGGAATATCTTAGCTGGAAATCCCCGGTCACCATGGAGATAGATTAGAATTTTTAATATGGTGGTCAATTTTGCATTATGATCGTGATAATCGGATTACCAGTTATTATTCTAAAATCGCTTATTACATGACAAGAAATAGAAAGTTTCTAGGACCCTTGTGTCTACTAATACAATTGCTATTGTGTCCCGTGGAATTAATCTAATATACCTTGGGTGTATCATACTAAATTATTAGCAAATTCTATCGATGCCTAGAAAATAGGATTCAAAATTTAGTATTTATATCTCAGATCTCCAGAAACGTCCAATAGGTCATCGAGTTTGGAATAGAATATTCTTTGTACAAGCAGTTCGAAATATTATCATTCATACACTTCAATGCACTACAGAAGCTTCTGCATGTTCTCGCTATAATTTGATCACATTGACCATGAGATAAACAATTTCTCAAACTTCGTTTAATATTATTGCCTTCCATTTTGATTCTTTTCTGATCAAATTTTTGGGTAATGAACGCGCAAACGTTTCATTATTGATGCACTAATTACCGAATTTTCATAATGACATATTCCATGACATGTATTACAAAATATGGCAAAGTAATAATAATAATATAATAATAATAATTTATTTACCATACCAAAAATACAAATAAAATATAAATACAAATATAAACAAACAAACAAAAGTATCCTATGTAATTTATAAGTGAAGGGTAAATAGAGGTGGTGTCTCCCAAAAAAGCTCTCAGGGAGCTTGTCTATGGGAATTTCCTATTCTATAACTCAGTAAAAAATGGAAAAAATTAAAAAAAAAACAAAAGAAATTTAAAGAAACAAAAGAAAAGATGTCAATTGATGTTAATTAAGGAAAAATCGATGTTTGAATTCTCATTTTGGTAAAGCACTATAATAACATGTGGAACATGCACAAATGGTTTTGTTCTTACATATACGTTTACACATGATCATCTATGAATACATTGTAAGAATATGGACGTATCATTGGAATAATATAAATATAATAATAATAATAATAATATATTTATTTTCCTTCGGTAGTGATATACATTTGTTCATAATAGTATATGGGTGTAGAAGAATAAATATAGTTAACCCATAAAAGGTTGCCCTCGAGCATGGGTATAGGGGTGGGTACATGGTGGAATTATAATAATAACTGTGTTTATGGAATAGTACAGAAATATTTAAGAGAGGAAAATTTGACATGGGATTACTAATTTTGAAATTAATGATGATAATAGCAATAATAATACAGAGAATACATTAATTAGCAAATATTTACACAAAAATTATATACATATAAATATACACATAATATTAAAATAATACAATATTAAATACAAACATATATACTGTACAATTTTATCACTGTATTCAGAAAATTGACAATTTCTTTTCAGAAAGTTAACCTTAAAGTCAGGTCAAGAAGTTGATGGATTTTCAGTCTGTCTGTTTGTGTCATCCAATTCCTCAAGTGTCTTTTAAAGAGTGAAGTAGAGTTAATAATAATATAACGAAAGATCAAATCATCAAGGCAGCAGTACAAAAATTTCATAAAAGGGAAATAAATACATTGAGCGTTAGAGAAGTTCTATTTATATGAAAATCAGGGATCAATGAGGTTGTGGAAAACATTTCTATTTGTAGACAAAATCCAAGCTTTTATCTTCTTCTTGTAGAGATTTTTAGAGTTTATGGTTTTTAATGACCCAGGTAATAGATTTCTCAACCTTGGAGTGATATACACGAAATAATCCGATTTCTATAGAAACTTGCTTTTATTTCGGAAACCAGACTATTTAGGTATAGGAACATATCATTTGAGAGAAACTTTGATTGTCTTCCAGGATATTTGATAATATACAGGGTGTTTCATTTGAAAAAAATTACTTTCCACCATTTTTGTATCTATTGGAAAAATCACAAATTTTGAACGACCCTGTATAATGGAGAACGAATTCCTTTTGACATAACTAATGCACAGTAGTGTCCAAATACCGCAGTATAAGCATTTAATTGAAGCTACGTTTTGCGCAAAAAATAAGGAAATCGTTGAATTTCTCGAAAACCGCTTGAGATAGGTATAGGGAAGTATCATACGAAAATGATCGTAAAGCAAAGCAATGCAATAATATACAGGGTGTCTCACTTGAAATATCAAAGTTGTTGCTACTTTTCAATGTGAGCGGCAACGCCACAGCTCTGAAAATATTTTAGATAGATAGAGCAGAATTATTCACCCAAGAAACCAAATTTTCAAAATAATCCTGTGTCCTCCAGGAACGTCTAATAGGCCATCGAATTTGGGACACCCTGTATCTGTGCCTAGTTCTTTGGTAGGTGGGTAAAAAACCGAAAAA
This sequence comes from Gonioctena quinquepunctata, assembly GCA_018342105.1. Taxonomy (NCBI): domain Eukaryota; kingdom Metazoa; phylum Arthropoda; class Insecta; order Coleoptera; family Chrysomelidae; genus Gonioctena; species Gonioctena quinquepunctata. Next base: position 157,543 of record JAFIRS010000778.1, on the reverse strand, counting down.
AAAATTAACTTTTTCATAAAATATTTGGAAGTAACCTGACTTTTTAACCGACGAAACCAAAAAGGAGGAGGTTCTCTAGTCGACGCGTATATATTTTTTTAATTTTTTTATGTATAATCACGCATAACTTTTTACTGAGATGTCCGATTCTGATAAGTGGATAGGGTGTACTTCGAAGTTGGTCCCATTTGAATTAAAAAGATGAAATCCACCCCTAAGGGTAGCAAAATGAAGGATATTGATCACTCACCCTCTGAATTCTGGTCCGTTAACTGATTCTATCAGGCATAACTTTGTACTGGGTTCTTCAATTCGGATGATTCTTTTTTCAATAGATAGGCTATACCTCATATTTGGATTTCAAATAAAATTATCCACTCTTACGGGTAAAAAAATGGGGGATAATTGATTTTTCACTTGTGATCATTGGCACACACATATGTAGTTGACTATTGACTATTGTTTTTTATAGATGCATTAATATTATTCTAATTAGTTTAGTTTTTGTGCCCATATGTATGTTATATCTATATTTCTTATGATTTAGTTTATATAATATTCTTTAGAGTTTACTCAATTTATATTTTACTACACACATACAAGTAACTTTTGTTGCTTCTGTGGTTCCTATAATATTTATTTGAATAATGTAAATTTTGCCATTTCTCTGTTTTCTGTTTAATTGCAAATAAATATTCTTATTATTATTATTATATATATATTTGGTGATTTGAATATTATCAATTACACAAGTCAGTAGTACAAAATGGTCATATGAGTTATCGTAAAATACAAACACATAGCACCAACAATAAAAATAGCATAAGTTTACAGAAAACAACAAAAATAATTCATATAACAACAAATAGTAAATGTAGATAATCATATTACTTAACTGGTAATAGTTGAAGTAAGGTGGGTAAGTAAGTATTTTGGAAGTAATCAAAAACCAAGTAGGTAGTAATTAGTAGATTTCAGCCACAAAAAAATTAAAAATTATAACTTTTTAACAAAAAATTAAACCGACAAAATACGGAACTGAAAAAATAAAATAAATCTTCTTAGTCTCAATAACTAAGCTCCTAAACTAATGTAAGTAACTAATTTTGAGTCGGCGCCAAACGAACAATCAACGAAGATCATTGATTTACTTCAAAAAAATTATCAGAATGTCACCGCGCAACTCGATGCCATCATTTTACGCCTTACCTAATTCACCTAATCAACCACCTACCTCCTGACATAAAAGATGTCAAGCCTTTGAAATTATTCAAAAAAAGACTCAGGTTATTCTTAACGACCCATACTTTCTACTCCACCATAGAATATCTCAATTTCAGGTGATCGAAAAACTGTACATGTCAATTTACTTTGTGGGGATTTTTTTGAATTTTATATTTTTATATTGTTATAGTGGTAACCTGTGTTTATATGTAATTTTATATTATATTTTATATATTCCTATGTTGTTATGATGTATCGTTATATTATTTGATGTTACATATGTACACACTGCTACTTAGTGACCTATTTTATATTTTATATTTCTATGTCACAACTCTGTGGCTCCATAACTTGTGTGGTTCTTTATTGAATCTCCGAACATATACTCCAATATACTAAATTTCTGTCATTTGTACATTGACGTAATGGACTATATGCCCATTGTGACCTATCCTATATCATGTATTTGATCATAAAGGACTAATGAATATTCTATTCTATTCTATTTGCTTGTTCGTTTGGCGCCGACTCAAAATTAGTTACTTACATTAGTTTGGGAGCTTAGTTATTGAGACTAAGGTTTATTTTATTTTTCACTTTTCAGTTCCGTATTTCGTCAGTTTGATTTTTTATTAAAAAGTTTTTATTGGTAATTTTCTTGAAAAAAATGTCAAATTTGACAGGTGTAGGCGATCGGTAGGAAAAAATGGTGTCATTTTGGATTATTCATGAACTCTAAATTATTTGCGGAAACTGAATAATAAACATCATCACCTCCGCACTGTATAATGCTTGCATATGATATTTTTTATAAGTGCAACCCGATGCCAACAAAATGAATGGCAACCTTCACTTTATTTCACCTTCAACCTTCGATTGCATTTATGAAATGCATTATGCTGCTTGCAGGGTCAGTGCGTTAGACTGCGGGGTCAGCCTTTAGCCGGTTTCTTGTATATATCTAGTGATTTTTCATGAAATTCTGTTTTTTCCTGACGACAGCGGAAATGGCGATCAATTTACGCCCGTGACACGGCGGATTTTTCCGATCGGATAATTTAACGTCGCCGCTCAAATAAACCTAAACGTTCACACACATGCTGGTATATGCAGCATATTTTCAGTAGTAATATCCCTAGGACATTGATAATAGACGAGATAATTTTATGACAATCGAAAGCTGTTACCAAGTAACGAGCTTGAGAAATTTGTCATTAAATTATGAGGCATTTGTCAATGTCCGAGGGATATTCGGCGGAAAATTTTTTGACAAAAAAATTTATAACTCAACACAATGAAACATTTATTTATTCATTAAAAGTACAGTTAGTGAAAGTACAATTACTAAAATTTAACTTAACATTAGATTCGTTGCTGTTTTCTACTATAGAAGATCTATTACCACGCATAATATTTATGATCTTGTTGTGGTGTTCTTGATCGAGATTTAAGTATGGTTTCATAGAATTTTGATTGCTATGACCAGTAATTTTCAGCAATTGTTGTTCTTCTACACCACTTTTTGCCAATTCGCTAACTGCAGTTGATCTATTCGAGTGATTTGTTATCTTTTTGTCCTTTACATTCAAGCCAATTGCCTCAGCAGCAGATTTAGTCCATCCATTTATTGTATTTCTTCCAACAGATACATCATCGTTCCATTTGTCAGTTTCATTTTTCCAGTGTCGATTTGGTTTTAAGAACAGTCGTGGCGAGGTAATATTGTCGCCTCGTTTTGATATCAGTTTATGAAAAAGACGTACAGGGCAGATTTGTCTTTCACTATTGGAAACCAACCATTTACTACTTGTACAGCTTTTCGAACCACCTTGGCACGTTTTACTAAACACCGGATTGTATTCAATGCGATTTGTTGGAGGGTCATCGTTATTTTTCTCGATTTGAAAAAAATCCACCAGACAAGCAACTGCCTCTCCTCCTTGCCACGCTAATTCTACAGCAGCAATATGGTAAAATTTACGCATAAGACCTTCAGGAGTATTTTCATCCCATAGCAATATCATATATATATATATAATAATAATAATAATAATAATAATATTTCTTTATTTCTGAATTAACCTTATATATACATGTATACATAAAGCTAAAAAAGCAATGACGTCAAAAGTATATATATATATTATTATATATTATTATCATATATTATATATAAATCAACACCATCAGGTCACCAAAGAGAAGTACAGGAAGAAAAGAAACTATAATAAATGAGGATGAAAAGACTGACATCACTCGTTTTACTTGAAAAAAGGAATACCTACTTCGAACAAAATAATGCCTGAAATGAAAAACGATGATTCCATTCATTCATTTGATTAGTGGGAAGAAAGTGTGGAAAATTTTGAAGGAAATGTATTTTCGTTATGAAAAAATTCTAAAAGAAAATCACTTTTAATAGAGAAAGACGAACTCATCTGCTGGCGACGACGATATTTGAGGGCAGTTAGACAGTTTCGAAAGTAAAACAGAAATATCTATTATATGGACGAAACTTGGTTAAATGAAGCACCCTCGGGAAAAGGTGAAAGATTAATAATTACTCACATTGGTAGCAAACATGGATTTGTCGATGGTGGCTTACTAGCATTTCAATAAAAACGGACTGGAGACTATCATGAAGAACGCTGATGTTTTCGAAGAATACTTCCAGCAAATGTTGGACCTTATTCCTCCTGGGACTGTTATCATGGATAATGCCAGCTATCACCTGAGAAAATCTGAAAAAATACCAACGTCTTCTTGCAAAAATATTGACTTCAAATAAGATGTCATTCACAAAGATATGCTGAAAAAGGAGCTACTGAATAAACCTCTTCGTACGAAATTTGTTGTCGACAAAATCCCTTCAAAACGGAATATAACGGTCGTCGCCTTCCGCCATATCACTGTGAATTAGACCCCATAGAATTGGTGTGGGCGCAAGTAAAAGGGTTTGTAGCAAGACATAACACTACTTTTAAAATAAGAGACGTTGGAAAACTCTTGCAGGAGGGAATAAATACAGTGGATTGTGAAAATGGAGTAAGTGCGTCGAACATTCGATTGGAATAGAAGAAAGAATGTGGGATGCTGATGACATTCTAGAAAACACTGTAGAGCCCCTTATTATTTCTCTGGACCTCAACGACGATAGTCGCTTTTTTACGATGAAATAAATTTGTTGTTAATCACTGTATTCTTATTTCAAACTTATTTAAAATTATTTTCTACTTTTTAGTTTAGTTTTCTATTAAAGCGTGTTCTTTAGTTTTTAAACTATTATTTATTTCCAACTTTTTCGTTTTGTTTTCTATTAAAGCGCGTTTTTTCGTTTTTCAAACTATTATTATTATTATTTAATTTTTTTAACTATTATTCTCCAATTTTGAATAGAATCGGACCATAATCACAGAACTCGTCCGCCATTTTGGAGCCGGCATTTCGAATCCTTCAATTTTGACCAAATAATCATAATGTCCGTCCCCAAAAACCCCCACATACCAATTTTGAATAGAATTGGACCATGATCACAAAACTCGTCCGCCATTTTGGAGCCGCCATCTTTCAATTTTTACAAAAGAATCATAATATTGGACCCCAAAAACCCCCACATTGCTCCCAAAGGAGTCGGTTACAAACAAACAAACAAACATACAAGTGAAGCTAATATAAAGCGTGTAAAAAAGACATAAATTGACGGTATATACGTATACAAAATATATATAAATCATAGATCATAGAGTTATTGATAAATTGATAATATACATTGATTTGTTGAAAATATAAACAGGATGTTCATAAAATCAGATGTGGAATCATCTGCGACTGAAAGATAAACTTTAGTCACTATCTTCCATCGTCAAGATAACCTCTTGTGGGATATTCATGTTGAAAAGGGAAACATTCTCAATTGAATATTGATAGAAAGATTTTTCTGTGAATTGAAAAATCCACGATTAAAATGAAGTTATTTTTTGTGAATGTCTAACTGAAATTGAAAATTTGCATTTTCATTCAGATAGTTATTTGATTTTATATTCCAGTCTTAATTAAGAACTCATAAAGATGAATGAGGCAAAGAAGAATGTTTTCCAAAAGAGAGTACTCACCAGAAATCATTCGTAACATTGACGCAGGAGAGACATCGCATTCACTAGGTCTTCAATACATTTTTGTCGACGAAAATCTATTTCACGCTTCCACGATCATCAGGAAGACCGGAAGAAATGGGAAACACATTTTCAAGAAGCAATCTCACTTTGCAAAGTGAGATTGCTTCTTAATTAAGACTGGAATATAAAATCAAATAACTATCTGAATGAAAATGCAAATTTTCAATTTCAGATTTTTTCTTTTGAGTTAGGGCCTTTTCAGAATATCTATCAGATGTAGTTCAATGTCCAGCGTGGCTTTAGCCGGGGAAGTAGTTGTTTTCTGTTAGACATTCACAAAAAATAACTTCATTTTAATCGTGGATTTTTCAATTCACAGAAAAATCTTTCTATCAATATTTAATTGAGAATGTTTCCCTTTTCAAGATGGATAATATACAATTCCACTTAACAATAACACATATTGAAATGAAAATAAGTAACAAACAAACGAAAATACATATATTATCTCAAATTATTATTTAGAACTTATTTATTGTAATAATGTGAAGCAAGTTTAAAAAAATGCAGCGTAGTTATTTTCTTAGCGTTGTAGTCATTAATAATACGGTCTCAATACTCCTCTTTTTTTCTTGTTTCCGAATTTGGTACATATGGCTTGTCCACACTTTGAAGTTTTACATATATTTTACATTGATAATCTGATGAAAAGTCAACAAAAACAAATATCGAAGGATGAGGCGCGTTAAAATCGTTTTTTAAATGTGAATGGAATGATTGAGAGGAATTAGTGCTTCTATCGGCCCTTGACGTTTTAGACCACATAATTGTCCACTAAATAGTCCGCAAACGTTTGAATTTTCATTTCTTTAGGCTGAATTGCAGCTAACGAAAAAGCAAATGCGCCTTCTACTTCCTCAGGGTCAACAAACAAGTCCAAACAATATCCGAACCATTTTCCTTCTGTTTTATTTCTGTATTCTTTGGCAAGACCAACTACTTGAATCTTACGCTACCAAGATTGTGATAGATGAAATCTACATCCTATTAGTTTGACTTGCGGCCAGACAGTACAAGCTGCATTGTGGATAGCCTTTTCGAAATCGACGACGATTTAGTGGGGGGAAAAAAGAGAACGAAAAGTCGCTGCAGCACTTCTTCGCGTGTTCAAAGCACTTCACATACGTTTCGGTACATTTGTCCGGCAGCACACGAAACACAAGCGGTATATAATGTCCATTTAGGCAGCCGTGAATAGTAAACAGTCGCAGAAAAAATTTTGTGCAGTAGTCAAATGTACCATCTACGTAGATTTTGCTACATGCACAGATTCTCCAAATTTGTAACGCAACTGAGTACTAGTATGTGATAATCTTCATCATTCACCAACAAGAACTTCTCACCTCGGTTTGTGCGATAATTTGTATTTGTCTTTAGTTCATTATGAACTTCACTTTGAGATTTAGGAAGCACAGGAAGTAACTTTCTTCTAGCGTTATATACAGTGCTTCTTAAAAGTCCTCTCCACCCCTCCTATTTTTGGAACGATTATACATAAACAAGTGAAATTTGGAAACTGAATATTAAAGGTTGTCAACTACCCTACTAGTGATGATAGATGACGAAATCGTCAAAGATGACGTCACAAGGCCATTGTGACCAATAATTTTAAATGGAACCCTACGGCAAGCGACACCTCGTTCAAAAGGTGTCGAAAAAACCTATTCAATGATACTAATTTTGTTCGTGTTTATGGCAGTTTTGGCAACTCGCTTTTAAAAAACGCAAAGCTGTGATGAATTAAATCAGTTAATACTAAAATTTCAAATTCAAGCTCCGCCTCTGGATAGTTGTCAAATAAGCTGACGTTTTTGTTAGTCTCCCTAATTCGACTATGTTGTAATTGTCCAAGTTTTTGTACATTTAATAATTTGTGTATTGTTGATCGAACGTTTAACTGTTTTAGCAGCTTTTGGTACTTTCAATATTTTTGTAAATTTTAATAATTTGTTAAACTCTTGTGAGCCGAACGTTTGAGTGCTTCAAGAAGCGAAATGGCACGTGCTTTAGGTGATAAAGTAGCAGCGATCCTAATTCTTGGTGAAACTGGACAAAATATTCATGCAGCAGAACGCATTTTTAATGAGAGGTTTCCCGATCGCCCCGTTTCGAGGACTTATTCAAGGGAGCTTCTTCGTAAGTTTGGAACAACGGGTAGTATTAATGATGCGAAACGATCTGGCAGACCACAAATTTCTGATGAGAAAAAAATTGATATACTGGCAGAAGTAATAGTTAATCGTACTTCTTCAACAACTCACGTTGCATCTACCTGTGAAGTCAGTCGAAGTACAGTACACAGGGTGTTGAGAAAAAAAACAAATTTCATCCATACAAATTAAAAATGGTTCATCTCTCAGACGACGACCCAGTCCAAAGACTAGAATTTTGTGACAATATGGAAACTAAAATTAACCAACAGCCAGACTATGTCCAAACAATTCGTTTTAGTGACGAAAGTACTTTCTATCTGAATGGAAATGTAAATACACAGAATGTGAGGTATTGGAGTGACGTAAATCCTCACCTGTTTCGTGAAACACATACCCAATTTCCCAGAAGGTGAATGTTTGGGCAGGTATCATGGGAAACCACATCGTTGAGCCTCTTTTTTTAAATACTAATTTAACTGGTGAGGTTTATCTGGAGCTGTTGCAAAACGCAATAGAACCGTTAATCCTTGAAATTTTGGAAGATAATCCAGATGAATTCGGCAATTTGGAAATAACATTCCAACAGGATGGTGCTCCTCCACACTATTACGGTGCAGTAAGACGGTATTTGGATGAGGAATATCGTGGTAGATGGATTGGACGACGAGATTCAGTGGAATGGCCAGCTCGATCACCGGACCTCACACCTTTGGATTTTTTTCCGTAGGGGTACCTTAAATCGAAGGTTTACGCCACTGAACCTGACAATATTGACGTTTTAAAACAACGTATTGTTGCAGAATGTGAGGCTGTTTCCGCCGACACACTTGCAAAAGTACGAGAAGAGTTTAAAAATAGTATATTTTACTGTCAGGAAGTGAATGGAGGTCACTTCGAGCAATTTCTTTAAGTAGATACTGACTCTTAAATCTGTAATTAATATCATACTGAATGGAATTTAAATTTTAATGTTTACTAATGAGTCATTGAAACTGCCATAAACACAAACAAAATTAGTATCATTGAATGGGTTTTTTCGATACCTTTTAAAAGAGGTGTCGCTTGCCGTAGGGCTCCATTTAAAATCATTGGTCACAATGACCGTGTGACGTCATCTTTGACGATTTCGTCATCTATCATCACTAGTAGGAAAGTTTACAACCTTTAATATCCAGTTTCCAAATTTCACTTGTTTATGTATAATCGTTCCAAAAATGAAAGGGGGGAAGAGGACTTTTGAAAAGCACTGTATATTGCGTTTTATGTAGGTTAGATCCTTTGTCTGAAGAGCTGTTGTCATTAACCTTAACTGAATGTGAAATTTTACTTGACCGACTGCTGATATCGTCAATGGCTTTTCTTTTCGCTGAGCTTGTAATGATATTTCGTTGAATATCTTTAATGTTGCAGGCACAATAATTGTGAGTGAAATTTGATCTCGAGATGGTATAATCACTGCCCACGGTGTAAACACTAGCAGAACACTTTGGCTGTTTGCACCTGCAGTTCTTCTCGCCCGTTTTCAACTCTTCTTAAAAATTGTATTTGTAGTTGTTTATTAATAAAACAACATTACCACGCTGACTTTTCATGACTGATACTTGTATATCCATAACCGGTTACACGCAAACGACTGAGATTCACTGGACAAATCTGAGATGGTACTGTTCATCAATCACCCTCGACACTTCTATTTGTATCTAGGGTGCAAAACTTGTTAATTATAAGGGGGATGAGTGGATATTTCCAAATTATAAATGTATTCCCTTAAATCTACGTAGATTACCTGGCAAGTAATCTTCCTCAAATAAAGTGTCATGACAATTAAGGCGGCCGAGTTTACATACCCGAAAGCAGGTACAAAATTTTAGCCGGCTGAGATTATATACGCATTAGTGAGCATTACCTAATAATCGGCCCAGTTTACAATCGCCCGATTTACTACTGATTCCCTGAGAATTAATAATTTTATTGAGCTCACCACTCAAGAGAACATCTATAATTCCATTTCATTGGTTCTTACTGATCATTCGGGAATTTTACTTTTGAAAAAATATTAGAAAATATACGTGTTTTGGGTGGCGACATTTATATAATAAGTAACAATTGATGTAATATCTGTCTCTGCTTCTCATTTTGGGGCGGACCATCACATTTTTCTGCTTGATTTTATAATTAATAAATTCCACGCGCCGAGCAGAACAAACACAGGAAATGGGTATTATTTATCGAATACTTACCGAGCGAAAGTGAATCGAGCATTCAGGTATGCAAATAATACCGAATTCAACTACGGTAGCAATGTAGAGCGACGGACGAGGTTTCATGCGAATAGCCCAATATACATGAAGAAGTAGATATTCCTACAAGATTCGAACACCAAGCCAAGCCTGCACGATAGCGCTTATAGGCTAAGAGCAGAAAACCTGGCCAATCGTGTAACAGAATGGAATGTTTTTAAAATGTTAGTACTCACAGCAAACATAAGAACTAGTATATTTCATTAGGAGTCGAGAAAGAAGGCTTTTCCCGTGGGAGGCGCAGCCGAACACGGAAAGTCGTGCAAGCACGGAAAAAGCATTTATGGACGTGTAATGAACGATATTTTTCATTATATCCACCTGAAAACCACAGATTGTTAAGAAACATTCATTTTTAAAGATTAACGAACAAAAACATGTATTTTAAATTTTTTATTAATTGAAATATTTATGGTACAATTTTTGTTGTTGTAAATAGCTTATCCTTTATCAGCTACTTCATTTTCGATAACTGTAGTTGATAAAGTCGAAGGGGCTACTATATTAGTAGAAGTATTCAGTTTTTTATTTTCCCCCACTGCATTGTATTCTGATGTTGGCGTTGTATTTACTGTTCTTGAATGGCTGAACAATTTACGAGAAACTTCAATCTTTCTGCTTACCGATTCTCCGATGTAGCCACTGATTGTATGACACCCTGCATGTTGAGCAGAACATCTACCATTACGATACGCAATAAACAATCTATTACTATTCATGTGTGTAGGTCTTAGATTAATATACTTACGGTAAAAAGTGCATGGATCAAAGGGACATCCTTCCTTTGTAATTGTGAATCTCCTTGATTTGTGATTTTTGCCATCTCGAAGGTATACTTTCAAAAATCAGCCATTATCTTCCACGTCTTCCAAAGTCAGACGAATCAAGTCATCTCTTCGGCAGGCACCGAATATGCCAAATATTAGAATTACTTTACTTAATAACCACTTCTCGTCTGGTGCTCAAGTACGAATTTGGCGATTTGGTCAGCAGTTAATACTTTGGACTTTTTCGGTGTTTAACCAACACTTTCTCGTTTGGGAAATGCACTAGTTTTTGGTAAATTATTAACATTTACATTTTCTTTTACTGCCAGACAACTTTTTAATATTGAAAATTGACTCCATAAAGCTGCAGCTTTCATGGATTTGCTTTTTTCTGACAAATAAACGAGAAGAATATCATCACTTACATTTATAACTTTCTTTTGTTGGCGCCAGTTGCAAAATAGACGATACTGGTTTTCATATCTATCACGTGACTTTTTGGGCAGTAATTCTGCACTAACTTTTGCCGCTTCAAGTGATATTTCTTCCTCTGGTGAAATCATTTTTTAACCGACGAAACCAAAAAGGAGGAGGTTCTCTATTCGACCCGTATTTTTTTTTTCCATCATATTTTTTTATGAATGATCACACATAACTTTTTACTGAGGCGTCCGATTCCGATAATTCTTTTTTCAGTGGATAGGGTGTACTTTGACTTTGGTCCCATTTGAATTAAAAAGATGAAATCCACCCCTAAGGGTGGCGAAATGAGGGATATTGATCACTCACCCTCTGAATTCTGGTCAGTTAACCGATTCTATCAGGCATAACTTTGTACTGGGTTCTTCGATTTGGATGATTCTTTTTTTCATAGATAGGGTATACCTTATATTTAGATTTCGAAAGGAAATAGCCACCCTTACGGGTGGCAAAATAGGGGATAATTGATTTTTCACTAGTGAACATTGGCACACACATACGTAGTTGACAATGACAGATCGCTGCTGACATTATTCTTGTTCCACATCCGTCAAAATCAGTATATTTTATGAGAGGATGGAATGATATACAAAGTAATGAAATAAACTAACCAGAACAACGAAAATAATTTATATTACAACAAATAGTAAAAGCAGATAATCATATTATTTAACTGGTAATAGTTGAAGTAAGGTGGGTAAGTAAGTATTTTGGAAGTAATAAAAAAACAAGTAGGTAGTAATTGGTCGATTTTAGCCACAAAAAATTGGAAAATAAAAACTTTTTAACAAAAAATTAAATCGACGAAATACGGAACTGAAAAGTAAAAAATAAAAACTTTTTAACAAAAAATTAAACCGACGAAAAAATCTACTGAAAAAAATAAAATAAAATAAACCTTAGTCTAAATGATAATTGAGCTCCTAAACTAATGTAAGAAACTGATTTTGAGTCGGCGCCAAACAAACTAGCAATTGAATTAGGTGAAGCGTAAAATGATGGCAGCGAGATGCACGGCTGCGTTTTGATGACTTCTTTCATAGATAATGATCTTCGATAATTGTATGTTTGGCGCCGATTCAAAATCAGTTACTTACATTAGTTTAGGAGCTCAATTATCATTTAGACTGAGAAGGTTTATTTTATTTTTTGCTTTTCAGTTGATTTTTCCGTCGGTTTAATTTTTTGTTAAAAAGTTTTTCAAATATTTCCACTAAAAATATCCAAATATTGTTACAAAACAAGCGTTATTTACCTCGTTGCTAAGGAAATACAGAGTGGCCACTTTTTTAATGGGATTGTATTGGTAACTTTTAAACCATAAGAGTTAGAAGGTCGGTCAAATGGAGAAAAAGTTGCATTTATAGAAGCATTGTCAAGCAGTTCAAACAAATCGAGATTATCAGGGCCGGTTATTGAGATATCATAAGAAAAGTAAATTCTGTCATTTTGATTTTTCTTTTTTTCCCACTTTATTTCGGATATTATCAAAAAATGTCACGGAAGTTTTTTATTCGACAGTACATTATCCTCAATTTGACATAATCAGATTCTGTATCCAATGTTTCGTACGCTCTGTACCACCCTCAACCTCATTTTTTTCAATACGGACCTGCATATTTTATGACACTTTTCGGAATAACTTTTAACGCTGAATTCAACGATATATCATACAATGTCATTCAAAGTTGATTTTCAGGTGATTTTGATCCTTATCCAAATTTCTTTGGGTCGGATCTGTATTACATTTAGGTACCTTTAGTTTAATTAACAACATGCTATAAATTTCGATAAGAAAATCAACTTACTTATCTTCAACTGAATGGAACGTAACAGAATCAAAGCAAGAAACAAGTAATAATTATTTACAAATTTCAAGAGGTAAAAAACCTAATTCATAATAATTAAACGAAACTATCATTTAATGAAAGAAAAATCAAATGATAATTCGAAAGTAAATGATGAACATCAATGAAGTAAGTGTTCGGAATGTCCACCATTTTGTAAAATGCACTTTGCGGTTCTGGAACCCATACTTCTTATACATTTGCTTATTTCGTCTCCTTGAATACCTTCCAATACATTCTCAATCTTCTCGCGGAGAATCTCTATTGTCGGGTTCGTAGTATCATGAATTTTATTTTTGAGATATCCCCACAAATAAAAATCCAGCGGATTCAAATCCGGAGATCTGGCGGGTCATGCTACTGGTCCTCTTGTTCCAATCCATGAATCGGGAAAAGTTCGATTTAGATAGTCTGTGACTATTCTTGAGTTGTGTGGACCACATCCGTCTTGTTGGAACCATGGACTATTCCGCCGATACCGTATAGGAAGATCATCCAACATTTATTCTATAATTTCTACATATTTTGCTCCGGTTAGGTTGCCGTCAATAAAATAGGATCCCAGTAATTTATTATTCAACAAACCGCACCATATGTTCAAAGAAAAACGATATTGATGTCTTACTTCATGAATTGAGTGAGGATTTTCTGTGGCATAAAAATGTTTGTTCCTTCGATTGAACATGCCAGAATTTGTGAATGTCGTTTTGTCTCCCCAAATGATATTGTGCGCAAAATTGTTGTTATTCCGCACCTTCCGTTGAAACCAATTACAGATTTGCAACCTTCTCTCAGGATCCTTGCGATATAGTTTTTGCACGGCTTGGTATTTTCAATCATGGTATCCGTCCCTCTTGACTATTTCATTAACAGCACTTTTTGATAAATTGCATTCACTGGCCATAGTTCTCGATCCTATTCCTGGATTCATTCGAATTTGGGCCAGAACATTGATGTCATTGATAGGCTCGTTTCGTCGTTCATAAGGACCTCTAGGTTTGATGAATGAATTATGTGCAAGTAACGTTGTAGATAAACGTCGAAACATTTTAATATTTGGTGTTGTTCTTTCAGGATATAATTCACCATACCTTTGTTGTGCTTTGAACGAATTTGTATCTAGTTTTATGTACACTTCGTACATATCTCTCTTCTCTTCATTTGTGTATCTTACCATATCGAATAAGTTAAATTGAAATTACTTAGTATTTAATGACAAGTATTTAATGAGAAGTTCTTGTGACACATTAATAAACGAAGTGACAAATAATGACATTTCTTGTTATGTTCTTTTTTATCCACGGCCTACTACTTGAAAATAATACATTCAATAAACCTAGAGTTGTGTGTATGTAAGAAAAAACAAGTCTATCAACGATATCAATGTTCTGACCCAAATTCAATTGAACCCAGAATGAAAATCGAGAACTGTGGCCAGTGAATGCAATTTATCAAAAACTGCTGTTAATAAAATAGTCAAGAGACGCGAATACAATGATTTTAAATTTGAATACCAAGCCTTGCAAAAATTATATCGTAATGATCTCAAAATAAAGTTCGATTCTGTAATTTGTTTCAACGGAACAAATGACAAATCCAACAATAATGATTCCTCGCGAGAAGATTGAGAATGTATTGGAAGGTACTCAAGGAGACGAAATAAGCAAATGTATAAGAAGTATGGGTTCCAGAACCGCAAAGTGCATTTTACAAAATGGTGGACATTCCGAACACTTACTTCATTGATGTTCATCATTTACTTTCGAATTATCATTTGATTTTTCTTTCATTAAATGATAGTTTCGTTTAATTATTATGAATTAGGTTTTTCACCTCTTGAAATTTGTAAATAATTATTACTTGTTTCTTGCTTTGATTCTGTTACGTTCCATTCAGTTGAAGATGAGTAAGTTGATTTTCTTATCGAAATGTATTGCATGTTGTTAATTAAACCAAAGGTACCTAAATGTAATACAGATCCGACCCAAAGAAATTTGGATAAGGGTCAAAATCACCTGAAAATCAACTTTGAATGACATTGTGTGATATATCGTTGAATTTAGCGTTGAAAGTTATTTCGAAAAGTGTCATGAAATATGCAGGTCCGTATTGAAAAAAATGAGGTTGAGGGTGGCCCAGAGCGTACGAAACGTTGGATACAAAATCTGAATATGTTGAAATGAGGATAATTTACTGTCGAATAAAAAACTCCCTTGACATTTTTTGATAATATTCGAAATAAAGTGGGAAAAAAGAAAAATCAAAATGACAGAATTTACTTTTCTTATGATATCTCAATAACCGGCCCTGATAATCCCGATTTGTTCGAACTGCTTGACAATGCTTCTATGAATGCAACTTTTTCTCCATTTGACCGACCTTCTAACTGTTATGGTTTAAAAGTTACCAATACAATCCCATTAAAAAAGTGGCCACTCTGTATACAAACAATTTGCGATTTCTAGAGAACTGTCAATAAAATATTATTTTATTATGACATGTGACTAGGCAGCTAATGACACTAGCGCACCGTAAAATTTTCCGTGCTGGCGCCCATTCGGTGCGCCAAATAAGCATGTAAATATAGTGTTTTCAAATAGGTATAATGAAAAATAATTTACTGCCTGGACAAAAGTTGTGCATAAGTTTTGTTAGGCATTTTCGTGGGAGAAGCGACTATACCAATTTAGTAAGAAGTTGGAAATACCTTTTGACATATACTATCTCTCGAGTTGGTCGAGCGGACTAAGTAAGACGCCAGATTTATGCTCTGGGACGCGTTCCAATACCCCAACTTTTCATCCTAACCGTTTTTAAACTCGGTTGATTCCCACTTATCAACTCGTGAAAGTCGTTCCTACACTCCGGTTGATTTAATCGGATGAATAACTTTTTCACGAACCTGAAAGTGCGTGAAAAAGTTGAAATATTTCAACTGCACCCGCATTGCACATTATAGTTAGAAGTGATTAAAGGTTAAGTCATAGGTTGATGAGGGGTTGAAGGAAAGGTATTTTATGGGCATGTTCTACCAATAAAAAGCTATGAATACTTTTTAAATTTTGTTGTGATTTTTTACCAGAACTTTTTAACGAAACAAAATTTCTCAATTTGAAAATATGAGTTGGAAAGAACGATTCGTTGCAAAACTTTTTTTACTCCTGTGTTGGGTCCGTAAAAGCAATAGTTTCCTAATAAAGAAATAAAATACAACATTGTGCATGAACGGATCTTCTGTAACTGGAATCGCAAAAATCTAGTAGTTGGCAGTCACGTTTTGTTTGCACACCTTGTGACTTCAATCGTAGTATTTTAAAATGGAAAAACTCTAGTAAGTGGCCGTCAAATCGCTTTGATTTCTAAGTGGTAGTTGAAAGTTCAATTGTGTCTTTGAATCTCCAATATGAATAATTACACTAACGCTGAAATGGCCGATATGCATTTTATGTATGGTCGTGCCAATGGAAATTCTTTGGAAGCTAGACGGCTCCATGCAGAGATGTATCCGCATTGCGTGATACCTCATCCCACAATTTTTGCACATCTTCACTAACGTCTCTGTGAAAGAGGGACTTCTCAGAAACGTACAACTGATTGTGGTCGTCCACGAGTAATAAGAACGGTGGCACTGGAAAAAGAGGTTCTCAATATGATTGAAGATCGTCCGGAATTAAGTACAAGACAAATTGCTAACAGACACACTTAATGTTAGCAATAAACTAATATGGAAAATTTAAAAGGATCACCAATTCACCATATTCAACGAGTCCAGGCACTTTTGCCGCGAGATATTCCACATCGAGTAGACTTTTGCCAATGGAGTCTTCAAATGATTACCCCAAATTCTCAATTTTTAGAAAACGGAATATTCCCTGACGAATCCAACTTTTCAAGGCAAGGCATTACAAATTTCCATAACAATCATCTATGGGCCAAAGATAACCCACGTGCAATTCAAGAAGGTCTGTATCAAATTAATTTTCACTTAATGTGTGGGTCGGAATTATTAACGAAAATATTATTGGACCGTATTTTCTAAGGCTAACTGGTGCAACCTATACAAATTTCCTACAGGAACAGCTTCCCATTTTTAACCGACGAAACCAAAAAGGAGGAGGTTCTCTAGTCGACGCGTATATTTAATTTTTTTTATAATTTTTTTTCATGTATGATCACGCATAAATTTTTACTGAGACGTCCGATTCCGATAATTCTTTTTTCAGTGGATAGGGTGTACTTCGAAGTTGGTCCCATTCGAATTCAAGAGATGAAATTCACCCCTAAGAGTAGCAAAATGAAGGAGATTGTTCACTCACCCTCTGAATTCTGGTCCGTTAACCGATTCTATCAGGCATAACTTTGTACTGGGATCTTCGATTTGGATGATCTTTTTTTTATCAGATCGGGTATACCTCATAGTTGATTATATTTGGATTTCGAATGGAATTATCCACCGTTACGGGTAGAAAAATAGGAGATAATTGATTTTTCACTTGTGAACATTGGCACACATATGTAGTTGACAATGACAGATCGCTAGTGTCATTATCACAATAATTATATTCTATGAGAGGATGGAATGATATACAAAGTAATGAAATAAATTAACCAGAACAACAAAAACAATTTATATTACAACAAATAGTAAAATTAGATAATCATATTATTTAACTGGTAATAGTTGAAGTGAGGTGGGTAAGTAAGTATTTTGGAAGTAATCAAAAAACAAGCAGTTAGTAATTAGTAGATTTCAGCCACAAAAAATTGAAAAATAAAAACTTTTTAACAAAAAATCAAACCGACGAAATACGGAACTGAAAAGTAAAAAATAAAAGAAACCTTCTTAGTCTCAATAACTGAGCTCCTAAACTAATGTAAGTAACTAATTTTGAGTCGGCACCAAACAAACAATCAACGAAGATCAATAAATTACTTCAAAAAAATTATTAGAATGTCACCGCCCAACTCGCTGCCATCATTTTACGCCTTACCTAATTCATTCGCTTGTTTGTTTGGCGCCGACTCAAAATCGGTTACTTACATTAGTTTAGGAGCTTAGTTACTGAGACTGAGGTTTATTTTATTTTTTACTTTTCAGTTCCGTATTTCATGGGTTTAATTTTTGTTAAAAAGTTTTTACTTGAAAATGTTCCACTAGCTATTCTAACACGAATGTGGTTTATGCATGCGCCTGTCCATTTCAGCATAACTGCTCGTCAGTACTTGGACGACGTCTATCCAAATCGTTGGATAGACAGAGCAGGACCTCAACCTTGGCCTCCCATATCTCCAGACTTGAACCCCTTGAACTTCTGCATCTAGGGTAATCTGAATTGAGAAATTTCGTTTCGTTAAGAAGTTCTGGTGAAAAGTGGAATAGGGGTAGCATGTTTCATCCCTTTAGAAGATCACAACAAAATTAAACAAATATTGATAGGTAGCTTTTTATTGGTAGAACATGCAAATGCAATTTCTCCAATTCTTCAGCAATTTCAAGAAAAAAGAAAAAAAAAATTCTTTTCTGTTCAAGGAAAGGACTTTTTTTTTAGGGATAATGGACATGATCGATTATGACAGCATAGCGAATTCCAAGTTTCTAATCCAACTGCAAAACTCTAATGCCCGGCCTACGTAATTTCATTATTTCTTCATTATTAGGTCTATTTTGAGATTACTTTCAAAGTGCCTTCAATACAGAAGTTAATGTTAATATACGTTCGAAGGTCTCATTAAACGTCAATGTATGCGTTCTAGTTCCAGTTCCGGAAAATAATTATCTACTACTACCTTGAACTTAATGATAGCAGGTGTTAAGTCAAAACACTGGAGAAAGTTCGCAATGTTCTTTATGAAAAATTTCGCAGAATGACATAATATGTTAACGATCCCATCACAGTGCAAAGACAAGGTGAACCGCTTTCAGGTAATCGAAACATAATGGGAAAAATAATGATTGTTTCAAGAGTGCATTTTCGAGATTGGAAATGAAGAATTATGACAGCCATTATAAGTTTTTTTATTGTCATTATTTGCAATTTTTACAAGCTTTTATTCAACTTGCTTCGTTCGTATGTCATTCGTTCGTTCTGTCATTATTTCCGGTTCAAAGTTTGTAATCCATTTTTGGAGCACTTGCCGACATCCGATTGAGATGAAATTTGGCAGGTGTTCATAATTCCGGTGACAATGCATTATTGAATTTTTGTTAGAGAAAAAACAAAATGGCGAACGAGATTTGTAATTATGGTCCGATTCGATTCAAAATTGGTATGTAGGGGGTTTTCGGGGTCAAAATTCATATCAATCAATCGATCAATCAAGATATGCTTCATTGTCAAATAATGAAATTCTTAAAGACAAAGCTTAGGTACAGAGTTAAACATATTAGTAATAGGTTTGTAAAAATTATCAAATTATAAAAATAATCTGAGATTATGCACATACAGTTAGGTTACAACTGAATAGGTGGGTAACAATATAATAAATGATAGTTTAAAAACTAAAGAACACGCTTTAATAGAAAACTAAACTAAAAAGTAGAAAATAATTTTAAATGAGTATGACTGTTAGAAGTGTTCTTTATATCTGTTAAAGTACAGCTCCACTGTAGAGGGTCCCCTTTGTCACTGGCAACGTCACGGACAGGACTTTCGTTATATTTATGAGGTAAGTGGTTTTTTCTTGCTGTTTTATTTTCCCATTCTTATCTTGATTCGTTTTATAACATTTAGGGCTAGTTTTGCCTGGTTTGTTCTTGTGTTCTATGATAATTTGTTCTTCAAAATTGGTACATGATTTCGTTTCTTACATCACTTTTCATCTCCTCCAGCTTGTTATCTTTCCCCGTGGCAACCCACACTTCTTGTTTATTTTCACGGAATTAAAGTTTTTTCCCACTTTCTGTATCACTTTTTGTTATTCTTAATTATTCTTATGATTTTATTTACAATATATAAATCTTGATCTTATATTATATGTGAAAAATTTGTTAATATTCATATTTGACACTTTTCAGTTTTCAAATTTTTTATATTTTATTATTTCCCTCAAATTGTTTTTGATATCTCGCTGTTGGGTTTCCTTCTGATATGATTTGCCATACAGGATGTTCCAACTTGAATACCATTTCGTCTACTTGAGATCCAGTGTTTTTTATGAATCTTGATTTCTATTTATTTTCATTGGTTGTGCAAATTGTATGAATTGTTGGTAACATACTCATGACAATAGAGATACTTCAGTGCTGACTTTTTGAGATATATGCATTGACTAAAACATGGTAGAAGATTCCAGAACAGTAAAAAGTATAGCAAAATTGTAGAACAAACATAGCATGAACCACGATAACATGAATACCTAATAATAATAATGAATTATCAGTTTCATTATATATATATATATATATATATATATACATAAATATTGTTATGATATGGAAAATATGTTGAATATAAAAATAATAAAAATTTGATATAATGATATTCATACATTACATGAATACCTGCTATAATTGTTTTCACAATATTACTGTGTACTTCGCATCTCTGAAACCGTTGGCCATCTCATAGTCAACGCAGATGATCTAAGAGTTTACCAGTGGAGCTTTTATATTATCATCATTATGATTCCAATAATCCATTTAATTTGCACAACCTATAAAAGTATAGAAATCATAATCCACGAATGAAATTTTAAATGAGTTTGAAATAAGAATACAGTGATTGACAACAAATTCATTTCATCGTAAAAAAGCGTGGGGTGCTCGATGTCAATTGTTGTTGATATTTCATAGACATATATTGGTAAAAGTAGAATCATTATGAAAATATCTTACAAAGCACCCCACGCTTTTTAACGATGAAATAAATTAGTTGTTATTCACTGTATTCTTATTTCAAACTCATTTGAAATTATTTTCTACTTTTTAATTTAGTTTTCTTTTAAAGCGTGTTCTTTAGTTTTTAAACTATCATTTATTTTCAACTTTTTAGTTTTGTTTTCTATTAAAGCGTGTTTCCCAGTTTTTCAAACTGATATTATTATTATTTAATTTTTTCAACCATTATTCTCCAATTTTGAATAGAATTGGACCATAATCACAAAACTCGTCCGCCATTTCAGAGCCGCCATCTTGAATCCGTCAATTTTGACAAAATAATCATGATCTCCGACCCCAAAACCCCACATACCAATTTTGAATAGAATTGGACCATAATCACAAAACTCGTCCGCCATTTTGATTTCAGAGCCGCCATCTTGAATCCGTCAATTTTGACAAAATAATCATGATCTCCGACCCCAAAAACCCCCACATACCAATTTTGAATAGAATTGGACCATAATCACAAAACTCGTCCGCCATATTGGAGCCGCCATCTGAATTTTTTTTTCAAACAAAAATTTCTTAATGATTGTACCGGCATTATGTACACCTGCCAAATTTAAAATCATTCGTACGTCTGGAAGTGGGTCAAAATCGCGCCCAAAGGAGTCGGTTACAAACAAACATACGGTTACAAACATACAAGTGAAGCTAATATAAAGCGTGTAAAAATATAAATATAATCACAAAACTCGGCCGCCATTTTGAAGCCGCCATCTTGAATTTTTCAATTTTTACAAAAGAATCATAATATTCGACCCCGAAAACCCCCACATACCAATTTTGAATAGAATCAGAACATAATCACAAAACTCGTTCGACATTTTGAAGCCGCCATCTTGAATTTTTAAATTTTGACAAAAGAATCATAATCTCCGACCACGAAAACCCTCAGATACCAATTTTGAAGCGAATCGGACCATAATCACAAAACTCGTACGCCATATTGGAGCCGCCATTTTGTTTTTTTTTTCAAACAAAAATTTCTTAATGCAATGTCACCGGCATTATGTACACCTGCCAAATTTAAAATCATTCATACGTCTGGAAGTGGGTCAAAATCGCGCCCAAGGAGTCGGTTACAAACAATACGGTCACAAACATACAAGTGAAGCTAATATAGAGCGTGTGAAAATATAAATATAATCACAAAACTCGGCCGTCATCTTGAAGCCGCCATCTTGAATTTTTCAATGTTTACCAAAAAGAATTCAAAATCCCCCAAAAACAAAGAAAATAAATAATCACAAAACTCGCGCATTTTGAAGCCGCCATCTTGAATTTTTCAATTTTACAAAAGAATCATAATCTCCGACCACGAAAACCCTCAATACCAATTTTGAAGCAATCGGACCATAATCACAAAACTCGTCGCCATATTGGAGCCGCCATTTTGTTTTTTTTTTCAAACAAAAATTTCTTAATGCAATGTCACCGGCATTATGTACACCTGCCAAATTTAAAATCATTCATACGTCTGGAAGTGGGTCAAAATCGCGCCCAAAGGAGTCGATTACAAACAAACATACGGTTACAAACATACAAGTGAAGCTAATATAAAGCGTGTAAAAATATGAATATAATCACTGAACTCGGCCGCCATTCTGAAGCCGCCATCTTGAATTTTTCAATTTTTACAAAAGAATCATAATATTCGACCCTAAAACCCCCACATACCAATTTTGAATAGAATCAGACCATAATCACAAAACTCGTCCAACATTTTGAAGTCGCCATCTTGAATTTTTCAATTTTGACAGAAGAATCATAATCTCCGACCACGAAAACTCTCAGATACCAATTTTGAAGCGAATCGGACCATAATCACAAAACTCGTACTCCATATTGGAGCCGCCATTTTGGTTTTTTTTTCACACAAAAATTTCTTTATGCATTGTCACCGGAATTATGTACACCTGCCGAATTTCAGATCATTCGGACGTCTGGAAGTGGGTCAAAATCGCGCCCAAAGGAGTCGGTTACAAACAAACAAACATACAAGTGAAGCTAATATGAAGCGTGTAAAAAATAGATAGATATTGTCTAAGATACGCCATATACATATACATTCAAGACTTGCAGACCAAAAGATACAAAGTGTGGTGAATAGGCAAGGTTGAATAAAGGACAGAATTCAGTATGTGTGAAAATAAGTAAATACATGAAGACAATGTTACATTATTATTATTACGTCTCACATATATGGCAGCTATCTATTGAAAAGTATGGAGAAACTTTAGCTGTGGCATTAGATATCTCCAAGGCGTTCGATCGAGTTTGGCACCAGGGACTCCTCGCCAAGCTTCCGTCTTATGGCTTGCCCCCTCAGCTGTGTTCTCTGGTTGCTAGTTTTCTCTCAAACAGGACTCTCCATGTAGTGGTCGATGGAGTTTCATCTGACACTCTCTCATAAATGTTGGTGTTCCGCAAGGGTGTATTCTCGCACCAACACTATTTCTACTTCTCATCAACTACCTGTTGAAAGCAACTTCATGTCCAGTACACAGCTTTGCCGATGATAGTACCCTCCATACCGCTTTCTTCCAGGGCCCCTATATCAGCCCGTGATACCAGAAATGAACGAGGAAGAAATGTTAATAATATAAATATGGACTTAGCAACAATTCTCAAGTGGGGATCTAATAACTTGGTAGAATTCAATGCAAACAAAACACAAGCCGATCTCACTGTGCCTAACATAACTTTGTCAGGAGTAACCATACCACTGAAGTCATCCATATCGATGCTTGGTATTACTATCAGCAATAACCTTTCCTGGGAAAATCACAAGAGGTCCATTGCCAAAAGTGCATCCCAAAAACTTGGTTTTGTTGGCCAAGCTTTTACCCCACTAGCTGCTTATGATCTATAAGGCACAGATCCGACCTGTCCTGGAATACTGTTCCATATTTGGAGCGCGGCACCTAAACATATCCTGAGGCTATTGGATTCTGTCCAAAAAAGGGCAATTCGTCTCGTCGGTGATGCCTCGCTTACAAACTCGCTCACTTGTCTGGAACACCGTAGAAAAGTTGGCGATTTGTCTCTATTTTATAGATATTTTCATGGGCGATGCTCTTCTGAAATATCAACAATCGTTCCTGCTTTGGCAGTCTCTTCGAGACTAACCCGTCAAGTTCAGTCATCACACCCCTTCGTGGTCACTTTGGAGACCTGCAGAACATCACTTTCCAAAGACTCGTTCATCCAACGAACAGCGAGGCTTTGGAACTCATTGCCTAGGGGGGTGTTCCCCGAGGCATACAACCTCCAGAAATTTAAGAAGAACACCAACTCCTACCTTCTTTCCCTTGGTTCCCACGATGTTCTCTGAACATTACAGGATATCCCTTTTCGTGGGAACCAGAACATAAAAAAAAAAAAAAATATTATGGAGCTATTGAGAAAATTTGTTATAGTCATAAAAGTTCGTCAAGGGTTATGAGTGAGCTCTCAAGAATGTGGAACTGCGACTATCTAAAGGTCTAAGTTAAAGTATTCATCTACCTCGTAGAGTGCTTGTTGTATCAAGATTTTTTTTACCTCTCTTCTGAATCGCCTGAGACATGTAGTCTCCCTAGTGGTTATGGGGAGATGATTATACATTTTGATGCCATTGTATATTATAGAATCCCTAACCATATTATTGGATGGTCTAGGTAGTCTGATATTATTGTTTTGTCGAGTGTTATATGAATTATCATTTGTTACAAGGATACTTTTATTTTTATGTATAAGGGTGACAGATTCTAGAATGTATATAGATGTTACCGTAAGTATATTGAGATCAATGAATAGCGTTCTACATGAGTCTCTGGGTCTTTTTTTGCCAATATACCTCAAGGCTCTTTTTTGGATTACAAATACATTTTTGAGCTGGTAAGAACAGCAAGCGCCCCAAAATGCAATCCCATACCTTAGATGAGATTCGATTAGAGCAAAGTACGACGATCTGGCTGCGTTTATACCCAAATCTTTCGAGATTACTCGAATTGCGTAGCATCCCGAGGACAACTTATTCAATCAATCAATCAATCAATATTTATTTCCATTTTTTTGACATAGTTTACATGTATTGGAATTGTCATTTAGTTAGTACAATTACATTAGTATATCTAAATAAAAAATTACACTTAAAAACAAGAATGTATATATATAAAAAAAGACATGCATAGTATATATAGAAACCAACAATAGACTAATAAAAATATCAAAAAAGAAACACTTTCGTCAAACATAATTATCACAAAGTCTAATTATCACAAAGTCTAGTTTTGTATAAAATCACCTATACTATAAAAACATTCTTTCAATAAAAAATTCTTCAACTCATGTTTGAATGAAGAAAGTATGTTAATACCCTTCAGTTCTTCCGGAAGATTGTTAAATATTTTGAGTCCAATATGATCAGGAGCACATGAATTTATTTTTTTTCGAGCTAAGTTAACATGAAAATGGTGCTTGTTCCTTGTTTCATAAAAGTTCCCTTATTTTTGAAAACATGGACACAGGTTTCGAAAATGAAGAGGCATGGAAGTGTCAAGATACAAAATGTTTTGAAAAATGTTCTACACGATTCTCTGTCAGAGATTCTTGCGATACATCTCAAGATTCGTTTTTGTCCAATAAAGATATTTTTCGTACCTGGTGCATTGCCCCACAGGCAAATGCCATATCTGAGTCTTGATTCAACTTCAGCGTAGTAAACATTCAACATCTGTTTCACTTCTAGTACAGTTCGTAAATTGATGAATAGATATCTTAAAGAATTTAGTTTGGAACATAATTGTTGGCAATGGGATTTCCAAGAGAGGTTTTCATCCAGAGTCACCCCCAAAAACCTAACCACATCATGTGTATTGCACAAAGTGTTTCCTTCGATTTCAACTTCAAGGTCATCAATAGTTTTTTGACGGGAGTGAATTCTTAACATCTGTGTTTTTTTAATATTGAAAAATAAGTTTCTGCTATTGAAAAAAGATGATACTGTATTAAGTGTTTCAATACATTTCGATATTAGGTGTTCATTATCTGTGGAGGACAAAACCAATGAAAAGTCATCTGCATACGCAGTATAATCTGCGGTACCAATTATAGCATCTAGGTGATTTACATACAAAATGAATAAAATTGGGCCCAAGATGGAGCCTTGGGGAACACCCATTTCGACTTCCCTACTACTCGAACGTATGGTTTTGATTTGGCTTTCGTTTTTGAACTACATCGTGACAATTTGTTTCCTGTCTTTTAAAAAAGATGAAATCCAGTTTAATGGTATACCTCTTATGCCTAAACTCTCCAATATATCTAGCAGCTTCTGATGGTTCACACAATCGAAAGCTCTATTACAGAGATTGTTAATGTGATAATCGAATTTCAGTCTAGAGTCTATAATTAATCCAAGAAAACGTGTCTCTGTTTTGTTAAGGATATTTTCATCCTCCAGTGGTATATCTGGTAGGTTGCAGCGAAATGTGATTATCTTAGTTTTTTTTATGTTAATCACTAAAGAATTGGAGTCGCACCATTGTTTTATTTCAAGATGGCGGCTCCAAGATGGCGGACGAGTTTTATGATTATGCTCCTATTCGATTCAAAATTGGTATGTGAGGATTTTCAGGTTCGGATAGTATGTATTTTTTGACCATTGTTTTATTTCAAGATGGCGGCTCCAAATGGCGGACAGTTTTTGATTATGTCCATTCGATTCAAAATTGGTATGTGGGGGTTTTCGGGGTCGGAGATTATGAATTTCCCGTCAAAATTTATGAATTCAAAATGACGGCTCCAAAAGAGAAGTTTTGTGATTATGGTCCGGTTCTATTCAAAATTTGTATGTGGGGGTTTTCGAATTCGGAGATTATCAGTTTTTTATCAAAATTCATGAAATTAAAATGGCGGCTGAATATTTGTTAGAGACAAAAACAAAATGGCGCTCGAAGATGGCGGACGAAATTCTGGTCCGTTAACCGATTCTATCAGGCATAACTTTGTACTGGGATCTTCGATTTGGATGATTCTTTTTTTATCAGATAGTGTATACCTCATAGTTGATCATATTCCAATTTGGAATGGAATGATCTACCCCTATGGGTAGAAAAATAGAGGATGATTGATTTTTCACTTGTGAACAGTGGCACACATATGTAGTTGACATTGACAGATCCTCCTACATCCGTCACAATGATAATTACATTCTATGAAAGGATGGAATTATATACCAAGTGATGAAATTAACTAACAAGAACTTTCAAAAATAATTTATATTATATAACAATAAATAGTTAAAGTAGATAATCATATTATTCAACAGTCAATAGTTGAAGTAAGCTAGGTAAGTAAGTATTTTGGAAGTGATAAAAAATTAAGTAGGTAGTAATTAGTAGATTTCAGCCAACATACCACGCATATCTTTCCATAGAGTAGTCCGATTTCGATGTTTTTATTTTTTTCAATGCATAGGGTGTACTTCAAAGTTGGTCCCATCTCAAATTGAAAAAAAAATGCCACCCCTAAGGGTAGCAAAATGGAAGATATCGATCGTTCACCCTCTGAATTTTGGTCCGTTAACCGTTTCTATCAGGCATAACTTTGTACTGGGTTATCCGATTTGGATGATTCTTTTTTAGCCACATAAAATTGAAAAATAATAACTTTTTAACAAAAAATTGAACCGACGAAATACGGAACTGAAAAGTAAAAAATAAAATGAACCTTTTTAGTCTCAATAACTACGCTCCTAAACTAATTTTGAGTCGGCGCCAAACAAGCAAAAGATTCAGGTAAGGCGTAAAATGATGGCATCGAGTTGCGCGGTGACATTCTGATAATTTTTTTGAAGTAATTTAATGATCTTCGTTGATTGTTCGTTTGGCGCCGACTCAAAATTAGTTACTTACATTAGTTTAGGAGCTTAGTTATTGAGACTAAGAAGGTTTATTTTATTTTTTACTTTTCAGTTCCGTATTTCGTCGGTTCAATTTTTCGTTAAAAAGTTATATACATGCAAATTGTCCACACCGCATGACCTGCTACAAATGTAACTTTAATATAACGTAGTTAATAAACATATATATAACATATATATAATAAAGATAGATTTTTATTTCATGAACTCACCTCAGTCAATTATAGCTAGATTTTGAATCACTTGAACGTTTAGGGGCATTTTTCGTTTGATTATTTTTCACATTCAGGTAATTTATGTCTTCTCTTCGTTTTAGAACAGTAAAAACTGGAATTGTCTGTTCAACTTGTAGTTTTGGAAAAACGTTTTTTTTTTTAATGAGTCGCGCTTACTGAATGTTATGATTGCAATGTGATGTTGTATATTGTTGAATTTTTAAGGTGACCGGAGTTTTGTTGCCTTCTGAGATTTGATGTTTTCCGATTATTAAGACATCTAATGAGATAGAGAGTTTTTAGAAAAAATTAAGATATATTTGAAATCGTTTTAGGAATTCACTGAATGTTGGAATGATATGATGCATTTTATTCAAATATGTGACGTCTGTTCTATTGTTAAAGGAGAAATTGCATTTTGATTCACGATCCATATTTGAAAACAATAACACAGCCGTCACCAATTTGAATAAAATGCATCACAGTATTTGAATAGTCAGTGCATTGTCAACACGAAAGCAAATACTTATTCTTTCACTTACACTCTCAATCAGGTAAGGTTCAGTGAAAACATTTTTTTCTCACGTATCGTCCACTTATCGTATTTTGTTTATGGAAAAAAGTGTTAAATTTTCCATGGGCTATCCATTGTTGACGGTAGCGCAAGTATTTATAACTTTTTGCAGAGTAGTCTGATTTTTTAAATGGAAAAGGGTATACCTCGAAGTTGGTCCCATTTGGATTTGCATGAAAAAATTACACCCCTAAGGGTAGAAAAATAGGGGACGATTCATTGATTTTATACCTGTGAATCTTGTATGTTTGACAGCATATTTTTTTGATATTCCATCCCTAAAAGGGTGAAAAGGTGGGTGAGAGAGGGGCGAAAGTGAAGTACAGTTGGTTTTGAAGAGTCATGGAAATAGAATTTGGGCTCTTCTTCACAAATAAAGATAAATGTGTTCAGGGTTTTTGAAAATTCAACCCTAAAGCGGTAAAATGGGGGTTGAAAGACTGTATAGTTAGTTTTAAAGTAAGGATCAGGAAAATTAGTATTTGGTGATGTTTGTTACAAATAAAGAAATACGCGTTTCAGTATTTCAAGAAATTTTGCCCCTTAAGGGGTGAGTGAATTTGTAATAGTCGTCACAAAAAATACAAAGTCTCTGGTATGGTCGCACCAGATATCTAAGGAGGTTGTAAATCACCCACCACTTGTGTTATCAGCTGGCGGTGGATTCTACGCAGAGTTGTACCTGCCCTAGCCATTAAATTTTGTTTTATAGGTAGGTATAATGATATTGGGTTAATATAATGATTGAGAAAAATCGTTGAATATAATTGAGAATTGTTTATTTATATATAATATATGATAATAATATATATATAATAATCTATGATAATAATATATGATATACCTAATTAATGTACAATGTCAAACTTTATACTTTATAAAAAGTTCAGTTTCTCGATAAAAGGTATTTATAAACAAAATTACCCACGAAGATCAGTTTCACTTTAACTGTCGTCATCCAAATTGATAATGAGCTTTTCTTTGGGAATTTTTTCTATATCCATATATGACTTTTCCACCTTTTTAAGTATGGAAAACACACTTGGCCCAGCTGCTATCAGGAATGTTTGCAGTTTCTGTTTGAATAAGAGCTACCACAGTTGAACTTAAGGTTGGAGAAGTATTATTTCTTCGAACTGCTGACTTAAACTGATGCCATATATGTTCAATTGGGTTAAACATACAGTGATAAGGAGGAAGTCTGAGCACCTTATGTCCCAAGCTTTCAGCCAATGATTCACAAAAATATTTCTTTTTTATCGAATAACTGCGTTAAACTTCTAGTAACTGTTTTTTTGTGTACTTCTCCTCATAGTACATATAAGTATTTGACATATATTCTTGTATAGTGGCTTTGGTGTCATTTGAACATGGTTCTTTATCTAGTCTACGATAATACTTCGATAATACTGTTGGGTGGAATATTTGGTATGAGTTTATTTTGGAACCAGTCTTCAAATGATTCGGCTGTAGTATCATCATGATAATCGACTAAAGAGTCCTTAATATTCTTTGCCGATAAAGACAATGCATTTGGTAAAAAACCATTTTCGGTTCCTGCGTGAATTATCGTAATGCGTTTTCCTTTATTAGACGGCGCATTAGTTTGGCACAAGTCAGGTGAGTCTACCCAACTTTTGTTTGGAATATCGTGTGTATCGAACCAAGTTTCATCCAAATACACTACTGTTCTACCATATTCTCTGAATTCGTTTATTGCCAATAAATATTCAAATCTCCATTCCTTAAGGCGCACAGATTCTATTAAGATTTTTCTGCTACTAGTGAGTTTTTTAAATATAAATCCGTTTTGTAAAAGAGACTTCTTCAAAGTGGTTATAGGAAAAAACACATCTACATTCTATCTGACTGTCAAAGTGCTATCAAAGCACTCAACTCTATACAGTTGAAGTCCAAACTGGTCTGGGACTGCCTCCAGAACCTCATCGAGCTGGCAAAACACAACAAGGTCACCTTGATGTGGGTGCCAGGTCATAAAGGCATTGAAGGCAACGTCAAAGCGGACCAGCATCTGAAACGATGCAGGACCCTGATCGACGAGTGGATAAAAAGAAGACACCAACAATATTGGGATCAAACTGTCGGGCAAATACACAGCAAAGTCATGGTAGGGCATCCAAACCGGACCCTGACGGCTGACCTTCTGAACCTGAACAGAACGAAGGCTCGTATAATAATAGGTCTGTTGACTGGACACTGCGGCCTGAGAAAACACCTAAACACCATGGGAGTACGCAGGGAAACCGTGGAGTGTAGGCTATGTGATGAAGAGGAGGAAACAGCCTCTCATATTATCTTCGACTGAGACGCCCTAAGTAGTAGGCGACACAGAACCTTTGGAGAGATCAGCCCGGAAACAGGCATGAATCCGAAGAACCTTATCAACAGGCTTCTAAACCTAATTAAAGGCACAAACCTGTTTAAATGAGGAACCACTGACGACAGAGTGATACAATAGACCCCAGCTGGTCGCAGTGTCAAGGGAAGCTGAGTGCCAACCCTGTCTCTGGTTCGTCCGCTTTCAACCAACCAACCAACCAAGGGTTCCAAATCAACCTCACGAGATTTTTTATTATCAAATAAATTTAAATACAAAACCTGTCACCAAAAGTCAAAAATAATGGAGAGCCCACTATTATTGAAATGCCAAACTATTTCATGAGATATTTCAATCCGGACCTGGGAATCTTTTAACGGACACACACTTCTATTGCTCATCTATATTTCGAACAATAGGTAATAATGAGGGTCGTCGGCTAATATTGATTTACGACCATCTTAGATTTCTGGTGCGACTTGACCAGATAGTTATAGTAAATAACAGTTAATAGTTGAAGTAAGGTGGGTAAGTATTTTGAAAGTAATCCAAATTCAGTTGGTAGCAATTAGTAGATTCGAGCCACAAAAAATAAAAATAGAAAAAGAAAAAATTAAACCGACGAAAAAATAATCGAAAAAGCAAAAAATCAAATGAACTTTCTCAGTCTTAATAACTGAGCTCCTGAAATAATGCAAGTAATTAATTTTGAGTCGACGCCAAACAAATAATCAAGGAACAAACAAATTACTCCAAAGAAATTATCAAAAAAAATTAACAAAAAAATGCAACGTGAAATCTCCGGAGATAAACAATCACATTCCAACGACGTGTGAGCCCGTTTGGGTAGCTGTCTCGCTGATATTGACTACGAGAAGGCTCGGCAATTTCCAGCGAAGGAACGCGTCGGTTAAATTTTTTGTTAAAAAGTTTGTATGATGTTTTATGATATGCCCATTTGGATTTGGAGGTAGGAGTAATAATTGACTTGATTTGTTGTATTTACGATGTTTAACCGGCAATGAGTAATTTATTTTGCTCTCCAAAGACCGAACTGTGAATAAAAGTGATTCAGAATGCTCGTGGATTGAATCCATTTTCTCCCCTAAAAATTTTAAGAATTGCCTATAGTTTTTCCATATTAAAGCAAACAAAAGATACTGACTTCACTAAATGAGTTTCATCCTTTTGTATATAAAAACAATTTCCCTTCGTAATTGACATAAAATATGTTTTTCTTGGTACAAGGCTGTTGTCAGTGATATTATTTCACAATTAAACTTTCAGCTATAAATATTACCCCACTGAATATTTATAGAACAATTAAAATACTCAATGGCAATGATAATATTGAGAAAAATCCATTCGATTTGAATGAAGAAATCTATATATTACACGCTTTATATCAGCTTTACTTGTATGTTTGTTTGTTTGTAACCGACTCCTTTGGGTACGATTTTGACCCACTTCCAGACTTCCGAATGATTTGAAATTTGGCAGGTGTACATAATTCCGGTGACAATGCATCAAGAAATTTTTGTGTGGAAAAAACAAACAAAATGGCGGCTCCAATATGGCGTACGAGTTTTGTGATTATGGTCTGATTCGCTTCAAAATTGGTATCTGAGGGTTTTCGTGGTCGGAGATTATGATTCTTTTGTCAAAATTGAAGGATTCGAGATAGCGGCTCCAAAATGGCCGCGAGTTTTGTGATTATGGTCCGATTCTATTCAATATTAGAGAATAATAGTTAAAAAAATTTAATAATAATAATAATAGTGTGAAAAACTAAAAACACCTGTTAATAGAAAACTAAACTGAAAAGTTGAAAATGAATTATAGTTTAAAAAAATAAAAAAACACGCATTTATAGAAAACCAGACTAAAAAAATTGAAAATAAGAAAAAAAAATATTTTATTTAAAAAAAAGCGTGGGGTGCATGGTATCAATAATTAGATAGATAGATAGATAGATAGATATCTTTATTCGTTCTGTTAATTTACATACCTCATAGAAGTGTAGAACATGTCAAATAAATAATCTTAAATATAATTACAATTACAATGATTACGGTAAAATATTTACATGTATGTCGTTTCATACTGCCTGTCATAATAAAATCATTGAAAATGTATAAAATTGAGAAACTTGCACAGATATTAAAAGGGAAAGTAATCAAATCCCAACTACCAGACTTGTCGAATAGCGTTAAAAACGAAATAATGGGTTTTCAAATAAACATACTCTAATAGGTACCGATATACACTTACACAGACACCTTTGTATATACACATACATAGTAAGTAAGTTGTCTTTATTCGTTCTGTCGAATAATATACCTCATAGAGGTGTAGAACATGTCAAATAAATAATCTTAAATATTATATTAGGGTAAAATGACTTAAGTAAGTATTTATATACATAATAATACATTTAATACATTTAAAAAATTATTATGAGATTCACCCGCAAATTAATTCCTTATCCGAATAAATTGAGGATGAATACATTAGATAAAACACTCACATATTAAAACTAATCAATTTTTTGTATCATAGACTTTCCATATTATGTTGAAAATACTCTTCAATGTTATAAAATACATTTTTACTCAAAAAAACTTTGAGTCTTTTTTTAATAATTCCATTTTCCATTAACCTAATGTTATTTGGTAGCTTATTCCATATTTTCACCAAACTATACTGCACATTTTTCTGTATATACGTATATTTAACTTTATCATTTCGTAAATCACATTTACTTCGCGTATTGTGCTTATGAGATACTTATATAGTACATTATACACCTAGGGCAGTAAAGTAAGAAATGTCTCGATCACTTTTTTTTTATTATTGAAAAAAATAATTTTTTTTCTTATTTTAAATTTTTTTAGTCTGGTTTTCTATGAAAGCGTGTTTTTTAGTATTTTTAAACTATTATTTTTATTAATTATCTCAAATATAGTGAAATTATAAATATTTATCTTCTTGTTCCATTGAACTATTCCTGATTGAAGTTGTCAACCTCAAAATAGTGTCTCATCCAAACTGAACATGGTTGAAATTGTGTAAAATATTTTAATTAGGAATATAAAAAAAAAACATGTGTGCTAGGGGTTTTATTGCCCAAAAATTTTTGAAATTTTCGAGAAAGCATTTTGCCTGGAGTGCGATTTTTGGGCTTATTAAACCACGAAAACAGAGCTTGAGTGATCTTGGATAATAAGGCAGCAAATTGCACGAGTTAAATTTCCTAGAGGCAAAATGCTTGAAACATTTGAAACTGGATAAAATTACTAGAATTCATGTTATATTTGAATTTTCAACGGTGAAAATTACAACAATTCTTCTCGTTCCAAAATTGAAAGAATCGTGTGTCCGTTTCTAAATGCTTTGTTTCACAGATTGTTTGAATGTGTTGAGAGTTCAGAGATATACTCCGGGAAAAGTGGCCCAAATGGCAAAAAACCCGTTTAGAATAATTGAAGTGATTGTTTGTGGCTGTGTGTTATGTTGGAGTTATATTCGAGTTTTGTGTTTTGTGGTGAAAATAGAATGAACAAAACTTTTTACGAAAAATTAAACCGACGAAAAAATCACCTAAAAAGCAAAAACAAAAAAAAACCTTCTTAGTCTTAATGATAATTGAGCTCCAAAACTAATGCGAGTAACTAATTTTGATTCGGCGCCAAACAAACAATTATCGATTATCATTATATTACTTTGAAGAAGTAATCAAAATGCTGCTATGCATCTCGCTACCATCATTTTACGCTTTACCTAATTCAATTGCTAGTTTGTTTGGCGCCGACTCAAAATTAGTTACTCACATTAGTTTAGGAGCTCAATTATCATTAAGACTAAGGAGGTTTATTTTATTTTTTGCTTTTCACTTGATTTTTTCGTCGGTTTGATTTTTTGTTAAAAAGTTTTTCTTTTTCAATTTTGTTGTGGCTGAAATCTATTAATTAACCTACTTAATTTTTGATTACTTCCAAAATACTTACTTACCTAGCTTACTTCAACTATTAACTGTTGAATAATATGATTATCTACTTCAACTATTCATTGTTATATAATATAAATTATTTTTGAAAGTTCTAGTTAGTTGATTTCATAATTTTGTATATAATTCTATCCTTCCATAGAATGTCATTATTGTGACGGATGTAAGAGGATCTGTCAATGTCAACTGTGTGCCAATGTTCACAAGTGAAAAATCGATCATCCATTTTGCTACCCTTAGGAATGGAATTTTTTGTTCAAATTGAAATGTGACCAACTTCGAAGTACACCCTATCCAATGAAAAAAGTTATGCGTGATCATACATTAAAATATATATATATATATATATATATATATATATATATATATATATATATATATATATATATATATATATATATATATATATATATATTTTCTTCAAGTTCACGGAATATAGGTCTGATTCAGTCAATTCATATAATTTTTCTTAACGACGTTTCGACATGGTATTTGTCATCATCAGGTTAAAACACTAAAATAAAAAATATGGAGTTTGAGACATTTAACTTAACACAATATTGAAATCTATGCATTGAAATAATTCTTGAAAAACATATGGTTCGAAATATAACATGTTATTTAACTCAATATAAATATTTGTAACATTTATGAGTATTCACTTACAAATTATTTTATTTGAGTTTTGCGTTCGCATCGTACGAAGGTTATTGTGGGAGTGTGACCTGCGTCGAAGTTATCGGGAATGGTTTGTTTATTTTTCATGCATTTTTACCCTCTTCATAAGTAGATACATGGGATTGTTTATATTGAGTTCTAATATATGGGCCGGACTGTATTTTTTTGACAGCATGTAAAGATCAGTTTTCATTATAATTACTTTAAACAAAGTTAAAAGAGGTTGTTATAAATCTGGCTTAAGTTTTTGATATCATTTCTATTGTTAATGCTATTGGGGTCTTTTTTAATATGTATCATTTCAAGGAATGTTCTTACTCTTGGATTCCTTTCTTTGGTCAAAGTTTCAACATTGTTGGTGTCAAACTTATGTTGATTTTCTTTTTCGTGTTTTGATAAGGCTGTAATGTCGGTTTTTGAGTATTTGTGGGCTTGTACTCGTTTCTGCAAATATTGTTTTGTTTGACCTATATAGGTACTCTGACAGTCTTTACATGGTATTCTATATACTGTATGAGTTTGTTTGTTTTTTGGTATTTCTGGTTTTAATTTTGAATAAATGGTTTTGTTCGTATTTTTCAGTCGATGTGCAATAGTTATGTTGTGTTTTTCCATTGTTTTATTAATTTCATTCGATAGATTGATTTGTTGAAAATATAAACAGGATGTTCATAAAATCAGATGTGGAATCATCTGCGACTGAAAGATAAACTTTAGTCACTATCTTCCATCGTCAAGATAACCTCTTGTGGGGTATTCATGTTGAAAAGGGAAACATTCTCAATTGAGAATGTTTCCCTTTTCATTCATTCGATAGTTTGTCTATGTATGGTGAAGGTATTTATGTTGTTGTTTTCTTTACTTCATTATAATTTTCATTGTAGATCGCATGTATTCGTTTTTTTATTGTTTTTTCTGCAAAGTGGCTGGGGTAATTATTTTCTTTCAATATATTCTTGATTATTTCTATATTATTTTTCCTGAATTTTGGGTGAGCAAGCTTTATAGCTCTGTCAGTTAAATTTCAAATAACATTTTTTTTGTAACTAAGGGGTGCGTTTGACAAATAGTTAGTGTAACGATTTGATGCATTTGGTTTAATAAACCAGTTTGTGAAAAATTTTCCAGTATTGTCGTGTATTATTGTTGTGTCGAGAAAGTTCATTTGTTTTTCTATTTCTTTTTCTATTGTAAATTTCAATCTAGGATGATATTTATTAAATTTTTCTAGAACTTCATCAACTTTGACAATAGGGATACAGGTTAAACAATCGTCTACATATCGTTTAAAAAATATTGGTTTGAATGTTAGTGATTTGATGATCTTTTCTTCAACATACTCCATAACCAGATTTGCTACTGTTGCAGCAATTGAAGAGAAAGGAATCCAAGAGTAAGAACATTCCTTGAAATGATACATATTAAAAAAGACCCCAATAGCATTAACAATAGAAATGATATCAAAAACTTAAGCTAGATTTATAACAACCTCTTTTAACTTTGTTTAAAGTAATCATAATGAAAACTGATCTTTACATGCTGCCAAAAAAATACAGTCCGGCCCATATATTGGAACTCAATATAAACAATCCCATGTACCTACTTATGAAGAGGGTAAAAATGCATGAAAAATAAACAAACCATTCCCGATAACTTCGACGCAGGTCACACTCCCACAATAACCTTCGTACGATGCGAACGCAAAACTCAAATAAAATAATTTGTAAGTGAATACCCATAAATGTTACAAATATTTATATTGAGTTAAATAACATATTATATTTCGAACCATATGTTTTTCAAGAATTATTTCAGTGCATACATTTCAATATTGTGTTAAGTTAAATGTCTCAAACTCCATATTTTTAATTTTAGTGTTTTAACCTGATGATGACAAATACCATGTCGAAACGTCGTTAAGAAAAATTATATGAATTGACTGAATCAGATATATATATATATATATATATATATATATATATATATATATATATATATTGTAACGAACCTAGGCCGGACCTGTCGCCTCGCGCGTTGCCGTCGACAGCGATGAGGTCATCCCCGGAGATGTTCGAGAACAGTCCAGTCGCTCTGCCGCGGAGAGCAACGGTCGATATTGGAAACGATTGGAACATGCTGGTCGCCAACTGCCGGAATTCGAAAGATCGGGAATTCTGTGACGGAGATAAATAGACAGCCCTCAAGATGGCACGGACAGTCTGAACGAGCCCATACGATCGAGCTATACAGTGGCGTAGTAATATAAATTAAGTTGTAGATTAAGTGTGAAATAAATTAGTAAAACCAAGTTAAGTTGAACTATGAAAACTCTTTAATACGATGGACCATATATATATATATATATATATATATATATATATATATACGCGTCGAATAGAGAACCTCCTCCATTTCGGTTTCGTCGGTTAAAAATGATTGTGTGTGGATCGCCTGGGGGTCGACCCTAGGCTCTTGTAGTTATGAAGCAATGTCCCTATCCCGAGGCCCATCTGACAAGAAATAATTAATAAATATGATGGTGATTTTGGTCTGAGTGTTTTGTGTTCGTTTTTGGGGTGTAATAAATTGAGTTGGGGTGATAAAATGTGTCAAAAATGTTTTGGGGTTGGATTTGTGTGGTGTTGCTTTGTGGAAAAATAAAAAAAATGAAATTTGAAAAATAAATGTTGAAGCCGCCGGGGCTCGAAATGTCGACCTCTGGCTTCGCAGTCAGACGCCTTAGCAGTTCGACCACTAGTCCACGAAAATTATTGTTGATGTTATGAAAATAACGGATTTCAATTATTCATCACCTTACTGAAAATCTGAAGTTTTTAACATGCTGAAAAAGGTATATTTCAATTAAAATATCAAATCACTGTAATAGTGACTTGGAAATCCCTTATTTAATCAATTTTGCATTTTCTGTTTCCCTATATAGGAATTGAATGTATTGACATACAGGGTGTTACCAAATGAGTGCGAAAGTTTTTATGGGGTGATTCCTTGTCGAAAATCAAAGGGGGTTTTTCATGAAAACAAAAGCTCTTAGGCCTGCCCTGAAAAGTCACACGCTTCCAAAAATGAGGAAAAAAAGTTGAAGAAATGGCATTTCGTGGGCATGTTCTACCACTGAAAAGGCTACCTATGACTTTTTTTTAATTTTGTTGTTGTCTTTTAAAGGGGTAAAATATGCAACCCCTATTTAATTTTTTACCAGAACTTTTTAACGAAACAGAATTTCACAATTTAGAAATATGTGTTGGAAAGAACAATCCATTGCAAAACTTTTTTAACTCCTGTGTTGTGTCCGTAAATCCAGTAGTTTCCTAATGGAAAAATAAAATACAACATTATGCATGAACGGATCTTCTGTAAATGGAATCGAAAAAATCTAGTAGGTGGCTGTCACGTTTTGTTTGCAGAACTTGTGACTTCAATCGTAGTATTTTAAAATTATTCCGCTTGTTTTAACTATTAATGTGGGCATGTACTGGTACCATGTTTTGTTTTATTAGAATATCAAATTAAAAATACAAACAAAATAAAATTATGTGACTTAAAACAAAGAATAAGGCAACAAGATCAAACAGAACGGAGTTATAAGAACTACTCGAAATGATCACCTCCAACCACTAGACAGGAATCAAGCCTTCGTCTCATAGACAGGCGCAAACGTTGAAATATTCCTGGTGTGTTGTGGATTGTCTCGCAGGCTGCAATGATGCGATTCCTTAAATCATTCACACAAGGTTGAGGTCCTGATCTGCGTACCAACGATTTGGATACACGTCGTCCAAGTCGAATAGCTAGTGGAACATTTTCAAGTAAAATGGGAAGCTGCTCCTGGAGAAAATTTGTATAGGTTGCACCAGTTAGTCTTAACGGTAGAAAATACGGTCCAATAATTTTTTTGCCAATAATTCCGACCCACACGTTAAGTGAAAATTCATATTGAAACGGACCTTCTTGAATTGCATGTGAGTTATCTTCGGTCCATAGATGATTGTTATGGAAATTTGTAATCCCTTGCCTTGAAAAGTTGGATTCGTCAATGAATATTACGTTTTTTAAAAATTGAGCATTTTGGGTAATCATCTGAAGACTCCATTGACAAAAGTCAATGGAGACAATCTCGCGGAAAAAGTGCCTGGACTAGTTGAATATGGTAAGGATACAATTGGTGATCATTTAAAATTTTCCAGATTAGTTTATTGCTAACATTAAGTATGTTAGCAATTTGTCTTGTACTAAATTCCAGACGAACTTCAATCATATTGAGAACCTCTTCTTCCAGTGCCACTGTTCTTATCAATAGTGGACGACCACAATCAGTTGTTCGTGTTTGAAAAAGTCCTCATTTCAGCGTTAGTGTAATTATTCATATTGAAGATTCAAAAGACTTAATTGAACTTCCATCTACCATATAGAATTAAAGTGACTTGACAACCACCTAGTAGATTTTTTCGACTTTAAAATACTACGATTGAAGTCACAAGTTGTGCAAACAGAATGTGACAACCACCTACTAGATTTTTTCGATTCCATTCACAGAAGATCCGTTCATGCACAATGTTGTATTTTATTTTTTTATTAGGAAACTATTGCTTTTACGGACACAACACAAGAGTTAAAAAAGTTTTGCAATTAATCGTTCTGTTCAACAGATATTTTTTATTCGGGAAGTTCTGTTTCGTTAAATGGTTCTGGTGAAAATGGAAT
Organism: Gonioctena quinquepunctata; assembly: GCA_018342105.1. NCBI lineage: Eukaryota > Metazoa > Arthropoda > Insecta > Coleoptera > Chrysomelidae > Gonioctena > Gonioctena quinquepunctata. The sequence goes on along the minus strand of JAFIRS010000778.1, from coordinate 117,275 downwards.
AGGGGATGCATGTTTCACCCCTTTAAAAGATCACAGCAAAATCAAAAAAGTATTCACAGGTAGCTTTTTTATTGGTCTAACATGCCCACAGAATGCCGTTCATTCAACACTCCAGCAATTTTAAGAAAAAACAATTTTTGGAACGAAGTTCCTTATCGCGCGTTGCGAAAGGGGGCTAGACGGAATAAATTAAGACCAAAAGTTGTAACGACACTTTCTGCTGTAGTTGTAAGCCGTGCGGCGTGCGCGTGTTTCTCTCTGTCTCTCTCTCTCTCTCTCTCTCTCTCATAGAAAGCAAGCCAGTTATTTTCGTTTCGTCTTTCTATTTCGCATTGAACAGTGTGGTGTCGCGACGATTATTTTTGTTGAGTGTATACAGGTTTTTTGTACATAATAAATAATAATAAAAAATAATAACAATTATGAATCCTGACAGTGTTTCTGCACAAGTTCCGGATATTGCTGATGGAGTTAGGTAAGTAGAGATTTTATACAGACAATAATAAATGCTTATGTATTTTTAGCAAGTACGCATTATAACCTCTCTTTACTATTGTGCTAACCAAGTCATACGCGTTATAATCTCTCCATTATTGTGCGTTTAGCAAGTGTACGCGTCATAACTTTAATAAATTTAAAAGCAAATTATATTTTAATATTACAATATCAATGCGTATGTACTGAAATTGAGTGTACTGATTAAGTTTATCTTACATTATATTTGTTAATAATAAAAAAAATATTATTATAACTTAAAAAGAATAAAATTTTATTACAATTCCTTCACTAATTAATCGAAAGGAACTTCGTTCCATCCGGGTGTCCCTTGACACCTCTCATTCATTTTTTTCTCATTTTTGGAAGCGTGTAACTTTTCAAAGAAAGGCCTAAGAGCTTTTGTTTACATCAAAGATCCGCTTTAATTTTCGTCAAAAAAATCACTCCCTGGAAACTTTCGCACTTATTCGGTAACACCCTGTATAATTCTGACATGACTTTAGTGTCGTTTTATCGCAAAACAATATCGAATCTACTAGTGGTTTTATCACAGTCTTTTGCTGGAAAAACTCTCGAGATTTGAGGTTAGAGGATTGCCGCTCAATTTATTGACCTCCTACCTAAAAAATAGGAGACAAATAGTAAAAATTGGGGAGAATACAAGCTCCGAAAAACATATTGCCGACGGTGTGCCTCAGGGATTTATTTTGGGGCCTCTATTATATTTAGTTTTTGCTAATGATTTATTGGTGTATCTGAATGGAAATTCTTCCACTCACTGTATATGTTATGCTGATGACACTAATATACTAGTTATTGAGGATGACCTAAACTCCTTTAAAAATACAGCTGAAAGCACTTTCAGTAAAGTTATCACTTGGTCTGAGAAAAATAATTTAGAAATGAATAAAACAAAAACCAAAATGCTTCAATTCATGATAAGACGACAACACCATGAGGTGAGTCTGTTTCAGAATACTGAATTATCATTGGATTCCACAACAACAACCAACATGTTAGGAGTTTTCTTCGACAACAATTTACAATGGAAGCCACAAGTGGATAATTTGTGCAAAAAACTCAGAAATTCCTGCTACTCTCTTAGGTTTCTCTCCAATCACTGCAGTCAAGAGATTCTACTTACGCTTTACTATGCGAATTTCAATTCTCATCTCAGGTATAGCATACTGAACTGGGGCACAAGTTCCTCTGTGGGTCGAGTGTTCATAATACAGAAATATGCAATAAGGATCATTGCTAAGTTGGGTTTTAGGGATTCCTGTAGTGGAGCATTCCAGAACTTAAAAATATTAACAGTTGCAGGACTATATATACTTGAGGCGTGCACATGTGTATACCGCAACAAAAACATATTGCTACCAACAGACCACCACATACCCATTTGACACGAAATGGACACTTACTCCTACCCAGTCAACATCGCACTGCACTCTACCAAAAAAGCTTTGAATATCAGGGATGCAAACTGTACAACAAACTTCCCGATGACATTAAAGCTTCAGGAAATGTACATATTTTCAAGGCAAAAGTTAAGCAGCTCTTATTGTCAAAAAACTGCTACACTGTTGAGGAATTTCTGTCGTAACTTGTTTTGTAACGTGAACGTTTTCTTTATATACACCTAGAGTTATATAGTTATTGTCATATTTTTATATTTATATTTTAAATTATTTATTATTATTGTTTGTGACGTGTATGTGATGTTCCTTTTACGTCCGGAGGTTTTAGATTGTCTCTTTTCGACTATTTCTTGATTTTATTGACGTTTTTCTATTTTTCATTTGTATTTTCACACTGTTGATGTACACATTAATTTGTGAAAATAAAGAAATTATTATTATTATTATTATTATCAGTATAAAACAGCGAGAAGACGTTTTAGCACAATAAAACTGACCTGATTGGTTCTCTAGTTTGAAATTTCGCCAATTTGATTGGTTGAAAAATAATGAGGGAAATAGTCGCTCAAAAATTTTGGAAATGTTCGAGAAAGCAATTTGCCTGGAAATTTTACTGGGTGCGATTTGCGGTCTTATCTGATTAAACCACAAAAGCAAAGAATCTACTGTAGTTTTATCAGTATAAAACAGCCAGAAGACATGTATCACTATAAAACTGATCTGATTGGTTCTGTTTGAAATTTCGGCCATTTGATTGGTTCAAAAATAATGAGGGAAATAGTCACAAATGATTTGTGTACGATAATGAATGATTTTATATGGTGTACGAGTATTATTTTCAATGCAACGTTTAACGATTTCTCAGTTCATTTCAACTATCATTTATCTTGTGTGGAATATATAAATAAATGATTCAATTGGCCCCAGAGTATATCATGTCGTAACTGTTTCCTTGTAGGTAACTCAAGAAAGCGGTTTGATGTAATATTCGCATTGAACACCTCTTCATTGTTGCATTATTATGATAAAAGAGATACAAACTAGCGTGGAAATCATAGACAGAGTAACTTTCGAGACCAAGTGGGTCATTTACATCAATCAATAGTATTGCTATTTACTATGCATTGGTTGTTTTTCGCGAATCTGGCAAATTTCAGAGAATAATATCGTTGCTGTTTCTTTCGAACTATGTATTGATTCCATATTTCAAAGATTCAAAATGTGTGTCCCGTATAACAATTTCATCTTGAAAAAGTGCAAGCGATTTGTTTTCCTTTTTTTCGTACTCAGCGTTTTTGAAATATCTGTCATCGATACGACTACTGTGATAAATTGCCATTCAGTGTGTCAAATGAATATAACCGTTATTAATAGCATTTTGTTCAATTATATTTCAAACTGATTGGTAATACTCTTTACAAAAAAGCTTTACGAGAAGTGTTTCCTACTCAAAACGAAAAACATAATTTATGTAGTGATTACATATTTATGCCATACTACCGAAAAAAAAAAACTTTTTTACTAAATACAACATTAATATTGCATACAAAACAGATAATGATTTAAGTAAATTCATTAAGAACAATAGAGATGAAACTGAAAAATCTGATAAGTCTGGGGTGAATAAATTAACTTGTGGCACTTGTGCAAGTTTTTACATTGGCCAAACAGTCAGAACATTTAAAAAACGATTATCAGTACATAGGAACTGTTTGATCAATGGAAAAACAAATTCAACTTCTGCTATTCATAAACTATTTGTACTAGAATACTGGCCAATAATAATTTCGGGTGTTCGAAAAAGCCTTCGACTTTATATAAAAAAAACTTTTTAACAAAAAATTAAGCCGCAAAATACGGAACTGAAAACTAAAAAATAAAATAAGCCTTCTTAGTCCCAATAACTAAGCTCCTAAACTAATGTAAGTAACTAATTTTGAGTCGGCGCCAAACAAACGAGCAAATGAATTAGGTAAGGCGTAGAATGATGGCATCGAGTTGCGCGGTGACATTCTGATAATTTTTTTAAAGTAATTTAATGATCTTCGTTGATTGATCGTTTGGCGCCCACTCAAAATTAGTTACTTACAATAGTTTAGGAGCTTAGTTATTGAAACTAAGAAGGTTCATTTTATTTTTTACTTTTCAGTTCGGTATTTCGTCGGTTAATTTTTTGGTAAAAAGTTTTTATCTTTCAATCTTTTGTGGCTGAAATCTACTAATTACTACCTACTTGTTTTTTTATTACTTCCAAAATACTTACTTACCCACCTTACTTCAACTATTACCAGTTAAATAATATAATTATCCACTTTTACTATTTGTTGTAATATAAATTATTTTTGTTATTCTGTTTATTTCATTACTTTGTATATCATTCCATCCTCTCATAGCATATAATGATTGTGACGGATGTAGGAGAACAAAAATAATGACAATAGCGATCTGTCATTGTCAACTACATATGGCTGCCAATGTTACAAGTGAAAAATCAATTATCCCCTATTTTTCAACCCATAAGGGTGGATAATTCCATTCAAAATCCAAATATGATCTACTATGAGGTATACCCTATCTAAAAAAAAAAAGATTCATCCAAATCGAAGAACGCAGTACAAAGTTATGCCTGATAGAATCGGTTAACGGACCAGAATTCAGAGGGTGAGTGATCAATATCCTTCATTTTGCTACCCTTAGGGGTGGATTTCGTCTTTTAAATCCAAATGGGACCAACCTCGAAGTCCACCCTATCCACTGAAAAAATAATTATCGGAATCGTAAATCTCAGTAAAATGTTATGCGCGGTCATACATAAAAAAAATATAGTCGTCGACTAGAGAACCTCCTCCTTTTTGGCTTGTATTGAGGGAGAAAGTTCCCAAGGAAATATACTCTTGAGGAAGGTTGTTCGAAATTGAAAAAGTAAAAAGATTTTTTTTTCAAGTTTTCAGGATTTCTTAAAAGATTGGAGAATTCCATTGGAAGTTAATTGGGATAACAATGGGCCATTATATTACATACATATTCGTCCGGGACAGACTGTATATACGTGAATAGTTGATTGATGAGGGAGCTTTTGTGAGCTGGACCACGCAGTATCGTCGATGAACACAGAGAATCATTATACAATAATTTACGCCAATAAAGCTGTGGAAAAATACTTCAGTAAAGGAGTTAGTACGACAGAATGTCATGTATGGATGTAACATACTTCTGACCTTTCCAGAACAACCTTCAATATTGAAATATTTGTGTCCAGGAATATCTTGAATTTCATTCTGCTATAAGAGTAAAAACAAGGCGATATTTTTATGGATTCCATAAACTAAATTTTTTTAACTATGATGTGTTTCTGTATTCACAATTATTTTAATAAAAACAAAATGATTAGTAGGTAACTTGTATACTGAATTTGCACAAGGCAAAATATATTGATAGAATATTGAGATAAACTTCGCAATTACATAATTCCATCAATCATAATTTTGGTATTTGAAACTTTTATCAAATGATCTATCCAATTTTCCCGAAAATCTTCTCACAGTTAATGACACCTGATACCCAATTTTCGTGTATGAGGACTTCGTGAAATTGATTTTAGACCAACTGGCAAGTTCATAGTAATTAGAATCGAATATTTAATTATATCATTTGTTTCTTACGTGGTGTTTTGCAAATTATAAAATTTTCACACAACTTTAAGCGTTTAAACAAGTATTTACATGACATATAATTTGTTGTCAACTAATTTGAGTACAGCATTTCTCTTGAACTAATCAGGTAAACATATGTTCAAAGAGTTACACTCAGAAGGGGGGGTCACTTAAAAAAAGTCAATATATGTTTTGTTAAATACTTGATTGTCAGAATGTTTTACAAATTGATTCCGTTGTATATCAATGAATCTTGTTGATTTGTTCTCACAATGACCTTGTACAATTAGAAACTCTATTGCTAGATATTCAAGAAAAAGCAAAGCACTGGACCAAGTTAACAAATTACAGCTAAATGATAATAAAACCCAAAATATAACTTTTTCGACAAATTCTTCCGAAAACAAATCCGTTGAGCTTCTGGGTTTGACAATCGATGACAGACTAAACTGGAATCATCATATCGAGCAACTGAAGCAAAAACTTTCGAGCACTTTGTTCCTACTACGTCAGCTCAAATCTTACGTCAATACTGAAACTCTGAAAAGTACGTATTTTGCAATATTTCATGCACGTATAACATATGGCGTTGTCATTTGGGGCGACTCCTCTAAATCTGTAGAAATTTTTTGACAACAAAAAAAAGCTCTGAGAATTTTGGCCAAACTGTGGTTTCAGAGAACACTGTATATATCGAACATTCTCTGAGAGAAATACATGAACAATCAAGTAGGTTGATTAGACAATCTCAAATTCATAGCTACAGTACAAGACAAGCAGATTTCATTAGGTTACCAAAGTACCGGCTCTCTGTTTCCCAGAAGAATTCTTTGGACTACAATCTTTATGATATGTTACCAACAGAAATAAAGACTCTAAATTCACTTTTATTCAAGAAAAATTTTCTTCTGGAACATTGTTTTTATTCGGTTTCTGAGTTTACTGAACATGTCAGGCGTTTTCCTATGCAATTTTGAACATGCTCGCCATGCTTGTTGCAAAATTCTTCTGTTAAATGTGTGCAAAACCATGAATGTTTAATCCTATATTTATATTATATTTCTAAGTATGTATATCTATGTTCCGTAAAATGATGACTGTGTATATGTGTGTGTATGTTATATAAGTTTTAGAAATAGACACAGCTTTAACTATGCTATTGTATTCAGTGTCTGTGTAGTTTGTTCTGACTCATGTGTCAGATTTCATCCATGTATTTTTATCTTTATTGCAAGGAATCTCTATTTAATTTTATTTCATCACTTAGAGAATTTCTGCGATTTTAATTATGTTGTACCTTCTCATGACTTATGCTATACACTGTAGTGTCTGTTGCATCAATAAATTACTTACTTACTTACTTACTTTCACAAGGTTAGTAGTTGGTATAGGAAGTCTTATTGTGTTAGTCTGTCGAGTGTTATAGTTTGACCGTGCTGTAGTATCCAAAAACGAGATATTTTTATGAACCTTACTGTTTCAAGTACAATAAAATACTCCTTACACAAATGGGGCAAGCAATTATCTCCTCTCTGTGACTGCGGATAAACCCAAACCATCAGACACATCACAGAAGAGTGTACCATACGATCACAAAATGGCAGACCCGAAGACTTCCTGATAACGTCCCCAGAGTCGATAGATTACATAAATAGACTAGATGTCCGTTTGTAACCTTCAAACTATGTCCCATACATGTACATTCTATGATGTATTGTATTCTACATTCTATATTCTAGTAATATTACATTCTAAAACTCTCTTTTGATGTATCTTATAATCATAAGATAAATAAATAAAATAAATAATAAAATAACTAATAAAAAACTTTTTAAAGACAAGCTTTTATTCGAGTAGTGCACTAAAACGTATAAAATAAATTTAAGTCATCGCTGACAATGATTTTATTATTTTTTGTTGAATTATTTGGTTTCAAAAAGCTTGTAGCGCGAAGTGTTTATAAAAGTAGGTACCAATTAATTTGATTCGGCAGTGATTGGTTGATGGGTAAGAACTATTTTTTTTTACAAAGTATTCATAGAAGTTCGTACCAGTTAATTTCATTGGACAATGATTGGTTGGTAAGTAACAACTTGTCGAAGTATTAATTTTATTACAATTCGCGCGACAAGCTTTTTGAAATCAAATAATTCAACAGAAATAATCAAATCATTGTCAGCGATGACTTAATAGTTATTTATACAACAAGTGCAAAAAGTGAGTGTTTATTGCACTCGACGTGAAGTTGACAACACGTCGAGTGCAAAAAACACTTGTTGCACGAGTTGCATACAATATTTTTTCTACGTTCATGCAAAAATTGGAAAATGTTTTATTTAGGAGGCCCTAAATTGAGAAATTTATGAACCAATATACCTATTGATTTGTTGAAAATATAAACAGGATGTTCATAAAATCAGATGTGGAATCATCTGCGACTGAAAGATAAACTTTAGTCACTATCTTCCATCGTCAAGATAACCTCTTGTGGGGTATTCAAGTTGAAAAGGGAAACATTCTCAATTGAATATTGATAGAAAGATTTTTCTGTGAATTGAAAAATCCGCGATTAAAATGAAATTATGTTTTTTTTTTAAGAACTCATAAAGATGAATGAGGCAAAGAAGAATGTTTTCCAAAAGAGAATACTCACCAGAAATCATTCGTAACATTGACGCAGGAGATACATCGCATTCCTACTAGGTCTTCAATACATTTTTGTCGACGAAAATCTATTTCACGCTTCCACGATCATCAGGAAGACCGGAAGAAATGGGAAACACATTTTCAAGAAGCAATATCACTTTGCAAAGATGGAAAAAGTTAGAATCATTTCTTTTGGAGAGACACTTTGAAATTAGTGTTTTCTGACATTAAAACTTCATTTTAATCGTGGATTTTTCAATTCACAGAAAAATCTTTCTATCAATATTCGATTGAGAATGTTTCCCTTTTCAACATGAATACCCCACAAGAGGTTATCTTGACGATGGAAGATAGTGACTAAAGTTTATCTTTCAGTCGCAGATGATTCCACATCTGATTTTATGAACATCCTGTTTATATTTTCAACAAATCAATCTATCATACTCCATGACAGGTTTTAATGTCAGAAAACACTAATTTCAAAGTGTCTCTCCAAAAGAAATGATTCTAACTTTTTCCATCTTTGCAAAGTGAGATTGCTTCTTGAAAATGCGTTTCCCATTTCTTCCGAGCTTCCTGATGATCGTGGAAGCGTGAAATAGATTTTCGTCGACAAAAATGTATTGAAGACCTAGTGAATGCGATGTCTCTCCTGCGTCAATGTAACGAATGATTTCTGGTGAGTATTCTCTTTTGGAAAACATTCTTCTTTGCCTCATTCATCTTTATGAGTTCTTAATTAAGACTGGAATAGAAAATAGACTATCTGAATGAAAATGCAAATTTTCAATTTCAGATTTTTTCTTTTGAGTTAGGGCCTTTTCAGAATATCTATCAGATGTAGTTCAATGTCCAGCGTGGCTTTAGCCGGGGAAGTAGTTGTTTTCTGTTAGACATTCACAAAAAATAACTTCATTTTAATCGTGGATTTTTCGATTCACAGAAAAATATTTCTATCAATATTCAATTGAGAATGTTTCCCTTTTCAATATACCTATGTTAGGAACAAATTGCATTCTCTAGTAATTACGTAATCTAGTATGAAATAAATATGATTGTAAATAATATAAAATATGCAATTGTTTAAAATGTAATACAATATCACAGAAAATAGACAAAAAATTGCGTCGATTTGACGTTTATGTTTGTCATGATCACAAGTGACAGATGTAGAATGACAGATGAGTGCAATAAACATTCTATTGCACAGTGCAATAAAGAACCACTTTTTTCATTAAATATAGTTAATAAAGTTTTTTTTTTGAAATTATTTTTTTTACGTTCATGAAAAAAAAACTTAATTGAAGTATATTTGGTGAAAAAACTGGTTCTTTATTGCTCTAGTGCAATAAAATGTTTATTGCACTCATCTGTCATTCTACCACAGCGTTTTGTGATCATGACAAACATAAGCGTTCAAATCGACGCCATTTTTAATCCATTTCCTGTGATATTGTATTACATTTTAAACAATTGCATATTTTATATTATTTTCAATCATATTTACTGCATACTGGATTACGGAATTACTAGAAAATGCAATTTATCAAAAATAAAGTTTGGGTTAAATTGTTCCTAACATAGATATTAGTTCCTAACTTTTTCAATGCTAATCGATAGTGCTTATTAATTATTAAATATTTTGCTATTGAATTATGCTTTTTATTTTCCCACACTCAGTGCCACCTAAATTAAACAATTTTTGATTTTTGTATGAACGTAGAAAAAATATTGTATGCAACTCGTGCAAAAAGTAAATAACTATTATACGTTTTAGTACACGGCTTGTTTGTTTCTAAAAAGTTTTGTTATTAGTTATTTTATTTTTTACTTTTTAGTAAGTTCGCCTCAATTTGTTCATTTCTAATAGAGCATCGTTATTACAAGGTCTTTTTCCTGTAAGTTTTGAGCTGAAAGAAATCATGATCTCCGATCATAAAAACTCTCACACACCAATTTTGAATAGAATCTGACCATAATCACAAATTCGTCCGCCATCCTGCAGTCGCCATCTTGAATTTATAGATTTTTGACGAAAAATTCATAATTTCCGAACCTGAAAACCCCCACCTACTAATTTTGAATAAAATATGACCATAATCAGAAAACTCGTCCTCCATCTTGAATTTATAAATTTTGACAAAAAATTCAAAATCTCCGACCGCGAAATCCGCCGAATCGAATCAGACCATAATCACAAAACTCGTCCTCTATCTTGGGGTCGAATTTCGTAAAAAAATTAATAATCTCCGACCCCGAAAACCCCCACACACCCATTTTGAATCGAATCGGACCATAATCATAAAAATCGTTCCTCATCTTGGAGCCGCCATCTTGAATTTATTAATTTTGACAATAAATTCATAATTTCCGACCCCGAAAACCCCCACATACCAATTTTGATCAAATCGTATGATAATTACAAATCTCGCCCGCCATCTTGGAGCCGCCATTTTGTTTTTTCTCAAACAAAAATTCCATAAAGCATTTTCACCTAGAAGTCACTAGAAGTCGCTCAAAATTCACTTGCAAGATTTGACCCAAACTAACAAACGAATGAACGAACTAACTAACTGACTAACTAACTAACTAACTAACAAGTTAAACTGAATAAAAGCTTGTAAAATAGTGAAGTCACAGCGAGAATGCGATGCTTGATAGGAAGGGGTCTGCAACAGTCTCTCACTTTCACCCTGTAATATGTATGTCAATTTTCGTTTCAGTCTTCGTTTCATTATGAATTCTAGTTCAAAAGCCACTACGGTGTTCAATTGATTATCGAACAATTCTTTGGAAATATTCACACGAATACAGCATTTGTACAAGCTTTTATTTAGAGAAAACGAAGTGCAGTCAAAAGTTCAATATAAATTGAACCAGAAAATGGTAGATCACAGGGGGAAAATGACTACTTTCCTGGCAAATACCACGCAGAACGTTGAATGATATTCACCTGGAAATCCATGCATACCTCCATATAAATGGACATTGAATGCAAATGTTTCTTTCTGATGAGCTCGATTATGTTTAATTTATGCCGTGTTCGCCTAACAATCCGCATACCGGTTTCAGGCTTTTTGGGCCTCATCAGTACGGAGTAGTCACCAGCCAGAGGTCCGAAGAGCTCTGACCGAAGCGAGACACAACATAAACAGAACCATCATCGAGCTTGTAACACCTATAGGTACGCCGGAAAAGATAAACTTTAACTGGCGGTACCTAGTGACAGAAAGAAACACTCCGAAAATCTCCCACCTCGATAGGTTTCTAAATAAAAGATTCCTTCTCAGTAGGAGTGGCAAGCCCGACTAGCATATAGTGAAAGATAAACGCCATGTGAAGTGGAATAAAAATAGAAAAAACGAAGTGCAGTCTTCTTCACAACAAAAGTTCAATATACATTGAACCAGAAAATGGTAGATCACAGGGGAAAAAAACTAGGTACCGCCAGTTAAAAGTTTTCTTTTTCCGGCGTACCTAAAGGTGTTATAGACTCGATGATGTTTCTGTTTATGTCTCGCTTCGATCAGAGCTCTTCGGACCTCTGGCTGGTGACTACTCCGTACTGATGAGGGCCAAAAAGCCTGAAACCGGTATGCGGATTGTTAGGCGAACACGACATAAATTAAACATAATTGAGCTTATCAGAAAGAAACATTTGCATTCAATGTCCATTTATATGGAGGTATGCATGGATTTTCAGGTGAATATCATTCAACGTTCTGCGTGGTATTTGCCAGGAAAGTAGTTGTTTTTCCCCTGTGATCTACCATTTTCTGGTTTGATTTATATTGAACTTTCGTTGTGAAGAAGACTGCACTTCGTTTTTTCTATTTTTATTCCACTTCACATGGCGTTCATCCTTCAGCTTTTATTCAGTTTCACTTGTTTTTTTAAAATTAAAATTTTCCAATTGCCTGCCGATTGATTTGAAATTTGGCAGGTGTTCATAATACCGGTGAAAATGCATTGTGAAATTTTTGTTAGAGGAAAAAACAAATTGGCGGCTCCAAGATGGCGGACGAGATTTGTAATTTTGGGCCGATTTGATTCAAAATTGGTTTGTGTGGGATACCGGGGTCGGAGATTATGAATTTTATGTCAAAATTCATAAATTCAAGATGGCGGCCCCAAGATGGAGGACGAGTTTTCTGATGACGGTCATATTTTATTCAAAATTGGTATGTGGGGATTTTCAGGTTTGGAGATTATGATTTTCATGTCAAAATCTATAAATTCAAGATGGCGACTTCAGGATGGCGGACGAGTTTCGTGATTATAGTAAGATTCTATTCAAAATTGGTGTGTGGGAGTTTATGTGGTAGGAGAACATGATTTCTTTCAGCTCAAAACTTACAGGGAAGAGACCTTGTAATAACGATGCTCTATTAGAAACGAACAAATTAAGGTGAACTAACTGAAAATCAAAAAATAAAATAACTAATAAAAAACTTGTTGACGACAAGTTTTTATTTAGGCCGTGTAAGTTCAAGTCATCGCTGACAATGATTTAATTATTTTTTGTTGAATTATTTGGTTTCAAAAAGCTTGTCGCGCGAATTGTAATAAAATTAATAATTCGACAAGTTGTTACTTACTAACCAATCATTGTCCAATGAAATTATTTGGTACCCACTTTTATGAATACTTTGTGAAAATTAATTACATTGACAAGTTCTTACTTACCAACCAATCACTGCCCAATCAAATTAATTGGTACCTACTTTTATAAACACTTCGCGCGACAAGCATTTAAAAACCAAATAATTCAACAAAAAATAATTAAATCATTGTCAGCAATGACTTGAACTTATTTTATGCGTTTTAGTACACGGCTTAAATAGAAGCTTGGCTTTCAAAAGTTTTTTTATGAGTTATTTTATTTACTCACTGTGTAAAATTCTAAAGTTGATTAACCTAAACAGCAGTTGATAAATATCTGAATGATGTAGTCACGCACTTTGTCTGGCTCACGCAGCAAAAAATATTGTGCAAATCAGTTACAACACCAACTTGCTATACCCTTTTTTGATGTAATGCGGAAATATCGGATCATTATTAGCGTTCATACATAGGGGAGCTATTAAACGAGTCGAATTGGCCCCATTAATTCAGCATTCTAGACGGCTTTCTACTGTACTTATTCTCCAGTTGCAATGAGATACACCAGTTTAAATGTGCCAATGTGAATTAGAGAAATATGCTCATTTTCTTACATATTGGAATCTGAGTAAAGTCTACCAAGATTCGTCATCAGTTTTGTTGTCAATGCACGAATGATTCTTGAACATTTATAGAAAATTTTAATGAAAAAAAAAAACTTAAATAAAATTAAACCGACGAAAAAGTCAATTTTTATGAGACCAACTCTACAACTAACGGAATTCCTATACAAACTTCCAATCCCAATTTAACCCCCATTTCACTCATTTAAGGGTTGCATTTCCAAAAATACCGAAACACGTATTTTTTATTGGTAACAAAGACCCCCAAATACCAATTTCCATAACTTTAATTTTAAAACTAACTATACAGACTTTCAACCCCCGTTTTGCCGCTTGGGTTGAATTTCAAAAAACCCTGAAACACATTTATCTATAATACAAATATACTAATATCCATGACTCTAATTTCAAACCCAACTGTATTCATTCATTACCAACATGAAAAAAAAAGGGAAAGTTACTAAATTTCATCTGTCACATCTGTCAAGTTTGTTTATTTGGAACTGTACGAGAAGGAGAATTTTATCGATTAAAATGACATTATTTTGTGCTAATTTTTGCCGAAAATGAGTGATTTAGGGTGTATTGTTCATGCTGGTAAAAAAATGACACATTTTGAGTGATTTTTGTGCGAAAACACTATGATTGAATATGAGGTTAAAAAAAAAATTAAGTGCTCTAACTCGGAAACGGTATGAGACCGCCGCATATTTACCAACATGTGATATCATTTCAAGGCTACATATATTATAATACCATAATACCAAGTTAATTCTTGAGAATAGTGGGAATATTCAATAATAAAATCATTGCCGCATTTCAGTAAAAATATATGAATAAATAATGATTCAGTCTTATTCATTCTGGACCCAATTTTGTTTATTGAAAAATATATCCCAAATTATATTCCATGTCTTTGAATATCTTCCAACAAGATTTCATATTTTTATACATCAAACAACTTCAACGCTCAAAAAATAATAATGTTACCCATTAATTCCCGAATGGCCAAATCAGTGTTGATTCGAATTCGAATAGGTGGAACAAACATTAGATTAAATCTACGCTAATGGCTTCTGATTTGAATTTGTTTACGAAAACTTTACTCCAGTTTGTTTTTATCATGACATACTTTTTACGGTAAGACAATAAGTTTCATCTGACACTCTACTCATAAATGCTGGTGTTCCGCAAGGATCTATTCTCGCACCAACACTATTTCTACTTCACATCAACGACCTGTTGAAAGCAACTTCATGTCCAGTACACAGCTTTGCCGATGATAGTACCCTCCATACCGCTTTCTCTTCCAGGGCCCCTATATCAGCCCGTGAAACCAGAAATGAACGGGGAAGAAATGTTAATAATATAAATATGGACTTAGCAACAATTCTCGAGTGGGGATCTAATAACTTGGTAGAATTCAATGCAAACAAAACACAAGTATGTCTTTTCTCTAGAAAAGTCGATCTCACTGTGCCTAACTGTTGTGTATTTAACTCAATACACTAAATGAAAAATTGTGGGTTCTTTGAAGAATTATAATTAATATCGTAACATCGATACACTTGGACTTTACAAGCAAGAACCATCTCTGATTTCTGTGTTCGGAAATGTTACCCCCACCACACAAGTACTTCTTTATTTATATATCACTCCAGATACTGAATAAACCAGTGGCGTACATAACATTTCCTCCCTTACATAAATAAATCAAACTAAACACTAAACTAACTCACAAATTTAGACGTTGAGGTGGTTTCCGAACACGATTACCACGTCTCAGAGTCGGTTCAACATCTTTTGAACAGTTTGGACTAACAATATCCTGATTGAGATCAGTGAAACTTGAACTCGACCAGGATTTGATAATCTTGTATTGGAGTCATTGATATTTTGTTCAATGTTAGGCAAATTTCATTCGGTGTTATACTTGGTGAACTGGGAACACCTAATGATTGAAACCCTGATGGATTTGGGTCTGTTCTCACTGGTTCTGTTATATCTCTGTGAACTGGATATTTTCTCAAGCTATTGACATGCTTGTACAAAATTTTATTATCCATTTTACAAGATATGTTACAGCACTAACATTTTAAGAATGTAACCTTCTTTCCATTTATCGTCAATATATGGACCCAATTTTCCCACCAGAACTTTTTCTCCAACATTGAAAATTACCGGTTTGACAAAATCGAAAGTTTTATTGAAAAGTACTTTACCCCCTTTTTTGGGTTTCAACAAGTCGAGACGCGTTTTTGGCTTGATTTTAAAAATCATATCATTAGGACTACATCCTGTACTGGTACAAGGAGTATTTCTATAACTAAACAAAAAGTTAACCATCTGTTGCTCCATTGTGAGAGTGGATTTTTGTAATAAAAACTTGTCTAGAGCTGATTTTACATTCTGTACATGACGTTCAGCCAAACCATTAGATTGTGGATGATAAGGAGGTGATTTTAACACATTGACACCGTTAGCCCGACAAAAATTCGTAAATTCGTTCGAATTAAATGGCGGTCCATTATCACTAACAATAGTATCTGGTAATCCCATTATAGAAAAAGTTAATTTTAATTTTTCAATTGTATGCTTGATATTCGTACCCTTCGACATTGAATGAATATCAATCCACCTCGATTTACTATCCACAATCAACAAGAATTGACAACCATTTTTCTGAAAAAAATCAATGTGAACTCTTTGAAATACATTATCAGTGTTTGGCCAGGATATCAAAAACTTTTCGTGATTTTTCTGACCTAGTTGACATATATCACAGTTATTTACAAGAGTTTCAATATTCTCTTGCATTTTTGGCCACCAGAATGAAGATCTAGCTAACATTTTACTTCTAACAATCCCCAGATGATCTTCATGAAGTAAATCTAAAACGTTTTGGCGCAAGGATTGCGGTATAACAACTTTAATACCCACCATCAGGCACCCTTCTTCAACGGATAACTCATTTCGCTTCAAATAGTAAGACCTCAAGTTACAATCTACTTTGGAAGGCCAACCGGTTTTTACATAATCCATTATCTTTACTAAAATCGGATCTTTGCGTGAAACTTCCGCAATGTCCTCATATGATAACGGCAATTCTGTAACCAAATTGAATGAATTCAAAGAACTATCAACCTCTGTTGAATCCTGTAAAGGTAATCTAGACAACATGTCCGATTCAAATAGTTGCGAACCCTTACGATATTCTATCTTATAATCGTAGGCTGATAATATTACATTCCACCGAATTATTCTCGAAGCCGACATAACAGAAATGGGCCTATCAGGATTGAATAATACCTTCAAAGGTTCATGATCAGATACCAATATAAATTGTCTACCGTACAAATACTTATGAAATCGTTTAAGGCATTCTGCCTTGATTGCTAAAGCTTCTCTTTCAAGTTGAGAATAATTTTTTTCAGCGGTTGATAACGTGCCTGATACGAATAACACTGGTTTTTCAACACCATCGATCCTGTGACTCAAAACACCCCCTACACCATAGGAACTTGCATCACATGACACTACTATTGTTTTATTTGGGTCATAGTGCACGAGAACCTGATTCGTCGCAATTAAATTTTTACTAAGCTTAAAAACTCTGCGACAGACAAGATCAAATTTGAAATCCTCGTTTTTCTCCAATAATTTATAAAGAGGTTTCAACTGCGTTGACAACATTGGTATAAATTTTCCGTAATAATTTAATAAACCAAGATACGCTCGTAACTGAGTTAAAGTTTGAGGTTCTGGAGCCTCTTTTATTGCACGTATTTTATCCTCAGTTGGATGAATCCCCTCTTTATCTATCATATGCCCCAAGTATTCAACTTGCTTTTCGAAAAATTTGCATTTTTCCCCATTAACCTTTACATTATAGTAACACAATCTCTTCAAGACAATTTCTAGAGTACTTCGTGCTTCCGTTAAATTATTATTTGCTATCAGAATATCATCGAGATAACATTTAACATTAGGTATTCCGCTCAAAATTTGATCCATAATTGATTGAAAAATAGATGGCGCTGATGCTATTCCATATGTCAGTCTCGTGTATTGGTACAAACCAACATGAGTATTGATGGTTAGAAATTTCTGAAAATCTGGATGAACTTTTAACTGTTGATAAGCACCTGCCAAATCTAAAACCGTGAAGATTTTACCCCCTGCCAAACTTGCAAAAATATCTTCTGGAGTTGGTAACGGATACTGATCAATATTGAGTGCTTTATTCACAGTGATACGGAAATCTGAACAAATTCTAACATCACCATTTTTTTCGATACAACTACGATGGGTGAGGCCCATTCGCTATGCCTCACAGGTTTCAGAATACCTACCTGAACCATTTGTTTGATTTTTTTTTCAACCAATGGTTTCAGGGCATAGGGCATAGAATAAGCTTTTTTGACTACCGGAAAGACATTTTCTTTTATGTTGAATTTGACATGAAAATCTTTGATAGAACTACATAAGTTCGAATCAAATACACTTTTATACTTGATTTTCAACTCATCTACAATATTGATTGTGTCTCCTTTCGAGATCGTATTGACATCCTGACTATTCAAACCGAAACCAGTTTGCCAATCAGGAAAAGAACATTCAACCAATTTCTACCCAATAATGGTACAAAATCCTTATTTGATTCGATTACTGTCAGAATTAAATGATGGTTTTGATCACCATGATTTACGTCAACTTGACACTCACCCAAAGCATTGATACCCTGACCTGAAACTACATTGAGTTTATACATTACAGGTTCCAAAGGTAAATTCAAAATACTCTTATATTTATTGAAGGACATTACCGATTTGCATGCGCCTGTGTCTACTTCAAAAGCTACCCTTTTACCATTCAAACCCAACCAGATATGATGTGGTGCAGCTAAACTGACATGCATATTATTCAAATTGAACAAATCGCTGTTTACTTCTTCAAACGAGATTTCGTTCTGACCTTCTTCTTCAACTGCGGCTACTGTCGTGGCTCTTTTGGATGGACATAATTGCTTAACATGCCCCAACTTGAAACAAAATAACATTTCCATCTGACTGCTGGACACTTATCTTTGGGATGACTTCTACCACATTTATCGCAACTACCAGCACTGGATTCTTTTTTTTCCTGCCTTTCCTCCGGGCTGATTTTAACAACTTCTTTTGGCCTTATTTGCTGCCTGAACTTTTGTTTCTGCTTTTGAACGTAGTTGACACTCCAACTAGTATCGCAGTCTGATAACGTTTTAACTTGCCTCTCCGCCAACTCTGAAGCTTGAGCTGACTGACATGCCTCTGTGAAAGTTAATTTGACTTGAGACAAGAGTTTTTTTTGTATATTTTCTGACTGCATCCCACAAACGAACCGGTCTCTCAGAGCATCATCTAGAAACGATCCAAACTTACATGTGTTAGCCAATTTGCGTAATTCGACTATATATTCTGCAATACTTTGGTCTAACTTTTGGTGACATTTATTGAAGATGAATCTCTCGTAGATTTCCGTGACAGGTGGGCAATAATGCTTCAAAAGACACTCTTTCACTTCGGTATATTTCAGCTCACTAGGCTTTTTCGGAGCTGCCAAATTTTTCAGCGTTTGGTATACTTGTGTACCCGCCAGGGTAATGAACAGAGATACTTTCATTTCCTCTGGAACAATATTAACCTTGAATAAATGCTCCATCCGTTCCAAATAGGTTTCAAATTCTTCGGCTCCACCGTTGAAAGGTTCAATATTACCTATCAGGGCCATCGTTTCATTCAAAAATTGTCCGATTTCTGTCACTGTCCAATTGACAACTTTTCGTTGTATACTCCGAAACTGATATGTATAATTCTCTCGAATTCGTCGCCAAAATGTTGTGTATTTAACTCAATACACTAAATGAAAAATTGTGGGTTCTTTGAAGAATTATAATTAATATCGTAACATCGATACACTTGGACTTTACAAGCAAGAACCATCTCTGATTTCTGTGTTCGGAAATGTTACCCCCACCACACAAGTACTTCTTTATTTATATATCACTCCAGATACTGAATAAACCAGTGGCGTACATAACACTAACATAACTTTGTCAGGAGTAACCATACCACTGAAGTCATCCATATCGATGCTTGGTATTACTATCAGCAATAACCTTTCCTGGGAAAATCACGTGAGGTCCATTGCCAAAAGTGCATCCCAAAAACTTGGTTTTTTGTTTCGTGCCAAGAGCTATTTCACCCCCACCCAGCTGCTTATGATCTATAAGGCACAGATCCGACCGGTCCTGGAATACTGTTCCCATATTTGGAGCGCGGCACCTAAACATATCCTGAGGCTATTGGATTCTGTCCAAAAGGGCAATTGTTCTGTCGGTGATGCCTCGCTTACAAACTCGCTCACTTGTCTGGAACACCGTAGAAAAGTTGGCGATTTGTCTCTATTTTATAGATATTTTCATGGGCGATGCTCTTCTGAAATATCAACAATCGTTCCTGCTTTGGCAGTCTCTTCGAGACTAACCCGTCAAGTTCAGTCATCACACCCCTTCGTGGTCACTTTGGAGACCTGCAGAACATCACTTTCCAAAGACTCGTTCATCCAACGAACAGCGAGGCTTTGGAACTCATTGCCTAGGGAGGTGTTCCCCGAGGCATACAACCTCCAGAAATTTAAGAAGAACACCAACTCCTACCTTCTTTCTCTTGGTTCCCACGATGTTCTCTGAACATTACAGGATATCCCTTTTCGTGGGAACCAGAACATAAAAAAAAAAGTTGTTGATAAACATAATGGCGATTTTTTTTAAACAAATAATTTCAATCTAACAAAGATAATATTTATGTCTCGAAATTGGGATCAAAATAAGTGGATTCAATGAAAAGAGTTTCAAGACACACCACAATTACTCAGGATGAACACGTAGGAATGGAAAGTCCAAGAAAAACAAAAACTATATCACAAATTCTATTTCATGTCTTTGAATATCTCCCAACAAGATTTCATATTTTCATACATCAAACAACTTCAACGCTCAAAAAAGAATAATGTTACCCATTAATTCCCGAATGGCCAAATCATTATTGATTGGAATTCGAATAGGTGGAAGGAACATCAGATTAAATCCACGCTAATGGCTCCTGATTTGACTTTGTTTTCGAAAAGTTTAGTCTAGTTTGTTTTTATCATGACATACTTTCTATGTCAAGACAATAAGTTGATAATAAGCATAATAGCGATTTTTTTTAAGCAAATAATTTCAATCTAACAAAGATATTATTTATGTCTGGAAATTGGGATCAAAATAAGTGGATTCAGTGAAAATAATATCAAGACATACCACGATAACTCAGGATAAACACGTAGGAATGGAAATTCCAAGAAGTGATTGAATTTTTTTTAAATTAATTGGGTATTATTTTACTTTTCACATTCAATAATATTTCCTCAGAAAACTGTATTCTTGGGGAAATCAGAAGATACGATTTATCATTACGCCCTTAGTCTTAGACAAATTGAAATTAGTTTTCCTATGCCATTTGTAAGGTACCCATGAGGCGACGCCTATGATATTTACTTATGAAAAGTTTGTTACCGGTCCACAAGTAAGGAGTGATAAATTGGAATTCCACCTAATTACGAATGAAAACGGAAATACCCGACAATATCTCTTCTAAACATGATCCAGGGTACGATGTAAATAAATAATGCCAGGTATGTTGCATTCAAGAAAAGGACAGAAAAGGCATCTCTATATCTCTTATTGCTCTGAGGAAAAAACAAGTTCATATTAATGGGTGAAGTGAATAAAAATAAGTATTTGCTGAAACTAAGCTGCGAGTCTGGTGAATAAAAATGTAAGAAAAACTAACCCTAGCATTAACTAAGAAATATCATGATGACTAGTTATTACTAATATTCTAGGTGAATAAAAATGATCGGTCGTAGTAAATACTTGAAACTTTCCAAGTCTTGTCTGGGGTATACTAGTTTTCAGTTTAGTTTCAGCTATGGCGATGTTCGTGCAGGTTCGTAAGATGAAAGTTTACCCCAAATTTTGAAGCTAGCTGGTTGTAACTAACTAGTATTCACTTGATTACTATCGTTCCGGACGTCCATCGTCTTAATGTATTCAAAAGGTTTTCACGACGTTTCGAATGCTTGTATCTGCATTCGTCTTCAGGTGAATACTTTTAGTATTCACTTGTTTTAATCATTTCACCCAATGTGGCATTCGAGCAACAGACGATAACAAAAGTTTTTAACAAAAAATCAAACCGATGAAATACGGAACTGAAAAGTAAAAAATAAAATAAACCTTCTTAGTCTCAATAACTAAGCTCCTAAACTAATGTAAGTAACTAATTTGTAAGTAACTAATTTTGAGTCGGCGCCAAACAGACAAGCAAATGAATTAGGTAAGGCGTGAAATGATGGCATCGAGTTGCGCGGTGATATTCTGATAATGTTTTTGAAGTAATTTAATGATCTTCGTTGATTGTTCGTTTGGCGCCGACTCAAAAGTAGTTACTTACATTAGTTTAGGAGCTCAGTTATTGAGACTAAGAAGGTTTATTTTATTTTTTACTCTTCAGTTCCGTATTTCGTCGGTTTAATTTTTTGTTAAAATGTTTTTATTTTTCAATTTTTTGTGGTTGAAATCTACTAATTACTACCTACTTGTTTTTTGAATTCTTTCAAAATACTTACTTACCCACCTTACTTCAACTATCACCAGTCAAATAATATGATTATCTATTTTGAAAAGGGAAACATTCTCAATTGAATATTGATAGAAAGATTTTTCTGTGAATATCTATCAGATGTAGTTCAATGTCCAGCGTGGCTTTAGCCGGGCAAGTAGTTGTTTTCTATTAGACATTCACAAAAAATAACTTCATTTTAATCGTGGATTTTTCAATTCACAGAAAAATCTTTCTATCGATATTCAATTGAGAATGTTTCCCTTTTCAACATGAATACCCCCACAAGAGGTTATCTTGACGATGGAAGATAGTGACTAAAGTTTATCTCCCAGTCGCAGATGATTCCACATCTGATTTTATGAACATCCTGTTTATATTTTCAACAAATCAATGATTATCTACTTTTACTATTTGTTGTAATATAAATTATTTTTGTTGTTCTGGTTAGTTCATTCCATTACTTTGTATATTATGTATAACGTCATTTCTAGTTCTCCGTTCGGATTCAGAGAAGGAAAGTCAACAGAAGATGCGATTTATTATCTTACAAGTAATATTTATAATGCATTGGACAAAAAAAAACCTGCCTTGTGTATCTTTGTCGACCTTTCAAGAGCATTTGATACGGTATCTCATGAAAAGCTTTTGAACAAACTAGAATGCTATGGAATAAGAGGAAATATTCATAAAATCATAAAAAATTATTTATCAGACAGCGAACAAAAAGTTGACATAGGTGGTACTCTCAGTGATCCTATGACTGTTACATATGGCGTACCTCAAGGAACAGTACTGGGTCCTCTTCTATTTATAATTTATATGAACAGCATTTCTCACCTTGATACCAAGGGAAAAATCATAAGCTTTGCAGATGACACTGCAATAATATATGAATCTGATACTTGGGTGAACTTGAAGACAGAAGTTGAAAATGATTTCAGTAAAATAGGTAAGTGGTTAAGGTATAACAAATTAACTCTGAATTTAGATAAAACAAAGTACTTATCATTTACTTCGTATTCCAATCACTTACCCAATATGGGTTCATTACGTTTCGGAAATAACTCAGAAATTCCGGAAGTAAACTCCATCAAATACTTAGGCATTGTGATAGACAGACATCTTAGATGGGATCTTCAAATTAAAAATATAGTAGGAAAACTGAGAGGTCTTTTATTTAAATTCAAATACTTCAAAGAATTTTTAGATGTAAATCATTTGAAAGTATTATACTATGCTCTGGTACAGTCACATATGTCTTACTGTATAATTGGCTGGGGAGGTGTTAACGATTATCACTTGGAAATGCTGAACGTTATCCAGAAATGGATACTGAAAATCATCCTTGGAAAAAGAGCTACATATTCCAGTGAAAATTCATTTGAAGAGGCCAATATATTTGACGTAAGGCAGGCTTACTGCATCAACTTATTAGTTAATGTAAAAAACAATAAAATACAACTTGAATCTGTCGATCACAATTATAGTACCAGGAACAAACAAAAAAAGATACCTAGATCGGAAAAAGCAATTGGACAACGATGTTCAAATTACCTCGGACCTCGCCTACATAATATGCTACCAGAGTTTATAAAAAAAATAAGTTCTATTATGCACAAAAAACTTATAAAAACTTGGATTTTTCGTTCCGAAAGGACATTGTTTCATGATTTTGTCAACCAAACTTTCAAAAAGTGATTAAAGTTAAAACACCAATCGTTTATATATAGCATGCATATACGCAAAGCTGACAACAAACAGAATATGAGACAATACCCGAATATGACCTACACCCCGAATATGACGTACCTACACCTCAATTATGATAAACATACCTACTGCAAACGATATTCAGCCTAAATATGACATTTACTACAAGTATCACAAGGATAAGAATATCTATTTACTATTTTATTTATACATTCATTAGTTGAAACTTCTTTTACCAAATTTATATATTTATGTGCTTCAAAATATGTATTTTTTTTTTCATTGTATATTATAGTGTTATACTACTTAGTTTTAAGTTCAATATCACATACAAGCGATAGTTTTATACTGAAGCTTCGTGATTTTCTTCCTGTTTATTCACTTACAATTAATATATATCTGTACTTCAATTATTGTAAAATTTGAACTTTCGTGAATAATCATTATTATTATTATTATTATTATTATATCATTCCATCCTCTCATAGAATATAATGATTGTGACTGATGTAGCAGAACAAACTTAATGACAGTAGCGATCTGTCGTTGTCAACTACATATGTGTGCCAATGTTCACAAGTAAAAAATCAATTATCCCCTATTTTTCTACCCGTGAGGGTGGATCATTCCATTCGAAATCCTAATATGATCAACTATGAGGTATACCCTATCCAATGAATGAAAAATCATCCAAATCGAAGATCCCAGTACAAAGTTATGACTGATAGAATCGGTTAACGGACCAGAATTCAGAAGGAGAGTGCTACCCTTAGGGGTGGATTTCATCTTTTAAATTCAAATGGGACCAACTACAAACTACACCCTGTCCACTGAAGGAAGAATTATCGGAATCGGACGTCTCAGTAAAAAGTTATGCGTGGTCATACATAAAAAAATATACCGGGTGTCCCAGTATACCTGTTCCAATGGATTATCTCAGCCATTTCAAAAGATACAAATTTGAAAATTTCATGATCTCCAATTCGTTCAAGGAACCTTCAACTGAGGAAAACAAAAATTGAAAGTCACTTCCGGTTTGACCGGAAGTGACTCTGACTTTTTTATTTCAAATAACACCCTGTATATTTTTTGCAATTTTTTATCTCTACTCAAAATTATCTCTCCAACGATGTATCACACTTTGTATTTTACATTTGATTCGATGGAGAAAACGTCAATTGAAATTTCATATTGAAAGAATTGCAGTAGGCTATGATATTTTGTGTAATCTTCGTCCATAGCATTTTTTCTTTTAAAGACAGTACGCTTTCTATGAAATGATCCACTTGTTGCCAAATTCGAAGCCAAGCTTGTGAAATACATAGCGCTTGGCATTCGTCTATCAGGGTATTTCTCTCTGTATGCACGTAGGGCAGCCCGACGATTATTTTCGCATTTTCCATAAATCAGTATCATATCCAATTTCTCTTGATTAGTGAAGTTATCATCATTCTCACGGCTATTCATTCTTGAATGTTGGTTTCTCTGACACGCACACAACTATTGAGAATCATTAACTGTCAAAGTTATAAACAAATGTATTCAAAAGTTTCCATGGCACACTAAGGTTTTCATTTAAGAATTATTAATTCTTCCAGTTCTACTACAATTCTAATAATTTGAAATTTGACGTTCTCTTCATCATCTCAAATGAAAATTTTATGAATTATCAATTATTATTGAAGTCAAAATCAAGATTACACAAAATATCATAGCCTACTGCAATTCTTTCAATTTGAAATTTCAATTGACGTTTTCTCCATCAAATAAAATGTAAAATACAAAGTGTGATACATCGTTGGAAAGATAATTTTGAATAGAAATAAAAAATCGCAAAAAATATACAGGGTGCTATTTGAAATAAAAAAGTCAGAGTCACTTCCGGTCAAACCGGAAGTGACTTTCAATTTTTGTTTTTCCCAGTTGAAGGTTTCTTGAACGAATTGGACATCATGAAATTTTCAAATTTTTATCTTCCGAAATGGCTGAGATAATCCATTGGAACAGGTATACTGGGACACCCGGTATACGCGTCGACTAGAGAACCTCCTCCTTTTTGGTTTCGTCGGTTAAAAAGTATGAAAGAGCATTATCATTGTGCCTAAATTGTGAAACACTAATGGTAAAATTTGAAATTTGGCTGGATCGGCGAGTGGATTTGTATATTATTTCACGTTTTAGTCTACTCGACAAGTTGAAAATGGTCTAAAATAGAGATACTGCTCTCAAAATTATGTGTGATAGCTCATTGGATCCGGAATAACGCCTAGAAAAATGTGCCAGAAGCGTGTATTAGCACATAAAAAATTGCAAATGTATAAACAATTGAAGATGAAAAAAAAATGTCATTTCGTTTTTTGCCAATATTTCATAAACTATTGATATTTAAGAAATTTCACGGAACTCTATCTCCATTATTTATAATTTTAATTTAACGCTGAAAATGGGTCTCCGAGCGACATTTTTAGGTTGCGCGCGCGGCGTCAAAAGCGAGTACGACACATCAATTAATTTATTTAAGGTACTAAATATTTTTTTTTTAATTTGAAAAAATTATGGTGTATTCGGAACACTATGAATAATTCATTCCCGTTGGAAGTTTTACCTAAAGTTGATTTTTCAACAAGTTAAACGATTGTTAACTAACAAAATTTTCTCGAACTTCTGTCTTAATTGTAAATGAATTTTTTTTTTAAATAATTGTCGTACAAATTTTTCGCTCCGTAGAGCCCTTCTTATATACATACTTAACAAGATCACGCCATGAAAGTTGAAAAAATATTCATACTTTGTTTAGAATAATTTTTGTATTAACAAAAACAAAAAAATCCAAGTAATGTTGTTAAAAAAAATATTTTTTCCTAAATCATCATATTATCGTTATTTTATCAATACAAGATATGAATTGATTCGCAAAAAAAAAATTTTCTCGCCATTTGTTGATAAATTTTTTATAAACAAATTGATTATTTCAATATTTTTGAAATTTTTTTTCCACAACTTCATTATATTACAAATATTATGATTTTTGAAAAAAAAAGTTTTCCTCAATAACAATTTTTAATTGTTTATAATAGTTTTTTTTATATTACCATTGTTTAAATAATTAGTTAAGAAATAAAAAAAATTCTAAAAATCATAATTGACAGTCCTCTATGAAGTAACAAAAACATATTTTTTTTTTATCAACAATTCCATTGTTTATTAACTTACCAATTAGTTATGAACAAATTTTTAACTTTGTTAGATTTTTTCTCTGAAACTTCCAAAATTTACGAAAATAACCATATATAACAAAGTATAGAAAAAAAAAATTTCCAATTTTTTATTGTACTTTGGGAATTCGAATTGGGAAAAATTGGGATTTTTTTTTCTATACTTTGTTATATATGGTTGTTTTTGTAAATTTTAGAAGTTTCAGAAAAAAAATCTAACAAAGTTGAAAATTTGTATATAACTAATTGGTAAGTTAATAAACAATGGAATTGTTGATAAAAAAATAATCCGTTTTTGTTACTTCATAGAGGACTGTCAATTATGATTTTCAGGAAAAAAATTATTCCTTAACTAATTATTTAAACAATAGTATTATAATAAAAACGATTATAAACAATCAAAAATTGTTATTAAGGAAAACTTTTTTTTTCAAAAATCATAATATTTGTAATATAATGAAAAAAATTAAAAAATTTCCAAAGGGGGAAATTTTTTTTTTTTTCAAAAATCATAATATTTGTAATATGATGATTAAGAAAAAAAATATTTTTTTAACAACATTACTTGGATTTTTTAGTTTTTGTTCAAGTACAAAAATTATTATAAACAAAGTATGAATATATTTTTAACTTTTATGGCGTGATCTTGTTGAGTATGTATATAAGAAAGGCTCTAAGGAGCGAAAAATTTTACGACAATTATTTAAAAAATTTCATTTACAATTAAGACGAAGTTCGAGAAAATTTGTTAGTTAACAATTGTTTAACTTGTTGAAAAATCAACTTTAAGTAAACTCCCAACGGAATGATATTCATAGTGTTCCGAATACACCATAATTTTCAAATAAAAATATATATTTAGTACCTTAAATAAATAATTGATGTCGTACTCGCTTTGACGCGCAACTAAAATGTCGCTCGGAGACCCATTTTCAGCGTTAAATTAAAATTATAAATAATGGAGATAGAGTTCCGTGAGTTCGGAGTTTTTTATTGGAAATTTCCTCCTCTTTCAGAATTTCCCTTCGAAATTTCTTAAATATCAATAGTTTATGAAATATTGGCAAAAAAAGAAATGCCATTTTTTTTTCATCTTCAATTGTTTATAACTTTTCAATTTTTTATGTGCTAATACACGCTTTTGGCACATTTTTCTAGGCGTTATTCCGGATCCAATGAGCTATCACACATAATTTTGAGAGCAGTATCTCTATTTTAGACCGTTTTCAACTTGTCGAGTAGACTATTTCACAAATATGCGAAATCTGATCAAGGAATGGCATATTCATCACAAAATTGCTCATTTCTCCACCCATTTCATCACATGACATCGGACAAAGTTTCTGAGATTCTGGAAGTGAGTTTGTATATGTCTATGTAGGTACCTACTGTGGAATTGCACTGTCCACTGGATTTGAAGTCATGTTTAACATTTTCCACTTTCGTATATTAATTATTCATTATCCGTCAATCAATTTCGTGTTTTAATTATTCATTATGCCCTATATTGTGATAATGTTGACCTTTTCGTATGATGATACACTTTTCGACTCTCTGCCCTTTTATTCATCATTCATTTGTTCTTTGGTTTCAGTATTGACCAAACCCAAGAATGGAATATCCACACAACATCCAAGAATACCAAAGGGAAGGTAACGATATAACTGCTTCGGATATGATAGTTCCAGAGGAAGATAGCGATCTCCTGGAATTCTACAAAGATTCCACTGTTTTTATCACAGGCGCTACTGGTTTCTTGGGCAAATTATGTATGGAAAAGCTATTGCGGGTTTGCACAGTCAAAAGGATTTACGTACTGGTCAGGCCGAAGAAAGGAAAAGATATTCAGAAGAGGTTCGAGGAATTATTCGACGAACCGGTAAGTATTTCAATAGGTGGAATCTTCCGAATTGTTGATAATTCAATGCTCTCGTTTCTAACTAAAAATTAATCTCTCTCCTCCCCTACCGAATTGAATTGCAATTTTGTGGACTATTCTGGGGTAGAATAATACGATAACATAGGATTTTTGATTCTCAATTAGTGTTAGATACCTTGAATGCCAGGTGTACTGTACATCCGTAGAATCTGTGGAACATTTAACTGCAATGATTTTAGCAGCATGTGTGTTGATCTAGGATACACCCTGTATAACCACGTGTTATTGAAAAAGGAAACATTCTCAATTGAATATTGATAGAAATATTTTTCTGTGAAGACTTAGTGAATGCGATGTCTCTCCTGCGTCAATGTTACGAATGATTTCTGGTGAGTACTCTCTTTTGGAAAGCATTCTTCTTTGCCTCATTCATCTTTATGAGTTCTTAATCAAGACTGGAATAGAAAATCAAATAACTATCTGAATGAAAATGCAAATTTTCAATTTCAGATTTTTTCTTTTGAGTTAGGGCCTTTTCAGAATATCTATCAGATGTAGTTCAATGTCCAGCGTAGCTTTAGCCGGGAAAGTAGTTGTTTTCTGTTAGACATTCACAAAAACTAACTTCATTTTATTCGTGGATTTTTCTATTCTCAGAAAAATATTTCTATCAATATTCAATTGTTTCCTTTTTCAACATGAATACCCCACAAGAGGTTATCTTGACGATGGAAGATAGTGACTAAAGTTTATCTTTCAGTCGCAGATGATTCCACATCTGATTTTATGAACATCCTGTTTATATTTTCAACAAATCAATCTATCATACCCCATGACAGGTTTTAATGTCAGAAAACACTAATTTCAAAGTGTCTCTCCAAAAGAAATGATTCTAACTTTTTCCATCTTTGCAAAGTGAGATTGCTCCTTGAAAATGTGTTTTCCATTTCTTTCGGTCTTCCTGATGATCGTGGAAGCGTGAAATAGATTTTCGTCGACAATAATATATTGAAGACCTAGTGAATACGATGTCTCTCCTGCGTTAATGTTACGAATGATTTCTGGTGAGTACTCTCTTTTGGAAAACATTCTTCTTTGCCTCATTCATCTTTATGAGTTCTTAATCAAGACTGGAATAGAAAATCAAATAACTATCTGAATGAAAATGCAAATTTTCAATTTCAGATTTTTTCTTTTGAGTTAGGACCTTTTCAGAATATCTATCAGATGTAGTTCAATGTCCAGCGTGGCTTTAGCCGGGGAAGTCGTTGTTTTCTGTTAGACATTCACAAAAAATAACTTCATTTTAATCGTGGAAAAATCACAGAAAAATATTTCTATCAATATTCAATTGAGAATGTTTCCTTTTTCAACATGAATACCCCACAAGAGGTTATCTTGATGATGGAAGATAGTGACTAAAGTTTATCTTTCAGTCGCAGATGATTCCACATCTGATTTTATGAGCATCCTGTTTATATTTTCAACAAATCACGTGTTATTCTTGCGTACCTTGGGTTTGTGTATAGCTAGATGATACTTGCTTGGTAGTTGGGTAAATCCCTACCACACACCTCTTCTGTGGATGACTTCATACTGTAAGAGAAACCTGGATTCTCAGTTTGTTTCAAATAAATAATATTTTATTCCATTGAGACCATTTACATGATATCAGGAAAAGTCAGTAGAGAAAAGAGAATACACAAAGTATGTTATATCATAGATAAGTATATAAAGAAATACAATTGTGTTAAAGCTACATTCCATAAATTCATTCAGATTATAGAATGAGTATTGCCACAGGATATCTTTGAGAGATTTTTTGAATACATTAAAGTTTTGGATTTCTATAATAGAGCTTGGTAGGTTATTATACAACTAGATGCCAGTATAAGATGGACTCTTTTAAAAAAAAGTTGTCCGATGAGGCGGTATGCGAAGAAGATTACCATGCCTTGTCTTATAGTTATGATCGTCAGCACTTTGATTGGAGTCTTTCAGATTATTTTTAACGAATAGAATATTTTTGTAGATATAGATACAGGGGAGAGTTAGAATTTTGTTTGATTGGAAGAGGCCCCTACAGGAAGTTCTCTTATGTATCCCAAAGATAAGACATATTATTTTTTTTGTAGAATAAACAATTTTGTTGAAAATCTAGAGTTTTCCCATATATTAACATAATAGGATAATTGAGAGTATGTCATCGCATAGTAGATATTTATTAGTTGTTGTTGAGAGAGTATATTTGTAAGTTGTAAGATTGCATAGTAGCTGCCACATATACTCTTTGATATATGCCTGAAAAGAGAGTGATGAGTCAAGAAAGGTTCCAAGGAATTTTGGTATCTCAGAGGACGTCAAATCAATATTTTCACTATGTATATCAAAAGAAGTGTTGGGATCATTGGTTATGTTGAATTTCATTAGAACCGTTTTCCCATGATTCAGAATTAGCTGATTGTTCAAACACCATTTGGTGAATTTATTATATAGTACACTTAAGTTGTCTGCCAGTTCTTCAGGAGAATTGCCACAAGTTGCAAAGGAAACATCGTCCGCATATATAACCTTACACTTCGTTTCCATAAATTCTGGTAGGTCATTAATAAACATTATAAAAATAAGTGGACCCACTACAGAACCCTGTGGAACACCCATGTTAACAATTGCCTCATTTGACTGAGTTTGGTTTATTTTCACTGCTATTTTCCCAAATCTTAAGTATGACATCAGCCAAGTCAGCACGTTTCCACGAAATCCCAAGGCTAATAGTTTTTTTCACAAAATCTAAATTGAGGCTATCAAGAGCATTAGTGAGATCAAAGAATAGTGCCCCAACAATTTTCTTATTATCAAAATATTTATATATAAATTCGACAAATGCATAGTCTGCACCTTCTGTTGATCTCCCAGGGTAGAAACCGTTTTGACATTTTGTTACAATATTGTGTTTATCCAGGTAATTAACCATTCTATTATTAGTAGATTCTTCGACAATTTTACACATCACATTTGAAACAGTTATCTGTCTGTAGTTGTCCATACTCAGGGGGTAATCTTTTTTGTAGATAGGAGTAACCAGTCCAGTTTTCAGTTCTTCCGGAAACTGACCAGTTTCAATTGAGATATTTATCAGTTCAGACAGAGGCAGTGCAATGTGTTGAGCTATATATTCAATTACTTTTGTTGATATACAGTCAATACCACTCGAGTAGGTATTTTATAGGCTACATATTATCTCAAAGATCTCCTGAGGTGTAACAGGGGTAAAAAAGAATGAATTTTGTACAAGACTTTATGGAATTTTAATTTTTTTTCCGTTTCATAATCTTACAGAGGTGCTGAAATGGTTAACAAAACTATTCGCAACATCAAGGTCCCTATCAACTATTGACCCATTGATATTCAATTTCATTTCTCTTATATTATTATTATTTCTTTGAAGTCGAGTATTATGATTCTTCCGTGAAAATCTAAAAATTCAAGATGGCGGCCGAGTTTTGTGATTATGGTCTGATTCTATTCAAAATTGGTATGTGAGGGTTTTTATGGTTGAATATTATGATTCTTTTGTGAAAATTGAAAAATTCAAGATGGCGGCTTTGAAATGGCGGCCGAGTTTTGAGATTATGGTCTGATTCTATTCAAAATTGGTATGTATGGGTTTTTGGGGTCGAGTATTATGATTTTTTTGTGAAAATTGAAGAATTCGAAATGGCGGCAATTAGTCATTATATTGTGTATTTCAGAGTTTTGAACCATTGAAGAGGAAGAAGCCGGACTTTAGGGAGAAAGTGCGTACAATCAGTGGTGATGCTAGTCTACCGGATCTGGGAATCAGTAAGCAAGACCAAGAAATGCTTATTTCAGAGGTGGATTGTATCATCCATTGTGCTGCGACTGTCAGATTCGACGAGAGCATCAAACTTGCCACGTATATCAACGTCAGAGGAGTCCGAGACTTACTTAGGTTATCCAAACGTATCAAAAATTTGAGGGTGAGTTTTGAAATGAACAGGGCCGGATTGAAAGGTGTGGAGGCCCTGGGGCAACAAAGGAGTGGAGGCCCCTGATTATTTTTCAAACAAGTTTTTTTTTTCTATTTATTGCGGAACAAATCAAATTATTTCGACACGAGCATATGTAGGTATAATAAAATACAAGAAATAAATTAAATTACAGCGTAAACAAAGGGATTCTTGCGAGCTTTTTTCGACGAAAAATCATTGATAATTTCGGTCAAATCCAGCATCCGGAGAAAATCATTCTCAATGCTAAGACGCGATAACTTTGATAGGCGGCTTTGTCTCATCGTAATTCGCCTATTTTTTTCATTTTGGAAAATAAGCGCTTTCCAGTGCAATTTGACATCATCACATTCTCAGTTGTAATATCACAAGAGAGTGAAAATAATTCGACAGATTTTCGAAAACTTGTTGCCAGGCAATAGACAAGAGAGACCAACTGGCTCGAGTGGCTATTGCCAACAAGTCTGAGAAAGAAATCTAGATAATTATTTTCTACTATATCGAACTCTCGTGTGGTATTCTTTAGATTATTTTTCGATGTTACGATCATAAACACATTTCCTTGCAAAATTATATAATGTTTTTTTTAATTTAAATTAAAAATAGGTTGTCAGACAATAAAAACAAAATACCTCAAATTATTCCGCGACAATTTTCTAGGTAGAATATTCCCACTATTGATTGGCCAAAACGTATATGAATTATTTGAATTGAACGTTTCCATTGGTTTCTAGCAATGTCAAAAAATAATCACTGTAATTTTAATGTTTGAGAATGTAGCTCTGAAATTTTGGTTTTCAAGAATTTGATAGTAGAACATCTTAGATGGATAGATAGATAGTCCTTTTCAGAAGGATTTACCTTTGTTGCGGAATGTCATCTTTCTCTTAGACTCACACTTTCAGATTTCGGGGATTTCTCTGTTACAAGCGCGCCACTCAGCGGACACTTGTCAACGCCAATAAATAAGAAGAACAGGTATAGACGGGCAAAGTGTTTGTAGAATCGGCAGAAAAATAGTCAACAGAATTTGAACTTTTGTTCTATTATGGAATGCGCACAGGGCTCTTATAAATGATTTGATTGCTTATGATTATTGAATTTCATTGTGTATCTAGATCGCTTGTGTCATTCGAAGAATACATCGACAGAAAATCCTTCATTTAATAAAAAAAAATCTATATTTTTTTTTAAATTCAATTGTTCTTGTTTTTACAGCTAATTTCGATACGATATAATATTTTGTATAATAGTATGATGTTTTACTTTGTGATTGTTTCTCGCATATACACATGATTCATCAGATCGAAGATTAATATTAACCATGGATTTTGACAAGAATACGAAACATGTTTTTGAATTTTTAAAACGAAACATGAGAGGAAAAAGTGGGAAAACTGCTCTTTCGTTGTCAGATTTTTTATATATAATTTTGCATATCCTTCGGAATTTGTTAGGAAATTTTACCTAAAAATTTATATTGTGGAGGCCCCTCTCTTGTGGAGGCCCCAAGGCTGCAGCCCCGTTTGCCTCCCTCTTAATCCGGCTCTAGAAATGAAGTCATAGACTGTGAATAGAATTAATTGAGATGTGCTTTTCTTGGTTAACTAGTAGCAAACAGTTGTTTTTATTAGGGGAATTTTCTTGGATTGTAATCATTTGAATTTTTTATGTTTTGTTGTGAACGACGAGGTCAACGAGATGGGTGTAGTGGAACTGACTCAGAATATGGCCGTCAGAGCAGTAAAATTAGTAACCTTAGAAATAGGCATAAAGGTAGATAGACCAGGGTCGATAATTTTATAAACCAAAAAAAATAATAGTAGAATGAAACTTATTGGAAAAGGAAGGGAATATAACAAAAATGAAAGGAAAAATAATTTTTTAAGGGTAAAAAACGGTTTATCTCGATTTCCGGCATAACTACAAGTCCTATGGAAAAAAGTTAAACGGCAAAGTTGTAGATAATAAAAAGATCTACAATTTTGGTGATCACACTTTTTTCAAATAATCTCAAAATTTATGTGAAAAATTCAAATAACCAAGTTTTTGGTTTTTTATTTTTATCTTTTACAAAAAAAATCCACGAAATTTGGTGAAAACTCACCTTTTTATGTCCCAAACACACTGTAATTTTTTCGCTTTAAAATATTTATTTTTCCACCTTATTTTGACTTAATATCGAAAAAGCACCCTTATTTGATATTGAAAACGCCAAAAAATTAAGAAAGCTATTTCTCGCCAGTTACGGAAAGGAAGGTGGTGAGTGAACCTCCTACACCATCTCCAAGGGAATACGAGACAGAAGAAAACCTACCTGGAATAGAAAGTGAGACAGAGGCAGCGAAGAAGATAGAGGAAAACAAAATTGAAGTAGGAAGTGAGAAAAGGGTACTGAGAAAGGAATTCATAATAGCAGAGACAAAAAATACGAAGGAAGAATTGAAGAGGTCTTTCAAAAAAGGAGCTCCTGGCCATACTTCAACAACAGAGACCCCGAAGAAGAGTGTTGCCCAGGGAAGAAGCTTGAGAATTCCAAAAAAACCTTAATAAGGTGAATCATAAACTAAATCAACTCATTTTATCTATACAGCTTTCCAATCTGGCAAAAGACTAACTTTCAACTACTCTATTTGTACAACTTTTCAACCACTATACATGTTTTACATTTCATAATTTTATTTTATCAGTCGTCCATTATATTAGTTAATATTTCGGTAGAAATTTCAAATAATTTTACCTATACAACTTTTTAATATGGCCATAATTTTATATTAGTTTTGAAATATTTTATTTATACAACCCTCTTAACCACTATACAATATTCAGTAGAATTCTCAAATAATTTTATCTATACAACTTTTCAATCTGGCCATAATTTTAATTTTGATTTTATTTTATATTAGTTTTGAAATATTTTATCTATATTTTATCTATATTATATCTATATTTATTTAGTTGATAAGTACTAGTGTATAAGTTAGAGTAATTTCTGTGCACGCAAAAAATTGCTATTGAACTAGTAACCTATAACCCTCTAAATAATCATGGATCCATATATACGGGATTTCACTATAGATAAACTGGAAACATTTGAACTCAGAAATGCATCAGAAACAAAACAAATTCTGAAAATCAATAACAACCATTTAAATTTCACAATAATCCATGATAACATTCGAAGCATATCAAAAAATTTCGACGAACTCAATATTTTCATAAAAGAATTAGATTCATCTTTAGATTGCATAGTACTGAGTGAATGAAATAAACAGCATAAACTCAAAAGATAAGTATGTGTCAACAGAACCAACAGAAATAGCAAATAACTTTAATGACTACTTCATAAATGTAGGTTCGGAATTGTCAAAAAAGATTAATAAAGAAGATGGATATAGAGAAATTAAAAAAATTAATGAAAATTCACTTTTTCTCTTCCCAACAAATCCTTCAGAGATTAAAAGTGTTATATCAGAGCTAAAGAATAAAAAATCGCCTGGACCCGACGATTTGAAATCAGAAACAATCAAAATTATAGTAGACTTCATCAAGATTCCGCTTACATATATCATCAATAAATCATTTGATACTGGTGAATTTCCTACAGCATTCAAACTATCTACTGTTTTTCCAATTTACAAAAATGGTAATAAAACCGAGATGTCTAACTATCGCCCCATAGCATTGATATCTAACTTCAGTAAAATCATTGAGAAAATAATAAAAAAACGACTGAATTCATTTCTGAATAAATACAACATTTTGTCTGATTCACAATTGGGATTCAGGGAAGGAAAATCAACTCAGGATGCTATAAAAAAACTAACAGTTCGAATATACAAGGCTATAGACTTGAAAAAACCTTCCATCGGAGTATTCGTAGATTTGGCAAAAGCCTTCGATACTGTTGATCACTCCATTCTATTGCAAACCTTAGAGGATATGGGTATAAGAGGTACAGTATACAATCTTATGAAATCATATTTAACTGGAAGAAAACAACAAGTGCGAATTCAAAACCACATTAGTAAGGAACAAATGATTACATGTGGTGTACCGCAAGGTACCGTGTTAGGGCCCTTACTCTTTACTGTTTATCTAAACAATCTATTCTTCACAGGAGCTGAATGTGAAATAATAAGTTTTGCGGACGACACTGTCCTGTTCTATGAAAGTGACACCTGGCAGGAGTTAAAACATAAAATCGAAAATGACTTTCCCAATATAATAAAATGGCTGAATTATAGATTGCTGTCAATTAATTTCGGGAAAACCATTTATTTACCATTCAGCAGCAATAAAACTTGTTCACCACACTTCAATCAAATTTCTATCGGTAATAACTTCACCATTATGTCGGCAGATAAAGCTAAGTATCTTGGTATAGTGATTGATAAACACCTCAAATGGAACTCGCATATAGATTATCTAGTAAAAAAACTACGATGTATTCTATATAGATTCAGGAGAATAGCAGACATATTTGGAACCAGACAGCTCAACATTCTTTACCAAAGTTTGATAGAATCACACCTAAAATATGGAATAGTTGGATGGGGAGGAGTTTCTAAAACCTATTTAAAGCCACTTGAAGTAACGCAAAAACGATTCCTAAGAATGATACTTTTCAAAAACAATAGATACGCTAGTGATGCTCTCTATGAAGAGTCTGAGATGTTTGATATCAGACAAATATTCTTTAACCACATCGCTACAACTCAGTTCTCCAATAAGACCGAACTTATTAAACCTTCTCATACCTATACTACGAGACAAAAAAATGATTATTCAGTACCTTTCGCTTCGAAATCAATAGGCCATAAATGCTATAAATTTTTAGCACCAAAAGTATTTAATCTCCTTTCCGAAACACTTCAAAACGAAACGTCAGCATTCAGATTCAAAAAAGATTTGAAACTATTTATAAAACAATCGCCTCGCCATTATATACGGTCAATAATTGAAAATTGAAAGTAATTTGAGAAATTCATAATGTTATCCTAAATGCACTTAGTACTTGTACATTTGTATATTTTAGTATTCTAAAATTTTAAACTCCTTAATATTTATATTTTATATTTTGATATTTATTATTTTACATTTTACATGTTTACACTTTTGAATTTAAGAAAAAACAGAAAAAAAAATATATATAAAAAATACATTTGAAAGTCTTTTACATTATTAACACTTAGAAAGTTCAGAACCAATCATTTTATATATATATATATATATATATATGCAGTATCTATAGTATCTATAATTTGTAATTATATTACCTGCGATTATTTAATGTGTACAAGCGTACATGTGATATGAGCGTGTGTGTATTTGTGTAAATATTGTATGGTAGTCTGTATTAATAATTATACTTATTTTGCTCTCACAATAATTGTATACTTGACTTTTATTTTTAGTAAATTTAGTATAGTATTTTCGAATAATTTGTTTGTATATACTTATGGTATATACGCCCACACACAAGCAGTACCTACTGCTTCCGTGGTATATTTTTGTTTATTCACAATAATGCTGCATTTGTTAAATTATACTCTGTAATTATTTTTTCTTGTGTGAATAAATTATTATTATTCTTATTTTCAATCAGAAATTCTCCCGTCAAAATATCAGGTTTTTTAAAAAAGGCGGTGGGCTTTTTGTTCGTTAAAATCTCTACTTTCTGATAGTGTAAAAAAAATATACATTATGTTCTCAGAAAATGCAAAGAAATAACAGGTAGTAAAGCCCAGACTCTCCTAGCCCCTTCCCCACTTCTCTATGAAATACCTTTTGATGGGCTAAAATTTTCCGTAGGTCACTCAGGTATATAAGTTATCTCAGAATAGCAATAAATAGGCATCTACGCATATAATTTAAAGAAGATTCTACAAATTTCTCAAAATATTGTAGATGTCTTATTAAATTCGGATTCGAGTTTTTTCCGTTTCTTTGCATTTTCTATGATAGTAATGTACTTTTTATACCATCAGAAAGTAGAGATTTCAACGAACAAAAAGCCCACCGACTTTTTTTAAAAAGCTGATATTTTGACGGGAGAATTTTCGATTGAAAATTAGGGTGCTTTTTCGATATTAAATCAAAATAAGGTGAAAAAATAAATATTTTAAATTAAAAAAATCACAGTGTGTTTGGAACATGAAAAAGGAGGTTTTCACCAAATTTCGTGAAAAAAATTTTTTTGTAGAAGATAAAAAAAAAACAAAAACTTGGTTATTTGAATTTTTCACAAAAATTTTGGAGCTATGTGAAAAAAGTGTAAATACAAAAGTTGTAGATCTTTTCA
The DNA here is from genome assembly GCA_018342105.1 of Gonioctena quinquepunctata. Classification (NCBI taxonomy): domain Eukaryota; kingdom Metazoa; phylum Arthropoda; class Insecta; order Coleoptera; family Chrysomelidae; genus Gonioctena; species Gonioctena quinquepunctata. The sequence continues at coordinate 77,985 of JAFIRS010000778.1, read as the reverse complement.
TTACCTACAACTTGGCCATTTCAGTTTTTTCCATGGGACTTGTAGTTTTTCCGGAAATCGAGATAAACCGTTTTCTACCCTTAAAAACTCGCCCCCTTCCACTTCCCGACCTCAGATCGCCCGTAAATTATTTTTCCTTTCATTTTTGTTATATTCTCTTCCTTTTCCGATGGGTTTTATCCTACTATGATTTTTTCTCACTTTTTACCATTTTCAAAGGCTTCAGCACTGGTCTAAGAGGTGGTTATGTGTCCTATGATTATTTGGATGGAAAATGGTAATGGAAACAATCAAGTCAGAGAGTCTAATGAATACATTTTTCCACATTATATATGAGTTCTGCGCCACGTGCGGGTTTATTTTCCTGAAATATGTGTTATGAGCACTCCTTATCAAGTATTTCAAATATAGCCATATGTAAACTGAAACTGAAGAATGCTAATATAATAAATCAATTTTCGTTCGATTTCAAATGCGGTCGCATTAATAGTAAAATTAATATGACCACTCACAAAGTCGATACTTCCCCTATCATTTGTGTCGGTACCTCGAAACGAATTCCCAACCGTATTTTCAGACATTCATAACTAATAGTACGTCGCGACCGATTAATGACCCGCGGTCTTTTGGAAGCGATAATAGGCTTGGTGATATATAATGGCGGCGTGTCAACTCAAACAGGGTACTCGCCGACTCATTAAATATAATTTTATTGTTTTAGGGCGGCATCGTTTGAATACCAACGCTATATATATAAGATTCTCCATACTAGAACTCTCTATCTCCTCTCTTCATTCAGAATCCAGTTGTCGAACGAGTCAGTCAGTACAGAGCTAGTTCTGCTTCATTATGAAGCGACTAGAAGTAAAGTTCAATTTCAATTAGAGAAGATGAAGTCTCATCTTCCTACGTTAAGTAAGCGTAGACTCCGTTCAGATTATCTGAAGTAGCAAATTAATCAACCATATGCAGAATCATAGTGAAAGTGTAACGCATCAGAATTCATCTCAGTAATAACTAAATGAAAGGAATTAATATTTATCAAGAAGCTAAATAATCATATTGCAACAAGTGTACGCGTAATATAATTCGGAAATAAAACGGAATAATTAAGTCTTAATTAAAATATTGTGCATTACTTCAGTGGAGGGTAAGAAATCAAACTGTTTATTTGGCAAGGTATATATGTATAGTGTTATAAGAAAATATTCCATTATTGATTTCATAGTAGAAGAAATTATTGATTCAACAAAAGTAAAATTATTATCAATTGTTTAAAATAACTGAAGAACAGTTATTTTAATTGTCAGCTCATATTGTTTCTCATTTTAAATTATTGTTTATTCAATCTCATTTTGACTTTCTATACATTTTTCTCAGTAAATTATACCAGGTGTATCAATAGTTGTTTTTATATTTTAGAAAATACATATATATATATACAGGGTGTAACTGAATAAGTGTAAAACATTTAAGGAGGTGATTCCTCATCGAAAAAAAGATAGGATCTTTCATATAAAGAAACTTCATTGGAGCATCCCTTGTTAAGATACAGCCCCTTAAAGGGGGTACATAAAATTTGTATAACAATTTTTTTCACAAGCACTGAAAAAGTTACAATATTGAAATTAACCTGACGTTTTGTACTACCAAAAGACACTTAGCCAGTAATTTATTTGGTTTACCCCATGGTTGTAAGGTGAAAACGCAACCCTAAAATTTATTTCCAATGTAACTTTTGTCTTATTATTTGTTTACCATTTAAAAATTTATTTCCGATAGCCTGTTTCATTCTAAACAAAAAATGTCTCCTGGTTTTTGCCCAAAATAAACCAGTAAGCAGCAAAACATTATTTTACGAACAACTACAGAGATACATCGTCATAAATGCGAACTGGATTTATTGTTATTTTGTAGTTAGTACCTGCATTAAACGATTAAAGGGTAATAAACAAAACTAAGTTATTAATAACAAAACACACAACATGTAGAAATCATAGTGAATGTTCAATATGTCTACCTTCAAACATTACGCATGCGTCTAGACGTCGGCGCATTGAGCCACGTATTCGCTCAAATATTCCTGGAGTCTCTCTGATTACCCTGCACGCATCGATGATGCGGTTTCTTAAGTCCTCTACATCGCGAACAGGAGTACGATATACCAAATGCTGTGAATGGCCCCAAATAGAGAAATCGAGAGGATTGAGATCCGGGGATCGAGCGGGCCATTTATGTGGTCCTCCTCGACCTATCCACTGATTTGCATATGTTTCAGTTAAATGCTGACGTGCTATTTGACTAAAATGGGCGGAGCCCCATCATGCATAAAAACATATCCCTTCTGACGCCCAAAGGAACTTCCTCCAGCAGTACTGGATGCACTTCTCTTAAAAATTGAACGTATGCCTCACCATTTAATCGAGGAGGTAGAAAATGAGGCCCAATTAAATCATCCCCAATAACTCCGAGCCACACGTTAAGAGAAAACTGTTCTTGATGGCTAGTTTCGACAATAGCGTGAGGGTTTTCATCAGCCCATATGTGGTAATTATGAAAATTAATAATCTTGTCCCGAGAAAAACTACATTCGTCTGTGAATTCTATCGTCTTCAGAAAGTCACAATTTCTTCTAATCATTTCCAGCATCCAATTGCAAAATTCAAGACGGTTCGGAAAGTCTCGTGGTAACAGTGCCTGTACTCGTTGCAGATGGTAAGGGTATAAGAGTTGTTCCTTTAAAATTCGAAATACCGTCATATGATCAACATTTAGCTGGAAAGCAATCTTTCTAGTACTGGTAGTAGGTTGTTCTTCAATCAAATTAAGTACTGCTTCCTCAAGCTGTGGTGTTCGTATTTCTCGATGGCGACCACAATCCTGCGTTCTTTTGTCGAATGAACCATATTCTCGTAATCGTTGATGAAGTCGAGCAAATATTCTATGTGAAGGATGCTGCCGTTGAGGATACATTTCAGCATATCTTCTAGAAGCTTCTAACCCATTCCCCTGCGACAGACCGTAAACGTAATGCATATCAGCCATTTCCTCATTTGTGTATGCCATTTTATTAACAAGTGAATTATTAAAGTAACAAATTAAGAACAGAACAACAACACACAATTAGTATTAATTCAATTTCGAAAATTCCCAAACTGACAGCGTCATACCAATTTAATTGTCACTATCGCTAATAGCGACCTACTAGATAGATTAGTTTCGTATTTTCGCATTTATGACGATGTATCTCTGTAGTTGTTCGTAAAATAATGTTTTGCTGCTTACTGGTTTATTTTGGGCAAAAAACCCAAGAGACATTTTTTGTTTAGAATGAAACAGGCTATCGGAAATAAATGGTAAACAAATAATAAGACAAAAAGTTACATTGGAAATAAATTTTAGGGGTTGCGTTTTCACCCCTTACAACCATGGGGTAAACCAAATAAATTACTGGCTAAGTGTCTTTTGGTAGTACAAAACGTCAGGTTAATTTCAATATTGTAACTTTTTCAGTGCTTGTGAAAAAAATTGTTATACAAATTTTATGTACCCCCTTTAAGGGGCTGTATCTTAACAAGGGATGCTCCAATGAAGTTTCTTTATATGAAAGATCCTATCTTTTTTTCGATGAGAAATCACCTCCTTAAATGTTTTACACTTATTCAGTTACACCCTGTATATATATATATATTATTACAAGTCTTAATTGTATTATTATTTCGAAACGATTTGAGATTGGTCTTTGTACTGTCAAATTAAGTCCCCCCGCTTCATTACATACTGGGAGAAACAAGATCTCAAGCCGCTCTGGGAAATTGTTCCGTTATTGGTCAATAGACTGATGACGCCCAGTATAGTTAAGGCATAGCTAAGTTAACAAAAACTAACGAGCAGTTATGATATATGATTCATATGAGCGTAATGAGCATTTGGAAAACAGAGGGGACATGGTAAGGTAAACGAACCCAATATCGAAGTTCAGTGCATATATTATTTCTCCAATGTCAGCAAACGTATTTTTGACAATGGATTCCGTGTTTACTTGCAAATGAAGTACTGATTAAAATACAACCTTGTTTGTTATTACTGAAGCTATTATACCTTTATCATTTTTGCACTTATTAGTTAGTTAATGAGGTATATCACAAAATATTGAATAAGATAATATTCACAAAATATGCTATTTCTTTGGGAAAATTGTGTTCTTGTTTGAAGAGGGGACAGCCCTGCTATGAGTGCTTCTCGTAGACTATCTCATTGGGATACTCGTGGCGGAGGGAATCGAGAATCGATCAAACGCTTGCGGAGCGAATTGTTGAGAAATACTCGTAGTAGCTAATACTAGGTGATTCAAAAAACTAATTCACAGTTTTCATCGACAACAGAATAAACAACAGAGCAAAACGAGCCTAATAGTCCAAGAGGGGACTGCAGAAAACCTGACCAATCAAGTAACAGAATGAAATGTTTTTAAAATGTTAGTACTCACAGCAAACATAAGAAAAATCATTGACTGCCTGGGAAAAACTGGCGCATACGATTTTTATGGCCTTTTTTCGAAAAAAGCAACCATAACGATGTAATGCATGTCAGAAATACGTTTGACACTTACTATCTCTCCAGTTGGTCAAGTGGTCTAAGGAGGTTCACGAAATGGAGCGTGGGTTCAAACCCCAGCTCGGGCTTTTCTTTTTTCGTTCGTTTCGAAAAATGATTTGTTTGGGGCGAATATTCGTCCCAAAACAAATCCTTTCTCATGTCTGAGAGCTGGCTGCAGAAAATCTGGACGATCGAGTAACATGTTTTCAGAAGTTTTCATTTAAATTAATATATGTATGTTTAGATGAAATCTTGCAAGTGAATTCCGACCTACTTCTAGTTGTCCGATTAACGTGAAATTTGTCAGGTTTTACATTATTCCGATGACAATGCATTACGGAATTTTCGCCAAAGAAAAAACAAAATGGCTCCAATATGGCGGACGATTCTATTCAAAATTAGTGTGTGGGGATTTTTGGGATCGGACGTCAAGATTGTTTTCTACAAATGCCTTTGTGATTCCTTGTTATCATAAATATTTTCATAAAATGTTACCTGTCGTTAATTGTGCATCTTTTTATGTAGTTCAATCGGGGATTTTTGATCTATGTTACTTAAATTTAATAATGTTTACATACAATTAATATTATTTTCGTAATTCCTATTGTAATGTCCTGAGGTTGTCTTTATAAAAACTTTTTAACAAAAAATTAAACCGACGAAAAAATCAACTGAAAAGCAAAAAATGAAATAAGCCTTCATCGGATTCGAACTGCTCCGTGAAAAGTTATGCGTGATCATACCTAAAAATAAAAAAAACCTCCTCCTTTTTTATTTCGTCGGTTAAAAGTCGAAACATCGGCAACAGATCGATAGTGGTTTCAGTAATTTTGACCTCACCCCAGCCAACAACTGTAAAGTAATAATAATTATCGTTAACTATTTTTCAGGCATTCGTACATGTATCGACAGCATACTCAAACTGCCTCCGGAAAGTTATAGAAGAGAAATTTTATCCGCCACCTATGTCTGCAGATAAGTTGATCACTTTGGTGGAGTGTTTGGATGACGACAAATTGAAAGCCATTACGCCAGTGTAAGATATCGAACACAGCTCCATTTATTTGGTTTCATTTATTGTTTCATTCACAGATTATTGGGGAAAATTCCCAATACCTATGTCTATACCAAATGTGTAGCTGAACAAGTCGTGGAGGAGGAGGGAAAGAGCTTGCCAACAGCTTTATATAGGCCATCGATAGGTAGGTAGATCAGTGTGATGATTTGATTTCACACTAGCTGACCCGACAGACGTTGCCCTGTCCAGATTTCTGTATTCCAAAAATGTTTGTTCCTGAAAACTTTCGTCCGCGTGGAATTTCTTTTTTTACACGCTTTATATTAGCTTCACTTGTATGTTTGTTTGTTTGTTTGTAACCGACTCCTTTGGGCGCGATTTTGACCCACTTTCAGACGTCCGAATGATTTGAAATTTGGCAGGTGTACATAATTCCAGTGACAATGCATTAAGAAATTTTTGTTTGAAAAAAAAAAAAACAAAATGGTTACTCCAATATGGCGTACGAGTTTTGTGATTATGGTCCGATTCGCTTCTAAATTGGTATCTGAGGGTTTTCGTGGTCGGAGATTATGATTCTTTTGTCAAAATTGGAAAATTAAAGATGGCGGCTCCAAAATGGTCGACGAGTTTCGTGATTATGGTCTGATTCTATTCAAAATTGGTATGTGGGAGTTTTTGGGGTCGAATATTATGATTATTTTGTTAAAATTGGAAAATTCAAGATGGCGGCCGAGTTTTGTGATTATGGTCTGATTCTATTCAAAATTGGTATGTGGGGGTTCTTGAGGTCGAATATTATAATTTTTTTGTGAAAATTGGAAAATTCGAAATGGCGGCTTCAAAATGGCGGCCGGTTTTGTGGTTATGGTCTGATTCTATCCAAAATTGTTATGTTGGGGTTTTTGGGGTCGAATATTATGATTCCTTTGTAAAAATTGGAAAATTTAAGATGGCGGCTTCAAAATGGAGTCCGAGTTTTGTGATTATGGTCTGATTCTATTCAAAATTGGTATGTAGGGGTTTTTGGGGTCGGAGATTATGATTACCTAATTTGATAAGATTATTCTATTTTTTAATTTGCAAAAAAATTATAAAAATAATAGTTTAAAAAAAACTAAAAAAACACGCTTTTATAAATTAACCACACTAAAGAGTAGGAAATAAATAATAGTTTAAAAAAACCAAAAAACACGCTTTTATAGAAAACCAGACGGAAAAATTGAAAATAAGAGAAAAATGTATTTCATTTAAAAAAAAGCGTGGGGTGCATGGTATCAATAATTATATAGTACATTACACACCGAAGCGATACCATGCACCCCACGCTTTTTTTTAAATAAAATCCATTTTTTCTTATTTTATATTTTTTTAGTCTATGGAAGCGTCTATAGAAGCGTGTTTTTTATTTTTTTTAAACTATTATTTATACACGCTTTATATTAGCTCCACTTGTATGTTTGTTTGTTTGTTTGTAACCGACTCCTTTGGACACGATTTTGACCCACTTCCAGACGTCCGAATGATTTGAAATTTGGCAGGTGTACATAATTCCGGTGACAATGCATTAAGAAATTTTTGTGTGAAAATTCGAAATGGCGGCTCCAAAATGGTAGACGAGTTTTGTGATTATGGTCTGATTCTCTTCAAAATTAGTATGTGGTGGTTTTTGGGGTCGAATATCATGATTCTTTTGTGAAAATTGAAAAACTCAAGATGGCGGCTATAAAATGGCGGCCGAGTTTTGTGATTATGGTCTGATTCTATTCAAAATTGGTATGTGGGGGTTTTTGGGGTCGGAGATTATGATTGCCTAATTTGATAAGATTATTCCATTTGTCAATTTGCAAAAAAATAATAAAAATAATAGTTATAAAAAAACACGCTTTTAAAAATGAACTACACCAAAAAGTAGGAAATAAATAATAGTTTAAAAAACTAAAAAACACGCTTTTATAGAAAACCAGACAAAAAATGAAATAAGAAAAAAAATTTATTTAAAAAAAGCGTGGGGTGCATGGATTCTGGCCAACAATTACCTGTGATCTGAGACATTTCTCACTTTACTGCCCTAGGTAATGTACTATATGATTATTGATACCATGCACCCCACGCTATTTTTTAAATATTTTTTTTTTCTTATTTTCTATTTTTTCAGTCTGGTTTGCTATGAAAGAGTGTTTTTTAGTTTTTTTAAACTATTATTTATTCCTATGTTTTTCTTTGTGTTGTTTCATTCGGATCCCACTATAAAAGGTAAGGTCCCCGTGATCTTAACTCGTACAAGTTTTCATTAACTTCTGAGGGTTGGCCAAACAACTAAGAAAGCGGTTAAAAAACAAAAAAAAAACAATCTAGGTTATGTCTTTTACTCTGCCAGCTTCCCGTTAACCCGTTTTCCTGTTATCTCGTTTTCCCGCTATCCCGTTTTATCGTTATCCCGTTTAATCGTTATCCCGTTACTCCGTTCGTTATACCGTTTTACCGAACAAAATTAGCCAAATCGTCTCAAGTTATGAGTATACCAACACAAAGAGACATCAATTGTTATCTATCTTTTATCTTTAAACGAGCAATTCTTGTATATTTATATATTTCGGCTATCTCGGAAACGGCTTTAACGATTTGGATGGAATTTTGTATTTAGCTAGGGTTTTGGTTTTAAAGTTAATCTATACAGGGTGATTCAGTAGTACTTTGACAAACTTCATTAGGTGATTCCACACAATATTCTAATATGAATTGTCCAAATAAATATACAGTTCTAGTCAAAAGTCCTTTCCCCCCTCGTATCTTTTGAAAGGGTATACTTATAATAATGAAATTTGGAGGGTGGAAATAAACGGCTGTAGGCTTCTCAACTGGTCATAACAGGTGACGCAATAGTCATAAATGACGTCACAAGGCCACTGTGACCAATAATTTTAAATGGGACCCTATGGCAAGTGACAGCTCGTTTGAAAGGTATTGAAAATACCTATTCAGTCATACCAATTTTGTTTGGGTTTCGGCTGATTTTGATTGATAAATTGAAGAAATACGAAAATTATAGTTTCGCATTTAATTAATAAAGATTTTAAAGTACGCCTCTGGTTAATTGTCAAAAAGGTTGACGTGTTTGGATTCTCTACTTGTCAAAAGTGTTTATACCTTGAAAATTTACCTAAGCTATTGTTTAACGAGACGTTTAAGTGTTTACATAGGCAAAATGGTACGTACTGTAGCCGACAAAGTAGCAGCTATCTTAATAATTGGTGAATGTAGAAACAATTTCCATGCAGCGGAACGACTGTTTAATGAGAGGTACCCCGATCGCCCTATATCGAGGGTTTATTTGAGGGAGCTTCTTCGGAAGTTTGAAGCATCAGGTAGTGTTCAAGATGCCAAACGATCTGGTCGACCAACAATTAGTGATGACAAAAAAATTGACATAATTGGAGAAATGGTAGTAAACCCTACTTCTTCCACAGCCCAAGTTGCGTCTATCTGTGAAGTCAGTCAAAGGACAGTACATAGGGTGTTGGCTAAAAAAAAATTTCATCTATACAAATTAAAAATGGTGCACCAACTTTCAGATGATGACCCCGACCGAAGACTAGAATTCTGTGAAACTATGTCCAATAAAATGAACCAACAACCAGGCTACATACAGACAATTTGTTTTAGTGACGAAAGTACTTTTTCTTTCTCAATGGAAATGTTAACACTCAAAATGTGAGGTATTGGAGTGACACAAATCCTCACATCTTTCGTGAAAAACATACTCAATTTCCAGAAAAAGTAAATGTTTGGGCAGGTATTTTGGGAAACCACATAGTTGGGCCTCTTTTTCTCAATGCTAACTTAACCGGTGAATTGTATCTGGAGATGTTACAAAATGATATTGAGGCGTTAATTCTTGAAATTCTAGAAGATAATCCAGATGAATTCGACAACTTGGAAATAACGTTTCAACAAGATGGTGCTCCTGCACACTATTACGGTGCAGTAAGACGTTACCTAGATGAAGAATATCGTGGTAGATGGATTGGACGACGAGGTTCGATCGAATGGCCAGCTCGGTCACCGGACCTTACACCATTACATTTTTTTCTATGGGGGTACTTGAAATCTAAGGTTTACGCTACAGCACCTGACAGTATTGCCATTCTGAAACAACGAATTGTTGAAGAATGTAGGGCAATTTCCGCTGACACACTGGGACGAGTACGACAAGAGTTTAGCAATAGGATGCATTACTGCCAGGAAGTAGATGGAGCACATTTTGAACACTTATTATAAGAACTGGTTCTTAAATCTTTATTAATTAAATGCGAAACTATAATTTTCGTATTTCTTCAATTTATCAATCAAAATCAGCCGAAACCCAAACAAAATTGGTATGACTGAATAGGTATTTTCAATACCTTTCAAACGAGCTGGCACTTGCCATAGGGTCCTATTTAAAATTATTGGTCACAGTGGCCTTGTGACGTCATTTATGACTATTGCGTCACCTGTTATGACCAGTTGAGAAGCCTACATCCGTTTATTTCCACCCTCCAAATTTCATTATTATAAGTATACCCGTTCAAAAGATACGAGGGGGGGGAGGGGACTTTTGACTAGCACTGTATGTCCGGAAACGCTTCGTTTCCAAAATTCAGGGTGTTGAAGTTTCATTCTTATTTTCGTTTTTTTTGAAATAACTTCCGAAATACTGACCTTAATTGAGCGAAAATTGGTACTGAGAGGTTTCTTGAGGAGTCGAATTCGAACCTGATGTCATTATTGCTCCTACTCGTAAGGGGCGCCACCACACGTCCTTTTCTTCTTTAAAGATTCATAATTTTTTTAGACGTACTTCTATCGCATTTTTCAGTGGAAAATTCAATTTCTCTATCATTCAAGCAAAACGTATTTACCAGGAGCGATTTCCTAATCGAGTACTGCCTTCAGCTCCAATATTTACCAGGCTCCACCGTCGTTTGGCAGAAACTGGTAGCTTTAAGAGGGCAGCTGATATTATTGGAAGACCACGAGCAGTCCGAACCCCATAATTCAAAGAAGCTGTTTTGAACGCTCTCGAGGAGAATCGAGAAACAAGTACAAGAATCATTGCTGAAGCTCTCAATTCTACTCAGTCCACAGTTTGGAGAATCATCGACGATCAACAATTTCCTCCATACTGAAAAGGGAAACATTCTCAGTTGAATACCCCCCAAGAGGTTATCTTGACGATGGAAGATAGTGACTAAAGTTTATCTTTCAGTCGCAGATGATTCCACATCTGATTTCATGAACATCCTGTTTATATTTTCAACAAATCAATGTATCCATACCATATTCAAAGGGTACACGCTCTTTTGCCACGAGACTTTCCCCAACGCATTACTATGTGTCAGTGGTTTTTGAGAAAATTGGCTGGAAATCCTCAATGTTCAAGATATGTACTCTTCACGGACGAGACAAACTTCTCTCGAAATGCTATCACAAACTTTCATAACAACCATATTTGGGCTCTGGAATATCCGCACGCAGTTAGTGAAAGACATTATCAGTATCAATTTTCTGTAAATGTATGGGCGGCAATAATTGATAATTAATTAATTAATAATAGATGTTATAAGCTCGACGGTAATATTGTTTATGTTGTGTCTCGCTTCAGCCAGAGCTCTCTGGACCTTTGGCTGGTGACTACTCCGTACTGATGAGGGCCAAAAGCCTGAAACCGGTATGCGGATTGTTAGGCGTACACGACATGAATTAAACACAATCGAGCTTATCAGAAAGAAACATTTGCAATCTTTTTCCATTTATATGGAAGTTTGCATGGATTTGCAGGTGAATATCATTCAACGTTCTGCGTGGTATATGCCAGGAAAGTAGTTGTTTTTCACCTGTGGTCCACCATAAAAAACACCTTTTTCAATTTATATTGAATTTTTGTGAAGATGACTTTGAGTTTCTCATTTCTATTCATTCATTCCACTTCACTTGGCTTTCTTCCTTCTGAAACATATAGCTGGTCGAGCAACTGCCGCTTCTACCGAGAAGGAATCTATTATTTAGTTTCCTATCGAGGTAGGAGAAATGTATGGAGTGCTTCTTTCTGTCACTAGGTACCGCCGGTTAAAGTATTCTTCTCCGGCGTACCTATAGGTGTTATAAGCTCGACGATGATATTGTTTATGTTGTGTCTCGCTTCAGCCAGAGCTCTCTGGACCATTGGCTGGTGACTACTCCGTACTGATGAGGGCCAAAAGCCTGAAACCGGTATGCGGATTGTTAGGCGTACACGACATAAATTGAACACAATCGAGCTTATCAGAAAGAAACATTTGCAATCTTTTTCCATTTATATGGAAGTTTGCACACAAAAATAACTATTTCAAACGAGTTAAAATAAATAGAATAGGTGGCGCCCCCTACAAAAAACCAAAACTACTTACTTAAACGTCAAATTCATTTCCTAAGCATTCTTGGGAAAAATACAAAATTATGGTAATAACTTCAACACGCATCGATTATCAAATAATTGACTTGAAATTTTCAAGTCCAAATATTTAGAAAACGTTTGCTTATAGCGACTTGTAACAGGGGTAGCTGTTTTACGAAGATATGATAGAGGAATTGATTTTTTTACTGAGAAATGTGCTAGAAGTACGCTCAAAAAAGTTATGAATCTTCAAAAAAGAAAGAGACGTGTAGGTGGCGCCCTCTACGAGAAACAGCAATAATTACATCAGGTTCGAATTTGAGACCTCAAAAAACTTCTCAATACCAATTTTCGTTCAATTGAGGTCAGTATTTCGAAAGTTATTTGAAGGAAACGAAAATAAAAATAAAACTATAGCACCCTGTATCTTGGAAACGGAGCGTTCCAGACATATATTTATTTGGACAATTTATATCAGAATATTGTGAGGAAGTTTGTCAAAGTACTTTTGAATCAATCTGTATAGGTGTCTTTCTTGAAAAAAACGCGATTTCATACAAAAAAACATTTCTTATGGTAGGTTAGGTTAAAATTGACGTATCCACCAGATTCAACTACGGCGTCTGGTAGAACGGATGAATCGGCGAAACCACCAGATTCAATTACGACGTGGAATCCGGTATGTTAGGTTATAAAAAATATATTTTTTTTTGTGTAAAAACGCCTTTTGTTCAGGAAATATACCTATATTATCCGAATATTTCAAGTTTATCTGAATAAGTATCTCCAAAATAGCACGATTTAACAACAAAAAAAACAAGCTGAGCAAAGCTCTGGTGCCCAGGTACTTTTAATGGATGAGAAACATGAAAAAAAAAATTAGAGGTAAAATCATGAGAATTTTTTAAATTATATAAAAAAATGAAAATCTTTTTTTTAATTTAAAAACGACACATTGTAATTTTTGTTGCATTCATAAAAAATATAGCGCAATAATTAATTTTTTTATTTAAACAAATGGAAAATTGAAAGAATTTTTTTTCTCAGAATAAGAAAGAACAATAGAAATAATGATAAAAAAATATGCTTCCTCAATATTAATATTTACTTGAAAAAAAAATTGTTAACAAACAAGTGCGATTATAAGCAATAATTTTTTTCAAACGACTAAAAAAAATTAATTATCTTAAAATCAATGTATTTGTTTGAAACAATTTTTCAAACAACAGTACTAAAAAATTAAAAAAAAAAATTTACATGGCTTTTAACACTAAAGAAACAAATCTATCGGGGTATTTGAAAAAAAAAACATTGTTTCATTTATGTTTTTACTTTTTCAGCATCTTCAGTTGTAAAAAAATATTTTATTTCAATTTTTTTATTAAGGAACTTTTCTGAAGCCTTCGAATAAATATTGAAAAAATCTGGTTTCCAGTTTAAAAATTATCGAGGTTTTTTTGTTAACTGCCAACACACAAGCATAATTAATAATAAAATTGAGATAATTTTTTTTTACCGGCGGATTATTGTTCATTCTACTATCATATTCATATTTAATTAGTAATTTTTGCTGTTTAAGTCTCCGAGCCGAGCATCCTGAAAACTTTTCCAGGACAAAGAAATTTCCAATAACTTTTAAAAAAATATTTTTTTTCCTTGAAACCTTATTCGGAGTATAACGAACGTTGAAAAAAACAATTAGCAAAATCGGTTCAGCCGTTGTTTTTATAAAATAAAAAGAATTATATCCTGACCAGGTTTCGTTCCTGTGACCTTCTGCTTGGTAGGCAACAGTGTAACCGCTGAACTATTTCCTCGTTCGGTAATAAATGACTCGATAGTCTTTTTCTTTGCCAAATTTCTTATATACGCGAATTTTTCAATTTCCGGGCAACGTTCCTATTTTTTTCCGTATCAACCATCCTCAGGCTATTACGAATATTAAAATAAAAATAGCCAAATCATCATTCTATCTAAAACCCTATAACCCTATTACCCACAAATCGGACACAAAGGACACAACACTAATCAAAATAACTTTCTTCTCCAAATTAGAAATAGATAACTCAACGAATGAAAAATAATTATTGAAAAAATCTTTTTAAATATAAGCTTTCATTCAAATGCGCTAAAAAGTTAAAAATAATTGCTTTGGATGTGCGACCAAGGTTAATCCGTGAGTTATAGATTCAAAAGAAAGAACAGATTTGATGAAAAAAAAAAAATAAATACTAGATTTGCAGAAAATTTAGGTTTAAATCTACCGTTATATAAAAAACACTACACCCAAAGATATTTCTTTTTTTTCGGGCCAAAGCTCTTCAATATGATACCTCCTCACCTAAAAATTATTAGTAAGAAAAGTAAATATAAGTCAAGCATGAAATATTTTATAAGCCAAAATCAAAATCTCATTTTGAGTATTTTCTAAAAAATAAAAAAAATAAAAAATTTGTTGCTTTGACCTTCTGGGTTTTCTAGAATCGCTTACAATTGAATTACCATAACGCTCACTACAGTCTCGGCAGTATTATAACATAGTTAGTACTATTCATTATAGCCTCTATCAGGTAGAGAGACATGTCACAAAACAAGCATTTTACATGCTTAGGTGCTATTTCTTTCCTTCATCTATGGCACAAACCATTGACAATTTATTGTAAAAATATTTGTACGATACTTAAACTGAACTGAACTGAACTGAACTGAACAAACTGAAACTGAAACTTAAAAGAGCTTGTCGCTTTTGTATTTCAACTGAAAACTTTGCGCGACAAGCTTTTCAATCTATAACTCACGGAATAACCTTCGTCACACGGCCAAAGCAATCATTTGAATGAAGGCTTGCCTCTAAAAAGGTTTCCTTAATGGTTATTTGATTTTGTACTTTTTAGTAAGTACACCTCAATATATGCATTTTTTGTTAATGCAACGTCATTATGCGGGCTTTTCCTGCAAGTTCTGAGCTATCTAGTTTTCCAATGAGGGGACCATCTGAAGATTAACTCGTCCGCCATCCTGGAGCTGCCATTTTCAATTTACCCCAAACCAATTTTGAATAAATCGGACCATGATCAAAAGATCATCCGCCATCTTGGAGCCGCCATTTTATTTTATGAATGGTGACAAAAAGTTCATAATTTTCGACCCCGAAAACTCCCACATACCAATTTTGAATAGAATCGAACGATAATTACAAAACTCGTTCGCCTTCTTGAATTTAAGAATTCTGTTGAAAAAATCAGAATCTTCAACCCCGAAAATCCCCACATACCAATTTTGGATAAAATCGAACCATAATTACAAAACTCGTCCGCCATCTTAAATTTATGAATTTTGATAAGAAATCATAATCTCCGACCCCGAAAATCTCCACATACCAGTTTTCAATGGAATCGGACCATAATCACAGAGATCATCCGGCATCTTGGAGCCGCCATTTCAATTTTATGAAATTCGACAAAAAATTTATAATATTCGACCCCGAGAACCCCTACATACCAATTTTGAATCGAATCGGACCATATACACAAATCTTTTCTGCCTGTTTAGAGCCACCATTTCGTAGTTTTCTCTAACAAATTCCATGACGCATTTTTACAGGAACTATGAACACCTGCCAAATTTCACGTTAATCGGGTAACTAAAAGTGGGTCAAATTCAACTTGTAAGATATTATTACACACATCGGAACAGGTGAAAGTAAATAAAAGCTGATAAGAAGACACACAGTATACCAAATCCTATGTGAAGAAGACAGTTGCAACAAAGTATATATTGATCAAACACCCCAACACTTTGAAAACAGATGAAATGGACATGTATATACAAAAAACGCAGCAACAGCACTAGACAAACATAAAAAATCAACAATCCACGATTTTATCTACAATGACACTGAAATCCTAACCACAGATGAAAATACAAAAAACAGAATTTTTGGAAACAATCCACCTAAAACTTAAACAAATTAATTTTTATTATACAATGCTCGTCTAAAGTCCGTTCCCCCCTACTAATTTTTGAACCACCTGGTATATCGCAACGAAATTCGGAGGGCTGAAATAGGAGATAGAAACCTACTTTTTCATAAAACAATCACAGCTAAGAGTTTCAAAATGGCGGCTGACCTCCATCCTCAATAAAATAATTTAATAGAAGAAATCTGCTCATAATTCTTAACAGTTTTCTCGAATACACTTTACTCCTGAATTCAATTGTTTTCGAAATATTAACGTTTGAAAAGTGACATTCCGGTTTAAAATGAAGTATGGATTTTGGTCGACGTCTGCATTGCTGAATCCTGTGGAGTAAGTTCAAAAAGTCCTAAAAAAATAAAAGTTTCATCCCTATAAAATGAAAATCCTGCATGCTCTCACGGAGGTACGGGGCTTCCTAAAACATGTATATTTCGCAGACGAATGCACGTTTTTTCTTAATGGAAAAGTCAACAAACAGAATGTACGATACTGGAGCGATACTAATCCTCATATTTTCAGAGAGGGACATACCCAGTTTCCTAAAAAGGTGAATGTTTGGGCGGGGATTTTGGGCAATCGCTTGTTGGACCGATTTTCATCAGAGACAATCTTACAGGAGTTCTTTACAGAAATCTTCTAGAAACTGAAATTGAACCTCGAAAAAGACAAATTGTATTGAACAATCTGAAAGAGTTTGAAAATTGGAAATCATATTTCAGCAGGATGGGGCACCTCCCCATTACGATCGCATGGCTGGAGAGTTCCTCGATACAAACTTTCCTGGGCGATGGATAGGTCGCAGGGGAAGTACAGAATGGCCACCAAGATCTTCGGATCTTACACCTATAGATTTTTTCCTTTGAGGGTATCTGAAGGCTGAAATCTACGCCACTGAATGCCAAACACTAGAAGAGTTGGAACGCAGAATAATAAATACATGTGAAGAAATAGATGAACAGACTTTCACCAACGTGAGAGAAGCTATTCATAATAGGGCACTTTATTGCAAGATTGGGAAGGTAGCCACATTGAACACTTGATGAAATAGTTGTTGGGGTTAAATAAAAGTGTTAATCAAAAATAAATTATAATTTTTTAGCTAACTAATTTGTTTTGATTGTGAATTTACAGAACACATTCGTAGGTTTCGGGATTTTCTGGTAAGCGGTTCTGTTTATCCTTACTAAACTCTCTTTACGCCTCTTATCAGTCGAATTCATCAGGAGATTTGATTACAAATTAATAACAACGTTTAGTGTTTTACCGGAGGTGACCAAAATCCATACTTCATTTTAGACCGGAATGTCACTTTTCAAACGTTAATATTTCGAAAACAATTGAATTTAGGAATAAAGTGTATCAGAGAAAACTGATGAGAATTATGAGCGGATTTTGCAAATGGAATAATATACGGGGTGTTGTATTTAAAAAAATTATTGAAAATTGCGCTCAGCCGCCATTTTGACACTTTTAGCTGTGATTTTTTCATAAAAAAGGAGGTTTTTATCTCTTCCAAATTTTGTTGCGATATACTAGGTGGTTCAAAAATTAGTAGGGGGGGGGGCGGACTTTAGACGAGCACTGTATACAAAAAACGCAGCAACAGCACTAAACAAACATGAAAAATCAACAAACCCAACTACAATGACACTAAAATCCTAACCACAGAAAAAAATACAAAAAAAAACAGAATTTTTGGAAACGATCCACATAAAACTTGAACAAATTAATTTTTATTATATACATAAGAAACGTGCTCTCCATATCAGAATTTAATTGAAACATGATTAGGGCAATCATTAGAGATTTTTTCGTAACAAAAATAGTACCAGGAAACCGTCTGTTATATCGTGTTATGTTTTCTACTCGCAATTATCATTGCTTAATTTGTTATAAACATTAAAGAACAAAAAATATATTTTTTTTTTTGATTTCCGCTTGTAACATGAAAAGTTATCGAGCAATTTCGATGCACTCAATGGGCGAATTAAAGAGAATCAAAATGCAAAAAAATTGCTCTAGCACGACTTGATCGCGGAGAAAAATCTACATGACAGCGTTTTTAAAAAAATTCATAGCACCACCATTTTTCGAATTGTAGCGCAGACTCTTCGCGTAGTGATTGATATGTACTTCATGTGTAAAAAACTCAGGCGCTGTCGTTGTCGTCATTAGCATTAGCATAATTGCAATTTGTTCAATTACAAATCTTGGTTATTCGGAAGAATCATTCTGATCAGTTCATGGTGGACACATTGGCTTCATTGAATGTTTCCCCCTTCAGTTATAGCGACATCCAAAGAACCAGTAGCGGGTTGGATTGACAACGTTTATGGAGCTACGGGTATATTCCTGGGAAGTGCAATGGGATTATTGAGAATATTGCACGCAGATTCGTCAAACCGTGCCGATCTGGTACCTGCCGATTTCGTCGTCAACAGCATTTTAGCAGTAGCATGGGAAATCGCTAGTTTCAAGTGAGTATCATTGAATTAGTATTTCCTTCATATTCAGCAAACATCAGCACAAAAAGGTTAGACAGTGTAGAGCAGCCAAATGGAATGAATTCATTATTTAAATTGTTGTGCATATTTATAAAAAATCCCGAAATACGTCAATTTCAGATTTTGAAATAATATCCTGCAATGACAAAATTTCATCCCTACTTTCGACCCCCTTCGAGAGACAACCCCCAAATTTTTAAATGGGAAGTAGGGGCATGTAAATGGGAAGTAGGGGCATGTGATATATCATTCAAAAGGTAATTTCATTCTCTTTTCAAAAATGTAATTTTTTTTCGAATTTGTTTTAAAAATTAACAAGAAGAAATAAAATCATCAGTTCAGTTCATGATGATGTAAAAAACAAAAAATAACATGAATGTCAACGTAGGAAGTGTTCAAAATGCTCGCTTCGAACGTCTCGGCAACATCCTAGTTTCAAATAAAATTGTCTTCTAACGTTATGGAACATCTGTGGTGTGACTGACTTAATCGCAAGCGTTATTCTTCTTCTTAAGTCAACTAAATCTGGTTTATTTCTGTATACCATACTTTTCACATATCCCCTCAAGAAGAAGTCCAACGGCGTGAGATCAGGTGAACGTGCTGGCCATTCAATCCATCCTCGCCTCCCTATCCACCGATTTGGAAATATTCTGTGTAGGTACTGCCGGACATTGATTTGGTAATGTGGCGGTGCTCTATCTTGCTGGAAGATACCCAATATTACTGACGGTCTACGGCAAGTGTAATTATTTTTCCACCTAGGATTTGGCTAGCGGGTTTCATCAAATTGAAATGAGTCTGGAATACATTCCGAAAACGGCATTCAATGCCGAAAATGGACACTATGAGTACCTCAGAATGCCTTTTGGTCTAAAGCATTCTCCTGCTACTTTTCAAAGGATGATGGCAACATTTTGAGAGGCCTCCAAAACGAAATTTGTCCCGTTTATCTCGATGATGAAATAATTTCTGGTTGGAAGGTAAATTTGCTGAAACCATATCATATTCGCTGGAACTTGTGGGTTTGCTGGATCAGGATATAAGTTTGCCAAAGTTAGCACAACGTTATTTTGGAGCATTGCTAAATAATTATCCCCATTCAAATTGCCATAAATGAAAAACGGATCGATGACAACTATCCCTGCCCAAACATGAAAGTTTTGAGGGTATTGTGTATTTTCTTCTCTCCTCCAGTGAGGGTTTTCCGTGGACCACTAGCGGCAATTTTGACGATTATCATGTCCGTGAAGCGTAAAAGTACACTCATCAGAATACAAAACATGTTCCAATTGGATCACATTGTTATCTAACATTTCCATCATTTGTTCACAAAGATACGTTCTTCGATCAAAATAATCTCCCATGAGCTCCTGACTTGGTATCATTTTATAGGGATGCACTTTATTTTCTTTTAATATTCGAAGAATCGATGAATGGCTAACATCCAATGTTGCGGCTGCTTGTCGACTTGAAGTATGTGGGTTTTCCTCAAACTCAAGCAGTACATCCAATTTGGTATCAATATTTATTGCTTTGGAAGGTGCTTTTCTCATCTGCTTCACATGTCCAAGCTCGCGAAATTGCTTTTCTACTTTACTCATTGTTCCTTGGGATATAGGCAGCAAATCTGGAAATTTTTCGTGAAATAGGCGAGCAACTTCGATCTGTGTTCGAGTGTTGCCTTCGTAACCAATCATCTGCAGAACTGTTATTTTGTACATTTCTGTTGAACAAACCATGTTTCTGAATTACAGTTGACGAAATTCAAACGACAAGCATAACACTGACAACTACTGTCACGGTTATAATCCCACAACAATTGAAACAAAACTAACATTGCCATGGTAACTTTTTCAATGGGCTACTAGACTGTCATTATAATTTCATGATGATGGATAATATGAGATCGAATCAAATCTATTAACATCTGTCTGATAATAATTTTTTGACATTTGGTAGTTTTCATAAAATTAATTTCAAAACATGAAATAATAAATGAGTGGTGATGCTTACAGTTATATTCTAAATTTGATACCACCTAATCTGATATTGTAGGAGTTAATTTCAATCCATAAATAAGACAGAGATTGGATAGAAGGGTTAATTCAGGGTTGTCACGGACATTTCAGGCTGGAGGTTGTGGGTTAAATTCCTGAAATTGAATTTTTTAATGAAATCATTTAGAGTAATGTTCGATTTTTATAATATTTTTCAATATTTGTATTTTCAATGACGGCATGAAAGTGTATGATAGAAACTGTTATGAAAAGATAACAGATTTCTAATGATATGATTAAAATAGTCGTAGGAAAACTATAGTGTACAATATACTATTTCTCACTTTCTCATTATCAAGAAACGGTATTAGTTTTTACCGTGTTGAAGCGAATTACGCCATTGTTTTTTTTTTAATTTCTGCAAAGAATTCGAAACAAATTACATTTTTGAATAGAGAATGAAGAGAACTTTCAAATGATTATTCACATGCCCCTTTTTCCCATTTTAAAATTTGGAAGTTGTAACTGTCACTCGAAGGGGGTTGAAAGTAGGGTTGAAATTTTGTCATTGCAGGATGACATTTCAAAATCTGAAACTGACGTATTTCGGGATTTTCTATAAATGTGCACAATAACTGTAATAGCGAATTTGTTCCATTTGGCTGTTCCACACTGTATAATTAAAACATTTGCAATTGCAGAAGCATAAAAAACAAGTTTTGCAATCTTGAGGCGGTATCCTTTGAGCAGTAAAGGCGGAGATAACTAATTTTATTCAGATACTGTAATATTTTTTTTTACGTTAAAAAAAATATCCCATAAGCAAGAAAGTATGTATTAATAGGCAATCGGATCATCATAAATTGGACGACGTTATGCATAACCAGATCAAGCGCAATTTTCTTCAAAATGAGATAGTTAGATTTAAAATCTACAGTACCTATCGAAAACCTATACATCTAGAATTTTATCCATCGAATCTAATAACATCCTTAAATTCGTTTCATTATATAAGACCGTTAAGTTGGTACAAGTAAATATTAAATGAGAAAACGTATAGAGAAAAATATTACCTATCTAAAAGGGCACTCGGTTTAAACAGGGTACCAGTCGTGAACTGAGCCCTTTCTGTACTCCATTCGAAATTTCAAAGCAAAAACCTTAAACGAAAATTGATACTTTGCAAAAAACAAAACAAAAATTCTAGGTACTCACACTTATAAAAAACAGACACAAATACAATTCTAAACTTTTTAATTTCAAAGGTTGTTTATAAGCAATCATCACGACAGTCAGACTCGTCTTATTTGGTTGTATTATAATGGGTTGGACAAATGGTAAAACCACATACTCGTCTTCCTTCTCACCCGACTACGGCGAAGCAAAAAGGAGGGTTATGATTTTGACCGGTATGTATGTGGGTATGTGGTTATGTATGTATGTTCATCTGTTTCCTCATAACTCCTAAACTACTTATCATAATTTGACAAATGAGGTATCGTTGGCATATTTTCTCTCCAAACCTACCCAAAATACATATACATATAAAAAATACGTTTTTCATTATGGGCTATGGTACACATCTTAAAATTATATATAAAAAATCAAAACGTGTCTAAAAATAATGACATAAGCTGAGGGTACATCCACGCGGTATATTACCTAGGTACATGTAATAGTATATTACGTATCAAGTGTTGTAAAAAGCATATTACGCACGAATGGAAAAATTACGCACGAGGCTGCGTAGCGGCAAGTGCGTAATTCCATAATAGAAACGGTTTAATGGGTATACTACATAGCGACATACAAGACATTGAAGCAAATGTTCAAAAGTACCGCTATTTTGTTCAATACACAATTGGCATCTCCTTATCATCGACTGTCGCACGCTTTGGAATATTCCTGGTGTATCCTGTATTAACGTACATGCTACTAAAATTCTCGCCGTTGAATCTTCCACAGATTCTACAGGTGTGATAATTTGAGGTATCCCCACAAAAAAAGTCCACGGATGTTAAATCTGGAGAAGGTACATGCCAATGTATGGGACCACGTCTACCTATCCACAGATTATGGAATGTCTGATCTATGAATTGACGAACGATTCGTTGGAAATGGGCCGGTGCTCCGTCATATTGATACCACATTCTTTGAAGAACCAATAGAGGTACGTCTTCAAGTAGCCCAGAGGAACATGTTCAAGAAACACTCGGTAGTTCTGCCCATTCAAACGGGGAGGAAGAAGATATGGTCCAACGATACGATTTTCGATCATTCCTACCCAAATATTCACTGAAAACTTTTGGTGGTAGCTTTTTCGAAACATTCCATGCGGATTTTGTTCATCCCATAAATGGCTGTTCCTACTATTGAAATATCCATCTCTTGTGAATCAAGCCTCATCCGCGAATAGAACATATCTAGGAATGTCGTTTGCTCCTTCATACACCCTCAAAAACCATTCACAAAAAAATCTACGAGGGCCATAATCACCAGCATCTAGGGCCATCACCTTCTGTAGGCGAAATGGATACAATAGTTGTCCCTCCTGCGTCAATGTTACGAATGATTTCTGGTGGGTACTCTCTTTTGGAAAACATTTTTCTCTGCCTCATTCATCTTTATGAGTTCTTAATTAAGACTGGAATAGAAAATCAAATAACTATCTGAATGAAAATGCAAATTTTTAATTTCAGATTTTTTCTTTCGAGTTAGGTCCTTTTCAGAATATCTATCAGATGTAGTTCAATGTCCAGCGTGGCTTTAGCCGGGGAAGTAATTGTTTTCTGTTAGACATTCACAAAAAATAACTTCATTTTAATCGTGGATTTTTCAATTCATAGAAAAATCTTTCTATCAATATCCAATTGAGAATGTTTCCCTTTTCAATTCTTGGAATTATTTACAAATCGAATATCAAGGTGGCTCTGTTCTTCTGAACAAGCCGTTTGGCCGAAAGAGAACAGTCCATTATTGTTATTGAGGGGAGTAATGTCACTTGAATAATTTTGACGTTTTCAAATCAAGTTAATACCTAATTATTCTGAATTTTATGCTGAAAAAGATGAATTCAGATAGTGAAGATGGATTATTATGTACACCTCCAGGAATAAGACAAGTAGCTAATGTTACCATACAGAATTTATTACAGCAAGAACATCAAGTCATCGTTCACAGAAAATGTACTTTTGGCATATTTCAGTGAACTTAGCACTAAATATAAAGCATCGTCCCTATGGACTTTCTACTCCATGCTTAGAAGCACACTCAACATAAATAATGGAATCAATATAGAGAATTATTTGAAATTACGCGAGTTTCTCAAAAGTCAATCAGAGAAACATGTAGCTAAAAAGGCAAAAACTTTCAGGCCAGAACAACTTAATAATTTCATAAATGAAGCTCCTGATGAGAAATATCTGGCGACAAAGGTCGTAGATCTCACAATATTCAGTCGTTTTTATCATCTAGTGAATTACATAATTTATTTTAGGTTGCTTCAATAATGGGCATTATGGGTGCTTGTCGTGCAGCAGAATTGCACTCTATGCATATTACAGATTTAGAAGATCATGGATCTATAAATACAAAAACAAAAATTGCCAGAAAATTTACTGTTACGGGAAATTTTTATACCATAGTTAAGAAATATTTGAATCTTTGTCCTACTGATATATCGCAAACGATATTATTCTTTAAATTTAAAAATGGAAAATATCACTCACAAATAAATTTGGAGCAATGGGGAAAGACATTGCTACATTTTAAAAATTACCACACTGTAATTTATATACAGGGCATTGTCGGTCATCATTTTGATTTTTCTTTTTTTCCCACTTTATTTCGGATATTATCAAAAAATGTCACGGCAGTTTTTTATTCGACAGTAAATTATCCTCAATTTGACATGATCAGATTTCGTATCCAACGTTTCGTACGCTCTGGGCCACCCTCAACCTCATTTTTTTCAAGACGGACCTGCATATTTTATGACACTTTTCGAAATAACTTTCAACGCTGAATTCAACGATATATCATACAATGTCATTCAAAGTTGATTTTCAGGTGATTTTGACCCTTATCCAAATTTCTTTGGGTCGGATCCGTATTACATTTAGGTACCTTTAGTTTAATTAATAACATGCAATACATTTCGATAAGAAAATCAACTTACTCATCTTCAACTGGATGGAACGTAACAGAATCAAAGCAAGAAACAAGTAATAATTATTTACAAATTTCAAGAGGTGAAAAACCTAATTCATAATAATTAAACGAAACTATCATTTAATGAAAGAAGAATCAAATGATTATTCGAAAGAAAATGATGAACATTAATGAAGTAAGTGTTCGAAATGTCCACCATTTTGTAAAATGCACTTTGCGGTTCTGGAACCCATACTTCTTATACATTTGCTTATTTCGTCTCCTTGAATACCTTCCAATGCATTCTCAATCTTCTCGCGAAGAATCTCTATTGTCGGGTTCGTAGTATCATGAATTTTATTTCTGAGATATCCCCACAAATAAAAATCCAGCAGATTCAAATCCGGAGATCTGGCAGGTCCAGTACCTCTTGTTCCAATCCATGAATCGGGAAAAGTCTGTGACTATTCTTGAGTTGTGTGGACCACATCCGTCTTGTTGGAACCATGGACTATTACGCTGATACCGTATAGGAAGATCATCCAACATTTCTTCTATAATTTCTACATATTTTGCTCCGGTTAGATTGCCGTCAATAAAATAGGGTCCCAGTAATTTATTATTCAACAAACCGCACCATATGTCCAAAGAAAAACGATATTGATGTCTAACTTCATGAATTATGTGAGGATTTTCTGTAGCATAAAAATGTTTGTTCCTTCGATTGAACATGCCAGAATTTGTGAATGTCGTTTCGTCTCCCCAAATGATATTGTGCGTAAAATTGTTATTCCGCACCTTCCGTTGAAACCAATTACAGAATTGCAACCTTCTCTCAGGATCATTGCGATATAGTTTTTGCACGGCTTGGTATTTATAGTCATGGTATCCGTGTCTCTTGAGTATTTTATTAACAGCACTTTTTGATAAATTGCATTCACTGGCCATAGTTCTCGATCCTATTCCTGGATTCATTCGAATTTGAGCCAGAACATTGATGTCATTGATAGGCTCGTTTCGTCGTACATAAGGACCTCTAGGTTTGATGAATGAATTATGTGCAAGTAACGTTGTAAATACACGTCGAAACAATTTAATATTTGGTGTTGTTCTTTCAGGATATAATTCACTATACCTTTAATGTGCTTTGAACGAATTTCTATCTAGTTTTATGTACACTCCGTACATATCTCTCTTCTCTTCATTTGTGTATCTTACCATATCGAATACGTTGAATTGAAATTACTCAGAAAAGTATTTAATGACAAGTTCTTGTGACAGAATAATAAACGAAGTGACAAATAATATGACATTTCTTGTTATGTTCTTTTTTATCCACGGCCTACTACTTGAAAATAATACATTCAATAAACCTAGAGTTGTGTGTATGTAAGAAAAAACAAGTCTATCAACGATATCAATGTTCTGACCCAAATTCAATTGAACCTAGAAAAAAACTCGAGAACTGTGGCCAGTGAATGCAATTTATCAAAAACTGCTGTTAATAAAATAGTCAAGAGACGCGAATACAATGATTTTAAATTTGAATACCAAGCCTTGCAAAAATTATATCCTAATGATCTCAAAATAAAGTTCGATTCTGTTATTTGTTTCAACGGAACAAATGACAAATCCAACAATAATGATTCCTCGCGAGAAGATTGAGAATGTATTGGAAGGTATTCAAGGAGACGAAATAAGCAAATGTATAAGAAGTATGGGTTCCAGAACCGCAAAGTGCATTTTACAAAATGGTGGACATTTTGAACACTTACTTCATTAATGTTCATCATTTACTTTCGAATAATCATTTGATTTTTCTTTCATTAAATGATAGTTTCGTTTAATTATTATGAATTAGGTTTTTCACCTCTTGAAATTTGTAAATAATTATTACTTTTTCTTGCTTTGATTCTGTTACGTTCCATTCAGTTGAAGATGAGTAAGTTGATTTTCTTATCGAAATGTTGTTAATTAAACTGAAGGTACCTAAATGTAATACAGATCCGACCCAAAGAAATTTGGATAAGGGTCAAAATCACCTGAAAATCAACTTTGAATGACATTGTATGATATATCGTTGAATTGAGCCTTAAAAGTTATTTCGAAAAGTGTCATAAAATATGCAGGTCCGTATTGAAAAAAATGAGGTTGAGGGTGGCCCAGAGCGTATGAAACGTTGGATACAAAATGAAAAACTCCTTTGGCATTTTTTGATAATATTCGAAATAAAGTGGGAAAAAAAGAAAAATCAAAATGACAGAATTTACTTTTCTTATGATATCTCAATAACCGGCCCTGATAATCTCGATTTGTTTGAACTGCTTGACAATGCTTCTATGAATGCAACTTTTTCTCCATTTGACCGACCTTCTAACTCTTATGGTTTAAAAGTTACCAATACAATCCCATTAAAAAAGTGGCCACTCTGTATGCAACAAACCCAAAATGAAACAATAATCTTGCATAATTCAGTCCCACATATTCAGTTTACTGGTTGTTCAAACTTTACAGTTAATTTTATTAATAAAAAAAAATGAGTAATTACACTTAAAATGTTTAAAGCATTGTCATAGGTAACTATTAAGATTTGTGAATAAAGTTCTTTCTCTGTACTTGTATCTTAGTATTTATTGTTATAGTTGTAGATACAGTATAGTATTCAACTTGCGGTGATGGTCATAACTCGCTAGATGAATTACAACACTCGCCTGCGGCTCGTGCTGCAAACTTCATCTGCGTGAGTTATGACCTACATTACCGCTCGTTAAATAATATACTATTACGCTTCTTATTAGTCGAATTCATTGAGAGATTCAAATACAAATTAAAAATAAATTTGCAAAATGTTTTACCGGAAGTGACCAAAATCCATACTTTTAAACCGGAATGTCACTTTTCAAAGGTTAATATTTCGAAAAATAGAATAATATACGGTGTGTTCTATTTTAAAAAATTATTGAAGATAACACTCAGCCGCCATTTTAAAACTTTTAGCTGTGAGTTTTTCATGAAAAAGTAGGTTTTTATATCCTATTTGAGCCCTCCAAATTTTCCGTGCGATATACCAGGTGGTTAAAAAATTAGTAGGGCGGGAACGGACTTTAGACGAGCACTGTACTTATAAAGAAAGGAGAAAGAAACTAGAGATACAAAAAATATTGTTTCTTTCTTCCTTCCACATCGTAAGGGCAAATAGATTCTGAATAACTAAATGAATCAACTGTTTGTAATCATCCAATTTGGCAGAGATCGATTTTCCATACAAAATGGGAAAGTAAAAGAACAAAAGTTTCCTCAAATCTATATTCCCTGAAAATTAATTCCATCGTTCATCTAACATATCATGTATTCTCTCCGTATCATTTTCGAATTCCAGGACTTTGAACAACAACGAGGAACAGAGTAAGGAGGAGAAATTTGAAAATGATATTCCTGTATATAATTATATTTCGACCAACGAGAAGCCTCAGACGTGGGGTAAGTGATTTATTGTTCGATTTTCCTCTACATTTACAAGCTTTTTTTTTCAGAGGACTTCAGACACTACACCGTAAAGTATGGTATGCAAATTCCTTCAGAGCAATGTATTTGGTACTACATGTTATGGATGACGCCCAACAAATATTTCTACCAAATATTCTCATTTCTTATGCATACGCTTCCTGCCTATATTGTAGATTTTATTGCTGTTCGTCTGGGAAAAAAGCCAATGTTAGTATCATGATTATTACTAGAACGGTTTTTTTATATTATATCATTATTACGTTTTCAATTATTAATTGAATTTCATTTCTAAATGAATGTAAATATGAATACAAACTCGCTCACTTGTCTGGAACACCGTAGAAAAGTTGGCGATTTGTCTCTATTTTATAGATATTTTCATGGGCGATGCTCTTCTGAAATATCAACAATCGTTCCTGCTTTGGCAGTCTCTTCGAGATTAACCCGTCAAGTTCAGTCATCACACCCCTTCGTGGTCACTTTGGAGACCTGCAGAACATCACTTTCCAAAGACTCTTTCATCCAACGAACAGCGAGGCTTTGGAACTCATTGCCTAGGGAGGTGTTCCCCGAGGCATACAACCTTCAGAAATTTAAGAAGAACACCAACTCCTACCTTCTTTCCCTAGGTTCCCACGATGTTCTCTGAACATTACAGGATATCCCTTTTCGTGGGAACCAGAACATAAAAAAAAACATACAGAGAAAGCGGGGAAGGTGTTTTCTGGCAAGCGGGGTAAATTTAGCAACCAAAAAGCTCATGCGGTATGGTATTGTACGGACTCTTATGCAGAAATTACCAGCGCAGCATTGAAATGAATATGTGCCTCTTACGGCTATAGTTCGATCATGCGCACATCGCACCTGTGGTACTTACGAATATTTCTGATATATTTTACCTGAGATAACATATTTACCCAAACTCCGATCTTACTGCTTCGGCAAGGCTCGGGACGGTCGCGGACGGCTTCGGTCTTTGGCTCACACTCTGGATACTAGTGGCCGGACGCGTGACTGCTTCTTCTAGGCTCGACCAGTATGGAACTCTTGTCTATGGGCTCGACGAGCTACTGAATCTTCGAAATATTCCGAAATGGAACTACAGCCGGCTTCCCCCTCTTTGGCGCATGCCTCTCGACCGAATTATATGCGCGCGCCGTTTTGTGGACTCTGGCGATTATACTTTCACAGAATAATTACCTAGCTCGTAAAATTTTTCGTGCTGTGACGTCAGCTTGCAGCGTGCGCCTCTGTCTCGACTCAATTGTTCTCTCTGGCTTCTGGCGGAGGACTCAAATCTCTCGTCGGCGTTTTTTTTTTTTTTTTTTTATGTTCTGGTTCCCACGAAAAGGGATATCCTGTAATGTTCAGGGAACATCGTGGGAACATCGTATGCCTCGGGGAACACCTCCCTAGGCAATGAGTTCCAAAGCCTCGCTGTTCGTTGGATGAACGAGTCTTTGGAAAGTGATGTTCTGCAGGTCTCCAAAGTGACCACGAAGGGGTGTGATGACTGAACTTGACGGGTTTATCTCGAAGAGACTGCCAAAGCAGGAAGGATTGTTGATATTTCAGAAGAGCATCGCCCATGAAAATATCTATAGAATAGAGACAAATCGCCAACTTTTCTACGGTGTTCCAGACAAGTGAGCGAGTTTGTAAGCGAGGCATCACCGACGAGACGAATTGCCCTTTTTTGGACAGAATCCAATAGCCTCAGGATATGTTTAGGTGCCCCACTCCAAATATGGGAACAGTATTCCAGGACAGGTCGGATCTGTGCCTTATAGATCATGAGCAGCTGACTGGGGGTGAAATAGCTCTTGGCACGAAACAAAAAACCAAGTTTTTGGGATGCACTTTTGGCAATGGACCTCACGTGATTTTCCCAGGAAAGGTTATTGCTGATAGTAATACCAAGCATCGATATGGATGGCTTCAGTGGCATGGTTACTCCTGACAAAGTTATGTTAGGCACAGTGAGATCGGCTTTTCTAGAGAAAAGACATGCTTGTGTTTTGTTTGCAATGAATTCTACCAAGTTACTAGATCCCCATTCGAGAATTGTTGCTAAGTCCATATTTATATTATTGACATTTCTTCCTCGTTCATTTCTGGTTTCACGGGCTGATATAGGGGCCCTGGAAGAGAAAACGGTATGGAGGGTACTATCATCGGCAAAGCTGTGTACTGGACATGAAGTTGCTTTCAACAGGTCGTTGATGTGAAGTAGAAATAGTGTTGGTGCGAGAATAGATCCTTGCGGAACACCAGCATTTATGAGTAGAGTGTCAGATGAAACTCCATCGACCACTACATGGAGAGACCTGTTTGAGAGAAAACTAGCAAGCAGAGAACACAGCTGAGGGGGCAAGCCATAAGACGGAAGCTTGGCGAGGAGTCCCTGGTGCCAAACTCGATCGAACGCCTTGGAGATATCTAATGCCACAGCTAGAGTTTCTCCATACTTTTCAATAGATAGCTGCCATATATGTGAAACGTAAGCGAGCAGGTCACCAGTTGATCTCTGATGGCGGAAGCCATATTGCCTATCGTTGACAATTCCTGAGTCTTCCAGATATTTCATGAGCTCGATGTTGATGGTTTTTTCCATGACCTTTGAAATAATAGATAGCAGTGCGATAGGCTGTAGTTGCTAGGTAGGGCCTTTTGCCTTTTTAGGGACTGGCTGTATCTTGCAATTTTCCAATTGGACGGAAATACCCCAAATTGTAAGAGTGATTGAACAACTTGCAAAGAACAGGTGTTAGTTCGGGGGCACATTTCTTGAGAACAATCGGCGGGATTCCGTCAGATCCACAGGCTTTGTTGGTGTTGAGACCCAGCAAAATCTTTCTGATAGTACGTTGGCGAAAGGTGATCTCGGGCATGTGACTGTCAATAGGTGTAATGTTCGGGGGTTTTTTTCCCGATGAATCCAGAGTGTAATTTCCAGCAAATAGGTGCGCAAAGATATTGGCTTTTTCCTGGGCAGTCGTTGCTAGTGTTCCATCTTCTTTGGTTAGAGGAGGAAATGAGCTGGAAGTGAAGTTTCTTCCCACAGCATTGGCGAAAGACCAAAATGAATGGGATCCGTTAGGTTTGAACAAAGCCCAGCTGGCTCGATGAAAATGTTTTCTCGAGAGTCGCTGGATGGCGCAGGTAATATTCGCGCGTGTTTTATATAAACGCGTCACATCGCGGCGTGATCTACGGAGGGGGTGTTCAGTCTATTTATTGGGGTAGGTGTAATCCACGGATTTATCACGAACACGAATGGTATTTCTAGACCTATTGTTACTGTCAAGATGAATTTAAATCCTTACATGGAGCTTTTGGTTGATAAATATAGCGGAAAAATAGTAACTTCGTTACAATAACAGATCAAACAATGAAATACATGATTTTTTCGTTTTTAGTGCATTTGTATAAGAGCTCATGTTCAAAAATATTTTTTTTTTTATAATATTTTCATCTCTTTAAGTTATCTTTTTTTATAGTTTTACAAGCTTTTATTTTGTTCCACTTGTTAGTTCGTTTGTTCGTTAGGGTGCATTTTGACCAACTTCTAGTCGTCCGATTAATATGAAATTTGGCAGGTGTTCATAATTCCGGTAACAATGCATTATGGAATTTTTGTTGGAGGAAAAAACAAAATAGCGGCTCCAAGATGGTGGACCAGATTTGTAATTATGGTCCGATTTGATTAAAATATTGGTATTTGCAGAGTTTTAGAGGTCGGAGATGATGAAATTTTTGTAAAAATCCATAAATTCAAGATGGCGGCCCCAAGATGAAGGACGAGTTTTGTGATTATGGTCTGATTCGATTCAAAAATGGTATGCGGCGGTTTTCGCGGTCGGAGATTTTGAATTTTTTGTCAAAATTCTCCAATTCGAAATGGCGGCCCCAAGATGAAGGACGAGTTTTCTGATTATGGTCATATTTTATCAACCGACGAAACCAAAAAGGAGGAGGTTCTCTATTCGACCCGTATATTTTATGTTTTTCCACCATATTTTTTTATGTATGATCACGCATAACTTTTTACTGAGGCGTCCGATTCCGATAATTCTTTTTTCAGTGGATAGGGTGTACTTCGAAGTTGGTCCCATTCGAATTTAAAAGATGAAATCCACCTCTAAGGGTAGCGAAATGAAGGATATTGATCACTCACCCTCTGAATTCTGGTCCGTTAACCGATTCTATCAGGCATAACTTTGTACTGGGTTCTTCGATTTGGATGATTATTTTTTTAATAGATAGGGTATACCTTATTTTTGGATTTCGAGAGAAATTAGCCACCCTTACGGGTGGAAAAATAGGGGATAATTGATTTTTAACTAGTGAACATTGGCACACACATACGTAGTTGACAATGACAGATCGCTACTGATATTATTCTTGTTCCGTCAAAATCAGTATATTTTATAAGAGGATGGAATGATATACAAAGTAATGAAATAAACTAACCAGAACAACGAAAATAATTCATATTACAACAAATAGTAAAAGTAGATAATCAACAAATAGTAAAAGTAGATAATCATATAATCATTCTTTGGGAAACATTCTGTACAACAGACGAGAAATAATGACCCATACGCAACCATTTGGTCCTAAATGGGTTTCTTTCTCTGTTCATATACAAATGACACCCAGAGTCTTATGCCATTGTTGTAAACATTTTTAATGCGAATAAACTTATTATTATTATTATTATTATATTATATTAATATTATGTTATTTAACTGGTAATAGTTGAAGTAAGGTGGGTAAGTAAGTATTTTGGAAGTAATCAAAAAACAAGTAGGTAGTAATTGGTAGATTTTAGCACAAAATTTAGAATAAATTTTAACAAAATTTCGACGAAAATCACTGAAAAGCAAAATAAATAAACCTTCTTAGTCTAAATGATAATTGAGCTCCTAAACTAATGTAAGTAACTGATTTTGAGTCGGCGCCAAACAAACTAGCAATTGAATTGGGTGAAGCGTAAAATGATGGCAGCGAGATGCACGGCTGCATTTTGATGACTTCTTTCATAGATAATAATCTTCGACAATTGTTTGTTTGGCGCCGACTCAAAATCAGTTACTAACATTAGTTTAGGAGCTCAATTATCATTTAGACTAAGAAGGTTTGTTTTATTTTTTGCTTTTCAGTTGATTTTTCCATCGGTTTAATTTTTTGTTAAAAAGTTTTTATTCAAAATTGGTATGTGGGGGTTTTCAGGTTTGGAGATTATGAATTTCTTGTCAAAATATATAAGTTCGAAATGGCGGCTTCAAGATGACGGACGAGTTTTGTGATTATGGTCCGATTCGATTCAAAATTGGTATGTGGAGGTTTTCGGGGTTGGAAATTATGAGATTTTTGTCAAAACTCATAAATTCAAGATGGCGGCTTCAAGATGGGTGACGAGTTTTGTTATTATTGTCCAATTCGATTCAAAATGGGTATACGTGGGGTTCTTGGGGTCGGAGATCATGATTTTTTGTTGAAATTCACAAAATCAAGATGGCGGCCCCAAGATGGGGGACGAGTTTTGTGATTATGGTCCGACTCGATTCAAAATTGGGTATGCGGTGGTTTTGGCGGTCGGAGATTCTGAATTTTTTGTCAAAATTTATAAATTCGGAATGGCGGCTCCAAGATGGAGGGCGAGTTTTCTGATTATGGTAATTTTTTATTCAAAATTGGTATGTGGGGGTTTTCAGATTCGGAGATTATAAATTTCTTGTCAAAATTTATTAATTCAAGAGAGCGACTTCAGGATGGCGGACGAGTTTTGTGATTATGGTCAGATTCTATTAAAAATTGGTGTTTGCGAATTTTTGGGGTCGGATATCATGATTCGTCCCAGCTCAAAACTTACAGGGAAGAGACCTTGTATTAACGATGCTCTATTAGAAGTGAACAGATTGAGGCGAACTAACTAAATAGCATGAAATGAAATAACAAATGAAAAATCTTTTTAAAGTCAAGCTACTATTCAAGACGTGTACTAAAACGTAACAAATAGGTTTAAGTCTTCGCTGACAAGGATTAAATTATTTTTTGTTAAATTATTTGGTTTTGGAAAGCTTGTCGCGCGAATTGTAATAAAATTAATATTTCGATGAATTGTTACTTACCAACCAATCATTGTCCAATGAAATAATTGGTACCTACTTTCATGAACTTCGCGCGACAAGGTTTTCGATTCCAAATAATCCAACAAAAAACAAATAAATAATTGTTAGCGATGACTCAAACTCATTTTGTACGTTTTAGTACGGCTTGAATAAAAGCTTGACTTTGAAAAGGTTTTTTTATTAGTTATTTCATCAGCACTTCAGATGGTTCACACATCTGTTAATCATTAATTTTTTTAAGATAGGGTATTTTAAAGTGGTTATTACTTCCGCTACGATTATTTATGATCGTTTTTATGCGTAAAAATCTTAGTTTTTATATTCTTAGCCGAACACTTCAACATGTTTCGGTTTTCAATAGCTACAATGAATCTTAATGATATATGATGGAATTTCTGATAATTTTTTATCTCACGGTCTGGCACAGACCATATATATATATATATATATATATATATATATATATATATATTTATATATATATATATATATATATATATATATATATTGAAGAAAGGGTAGTCTCGTGACTGGACTAGTTGAAAAAAACTATGAATTTGAAATAAACTTTGTAGAAAGGATATTCCTTGAGGTTGCAGTCAAAATAATGGCCTATGAGAAAAAGTAAAACTCTTTCTTATTTAGTCAAGCTTTCGAAAATGTTTATTTTCATTATCAAGACAAGCTGTGGAGAAAAAAGAAAACACAATTGTGAAATACGATTTTAAACAAATCTATAGAACTTACTAAGGTGAGGTTAAGTGAAGACAGCGAACTAATCACCATTTCGTGATTGAGGACTTTTCAAAATCATATCACTATGACCCACTACTGGTAATATATATAAAAATTAAACAAAGGCACTCGCACATAATGTTTTAGATACTTAATTTAAACACTTTAAAATTTGAAACGGCACAATAATTACCACATGGTCCCGAAGCATTCCTTATTTAGATATGAGAGTATGTAGAGGGTTGGACAATATTCTTCGCACAAAATGGTATAGGAAACCAATATGTTCTAATAGATTCATAAGTTTCCATTCCTATCATGCTCCAAACATGAAAACAAACTTGGTGAAAGGTATGAAAAACAGAGTAGTGTGTTTATCACATCCTATTTTTCAAAAGGAATGTTTAAATGAACTTAAAACAATATTAAAAGAAAACTCATATCCAATCAAATTTTATTAATAAATTACTATTCAGTACTGATCGTCAACCTAGTGTTACTACTATTGAATCTGGAAATACAATTATAAATTTAGACCTTGTAACAGTTAATCCTCTAAGAATAAATTCAAGTCCACAACCTCAACTAATAGAACCTTTTATTTACAAAACATTACCATATGTAAGAGAACTAACCTCTAAACTGACTAATGTGTTTAAATTAGATAAACTACGCATTGCAAACAAAAACGTTAAAACTATTGCAAGCCTTTACACTAGAACTAAAGCCCCGTTAACGATATATGAGAAATCAAATGTCATATATAGTATTCCTTGCCTAAATTGTGATAAAATATATATCGGGCAGACCGGTAGGAATTTAACAGGTCGCATAGCATCTCATAAGAGTGATTGCAAAATAAAAAAAAACAGTTGTGCATTAGCTGAACATAATATAAATTCTAATCATTTTAGTAATTTTAACAACCCTTCCATTTTAGCTGTAGAGAATAACTTCCAGAAAAAACTTGATTCCAATTGAATTTTAAAAATTGCTGAGTATTTTTTGATTTTTTCTCTCATTTAACAATTTTTGTCATATAGATTGGTACTATTCCTTTTGTTTTGTGGACAAAGCACATGGTTCTCCCTTGACTGTTTCATGTTTGGACAGATGACATTTGACACTTGACACTTCATGTCATGTATTACTTGTCAGCCACCATTTTCCTTTTTCAGTCACGCTTCAACCATGTGGTAATTATTGTGCCGTTTCAAATTTTAAAGTGTTTAAATTAAGTATCTAAAACATTATGTGCGGGTGCCTTTGTTTGATTTTTATATATATTACCAGTAGTGGGTCATAGTGATATGATTTTGAAAAGTCCTCAATCACGAAATGGTGATTAGTTCGCTGTCTTCACTTAACCTCACCTTAGTAAGTTCTATAGATTTGTTTAAAATCGTATTTCACAATTGTGTTTTCTTTTTTCTCCACAGCTTGTCTTGATAATGAAAATAAACATTTTCGAAAGCTTGACTAAATAAGAAAGAGTTTTACTTTTTCTCATAGGCCATTATTTTGACTGCAACCTCAAGGAATATCCTTTCTACAAAGTTTATTTCAAATTCATAGTTTTTTTATATATATCGGATTATTACAGTAACTATAATAGTAGTACGCAGCAATTGATTTCAAACTAACTGCAATGAACCTGAAATTTGCCTCATGTTTCTATCATAATCTTCCAAGATTCAAAATCGATTGCAAAATTTCACACACTTGAACAGAAAATAATTATTTATATTAAAAAACTTTTTAATATGCCACGACCAAGGCCGTACCCAGAGAAAAATTCTGGGGGAGGGGGTTGGTCTAAAGTAATTAATGCAATGTACATTTCACCAAATGTTATTATACATCATTAAACAGACATGGAATCAGATTGTACTTTCGAAAGTGCCACTTCATGGTCGCAAAATCCGTTTCTTAGTTGACATATCAAGTCATCTGAGGTCGGAATAGCAACTATCATTCGGAAATACTTCTCAGGATCATCAGTTGGAATATTACGAATAGTTTATACAGGGTGGCTCATCCAAAACTTACCGCAAGGCATTACAGTGTGGGAAAGAATGTTTCGGCAAAATCCGAAAACACATCAAGATTGTTTGTCAGAGGAACACATTTTGACGTAAAAAGCATAGTAAAACCTTCAACCCCCTAAGTAGGGGTGTCATCCCAAAAATGTGTTCAAATAGGAAGGGGAGTCAAGTGATACCTCATTAGAAGAGGCTTGTCATTCCTTATACAGTGCCGCTTAGTTTTTGCAAATCGATCCACTGTTTTAGAAAATATGGAGCGTTCAAACTCCAACAATAATGTGTGACGAAAAATGCAGAAATCGATGCAATTGTACTCTAAAACTTATTTATTAGTCAAGTAAATGCTCGGATTGTTGTCCGCCAACCTGCATACAGTGGTACAAGTTATTTTCAAACCGTTGTCGTACATTCTGGAGCATTTGCGGTGTCACTTCGCGACATACGTTAATAATTCTTCTTTGCAACTATTCTAATGTATCTGGTGGTGTTTGGTAAACAAGGCTTTTTAGGTGTCCCCACGAAAAAAAATCTGAAGGACTTAAGTCGGGTGACCGAGGTGGCCATTCAATTGTGCCTCGTCGTCCTATCCATCGTCCTGGAAACGTGTCATTTAAATAATTGCGCACATTTTGGGAATAATGCAGAGGAGCTCCGTCTTCTTGGAACATCAGTTCCGGTTTATTGTATGCGGGATCGTTTTCAATGATATTTGTTAGAGCTGGGTCGATGGCATTTTGTAGTAAATCCAAGTACATATTGCCTGTTGAATTTCCAGGAAGGAAAAAAGGTCCTACAATGGAATTTCCAAAAATATCAGCCCACACATTTAACTTCTGGGGATGTTGCGTGTGTGACTCGTGGAAAATCCTTGGATTGATGTCAGCCCAGTAACGGCAATTGTGGCGATTCACTAAACCATTTGGGAAGAAGGAACTTTCGTCCGAAAACACACATTAAATAGAAAATTACCATTGTTTAACGCTCGCTCACTCATAACTTCGCAAAATTGCAAGCGACGATCAAAGTCGTCTTCATTTAGTTCGTGCACAATTGTCTTGTACTTAGCGTACTATCTACTTGCCCCAATACTGCTATCTCCGTAGGTTCATTTAGTACTCGATTTTCGAACTGCCTCTTTTTGTTATGAACCGAACCTGTTTCGCGAAATTTTGTCACCGATTCGCGAACAATATTTCCAGAGGTATGTTTATCAGGATGCCATTGGTTAAACAACCCCGCGACCCGATTTCCACATTCATCGTTTGTGAAAAAAAGCTCAATAATTTCCACTCTTTCTGCAATTGAATACACTATAATGATAAATTTTGAAGTGAACACTTTTTAAACACGTTAACCACGACAGGTATCTAGCAACTACTTGACCTAATTTAAACGTGCAGAAAGAAACCCGATAATTTTTTACTCACTAAAATTAACCAAAAAAATCTGTAAATCGGCAGAAACAGCGAATTTATTTGAAGGAATTTATTTCAATAATACCTACGATAAGTTTTGAAGTACAATTGAATCGATTTTTGCATTTTTCATCACACATTATTGTTGGAGTTTGAACGCTCCATATTTTCTAAAAGAGTGGATCGATTTTCAAAAACTAAGCAGCATTGTATAGAGAATGACAAACCCCTTGTAATGAGGTATAACTCGACACCCCTTCCCATTTGAAAAAAAATTTGGGATGACACCCCTATTTAGGGGGTTGAAGGTTCTACTGTGCTTTTTGCGTCAAAATGTGTTCCCCTGACATACAATCTTGACGTGTTTTTGGATTATGCCAAAACATTCTTTCCCACCCTGTAATGCCTGTTTTCGATGGGCCACCCTGTATTTAAAAAAACTGAGGGTATTCAAACAAAATTGAAAAATTCGAATCAGTGTATGGGATGTATGTATGTATGGGATGTACATAAAACTACCTGATTTTCACCTTATTCCAGATATATCTTGTTTTTCCATTGTTGTTTAATTAGGTAACTTCTTGATCTATCTTAATTTCAAATTTTATATATAATATAAAAAGAGTTTTTATTTTAATTTTTATTATTTCATTTTTTATTTTTATTTTATTTTTTCTTTATGGTTAAGTTGAGAAACAGCTCTTGCTAACACTTCGCCTTTCATCATTTTTAACTCTGTGTATTATTCCTTGCCACTCTTTTATTTTTACCTAAAATTATTAATAAAGCCGCTTTATTATTATTATTATATATTTCACAGATTTCGGGGGAAGGGAGGATAACCCCCCTAACCTGTACGAGGCTAGTAGAAATTATTGTTTAGTTTTTCTCCGTTTTATAAACGTGGTGTATAAAAAAGATTTTTTTATTTAAATAATTTTAGATTTCTTTTGCTTTAATCCAAGCATATTTTTGGGAATTTCAAATAATTGAATTGTTTTTTTTTCAGGCTAGTGAAAGGTTACGAAAAAGTCCACAAATTTTCTGCAGTTATCTCGTATTTCACCAATCAAGAATGGGAATTCAAAAATAACAACATCCAAGCACTCTGGAGAAAACTCAAACCACAGGATAAAGAACTTTTCGATTTCGACATGCGGGCCCTGGATTGGGATTTATATTACTACACTTACACTAGAGGGGGAAGAATATATATACTTAAAGATCCCATGGATACTGTTCCACGAGGGAAGAAGTGGTACACAAAATTGAAGATCGCACATTATACGATTCTGACTCTTTTATCATTATTGGCTCTGAGATTCTTCACTTTTTTGTTGAATATCGTTTTCGAATTTTGAAATTATGTGGGAGCGTTCATTTTTACCAAAAATATATATATATATATATATATAAATAAATAAATAAATAAATATATGTATCTAGTATTTTCCTCATTTTGTAAAATATTAGTCCAGCTGAAGTCGCGGTAACCCACAATTTCCGTAATGAAATAAAGGGTTGCCTATCTTCGGGACGAGTTTGTGAATTGTAGCTGCTGTTCATTGTATTGTAGACTTGCAATGATTGTTTTTAAAAATTCCGCGTTTCAGTTATTTAAGACGTGCACACCCCGAATCGGTCCTGAATTAGGGTCACCTTAATTTGCATAACAATAGAAAGAGGAGTTTATGAAATTTATGTGACAACGGCGTAGTAACTACAGGTAGTTTATTACAATAATAAGTAGGATAATAATTATACATGACTACAATTATAGAGATAGACAGATAATTGAGATACTAATGATCAATATCAAGTAGATAAAAACTAATAGTAAACAGGTGAACCTTCCAGAGTTACAAAATATTTTGTTGCCTCCACAGCCAGAGCTACTCTGTACTCTGTACTCTGTACTCTGTACTCTGTACTCTGTATGTCTCTGTACCTGTACTCTGTACTCTGTACTCTGTACTCTGGTCACTCTGTACTCTGTACTCTGTACTCTGTACTCTGTACTCTGCTACTCTGGTACCTCTGTACTCTGTACTCTGTACTCTGTACTCTGTACTCTGTACTCTGTACTCTGTACTCTGTACTCTGTACTCTGTACTCTGTACTCTGTACTCTGTACTCTGTACTCTGTACTCTGTACTCTGTACTCTGCACTCTGTACTCTGTACTCTGTACTCTGCACTCTGCACTCTGTACTCTGTACTCTGTACTCTGTACTCTGTACTCTGTACTCTGTACTCTGTACTCTGTCCTCTGTACTCTGTACTCTGTACTCTGTACTCTGTACTCTGTACTCTGTACTCTGTACTCTGTACTCTGTACTCTGTACTCTGTACTCTGTACTCTGTACTCTGTACTCTGTACTCTGTACTCTGTACTCTGTACTCTGTACTCTGTACTCTGTACTCTGTACTCTGTACTCTGTACTCTGTAATCTGTACTCTGTACCTTGTACTCTGTTCTCTGTACTCTGTACTCTGTACCAAACATAAAGTGAAATATCTCCGGAATATTTCGACGTATCGTCTTGAAACTTTGCCATCATGTTCCACAGAGAAGAGTATTCTGTCATTGGAATATGAAGAAAATCGGAAAATTGCAAGATGGTTTTTCCGGGATTTTCTGAAAATTCCTTGTGGTTCGACTACAGGTCGCATGGGTGGTCCTTTCGATTTCATAGTCTGTACCAGAATAGCTCGACAACCGTACAGAAAGCCTATTGAAACTGGGCGTGATCGGAGAATTCCAAATGGAT
The DNA here is from genome assembly GCA_018342105.1 of Gonioctena quinquepunctata. Lineage (NCBI taxonomy): Eukaryota > Metazoa > Arthropoda > Insecta > Coleoptera > Chrysomelidae > Gonioctena > Gonioctena quinquepunctata. The sequence continues at coordinate 36,708 of JAFIRS010000778.1, read as the reverse complement.
TTTCCAGGGAAATTTTCCGAAATACATGGTCCGACATAAATTCAAAAATCTCGCAAACTGACGGAAAATATGGAAATCTACGGAATGCAGTGTATACCTCCCGACTAGTGCCACAATATATACCACAAACATTTTTCTTTCGCTCCACCGGAAAATAAAAAAACAATTGAAAATCTGAAAATTGAATCTTGAAATTAAAACAACTTAATTTTTCTCGGAAACGACTGAAAATTTCGAAAATTTTCAGGGGAGCAAATATATTGTTCTTGACAGTTCCTACAAAAAACCTCATGATATTTTTTCTCTGAATTGAATAGTACGGGAGATATAGCCGAAAAACGGTAAATATGAATATTTGACCATAATATTGGAAAAAATCAAGTTCAAACATTTTATTCATAGAGTTTCATAAGTTGTATGAGAAATATGAAGGGAATCAAAAAATTCCAAGATGGTTTTTCCGGGATTTTTCTGAAAGTTCCTTGTGGTTCGACTACAGGTCGCATGGGTGGTCCTTTCGATTTCATATTCTGTACCAGAATAGCTCGACAACCGTACAGGTAGCCTATTGAAACTGGGCGTGATCGGAAAATTCCAAATGGATTTTCCAGGGAAATTTTCCGGAATACATGGTCTGACATAAATTCAAAAATCTCGCAAACTAACGAAAAGTAAAAAGTATGGAAATCTACGAAGTGCAGTGTATACCTCTCGAATGGTGCCACAATATATTTTGAATACATTTTTCTCTCACTCCACCGGAAAATAAAAAAACAATTGAAAATCTGAAAATTCAATTTCGAAATTATAACAACTTGATTTTTCTCGAAAACAACTGGAAATTCAGAAATTTTTACGCAAACAATTATATTGCTCTTAACAGATTCTAGAAAAAAAAACCAGTACTTTTTCTCTGAATTGAAACGGGACCAAAAAGGAAAAATTTCCAATATTGGAAAAAATGACACAAGTTGAAACATTTTTTCAAAGAGTTTTTCCATTGGAACAACTGAACCATATTTTTCATTTTAACATTTACAGTTAGATAAAAAAATATAAAAAATTTCAATGATAAAATTCAGATTTCTCAGAAACTATTGGACATATCAAAAACATTATGGGCAGCAGAAAGATTCCTCTTAACTTTTACTACGAAAAATATTCATTAATGTAACGTAAATAAACTTAACTTGGTTTTACTAATTTATTTAACACTTAAATATACAACTTAATTTATATTACTAACTACGTCACTGTATAGCTCGATCGTATGGGCTCGTTCAGACTGTCCGTGAGACTTGAGGGCTGTCTATTTATCTCCGTTACAGAATTCCCGATCTTTCGAATTCTGGCAGTTGGCGACGGCATGTTCCAATTGTTTCCAATATTGACCGTTGTTTTCCGCGGAAGAGCGACTGGATGGTTCTCGAATATCTCCGGGGATGATCTCATCGCTGTCGATGGCAACGTGTGAGGCGACAGGTCCGGCCTAGGTTCGTTACATTGCCCCCTTCTTAAAGGCATTTCGTCCCGAAATTTCATCCTTGGAGTGTGACGATATCTGCATGACTCCCCATATCTGCACCGTGATCGATGGAAGTAACACTCCACGGTCTTCATGATCGGTCGTGGAAGAGGGTTACAGCAAACCAAAATCCTGACGCCGCTGGATCTGAATATCGCCTCCAGCATACTTCTTATGACTCTCCAGTCCAACCCATCAATACCACAGGATAGTTTTGGAATTGCTAGATCCGCCAGATTCTGGTCCACCATAGTATCTCTTAGTTTGGTGAGACTCTTCCAGACATCTTCATAGGACGGTTTATCTTGGGAATGCCTCTTGGTAACTAGGTAGTAGATGTTTCTCTGGCCTTTCTTCAACTGTAGCACCCCACCAACTTCTGGATTCTGCTCCCGCAGTGTTTGGAGTTGACCAAATTTCTTGGAGAACACTGCGGCGATGCCCCTGGACATTTGAAGATCTTCTGCCACACAGTGCGCTAGTGCGTAGTCAGCAGGCACCTCGAAAAGGTCTCGTGACTCCTCTCTAGTAACCCCATGTAGAACTTTCTGCCCGTTTGAATACAAGGACATAAACTTCTCGAACGTCATATCATCCTCCGGTGGCTTGAGGGTGCGAACTTGGTCATGGTTTCCAGCGTAAGGGCCAACCTGTTGAAATGGACGACCCTTGGTTTCCCTCGGGTGGCTTATGGATTCGGTACACAAGGTCGTTTATCCTTTTCACGATTTTATACGGGCCTTCCCACGAGTTCCGCAACTTTGGTGATAGTCCACGACGACGTTTGGGGTTGTACAGCCAAACCAGGTCATCAACCTTAAATCCTCCAGCGTCGGCCTTGATGTCATAGGTCTTCTTCATTTTATCGCTGGCACTCTGGATGTTCAACCGGACTCGTTCGTGGATGTCGTCCATTCTCTGCCGAAGTTTGCTGACGTAGTCCTCTCCCGCAGTGTCTTGTCCTGGCGGTATCCCAAACTTCAGGTCACAATGCAGTCGCAGTTCTCGGCCCATTATAATACTAGCAGGAGTTTGACCGGTTGACTCGTGTACTGCGGATCGATAGGCCATCAGGAACAAATGAAGATACTGGTCCCAGTCTCTTTGATGGTCAGAGACAACCTTGGACAAGTGGCGGTTGATCGTCCTGTTCATCCGTTCCACCATTCCATCGGACTGCGGATGTAGGGCCGTGGTTCTTGTCTTGCGGATGTTCAGCAGTAGACATATTTCTTGGAAAAGGTTGGATTCAAAATTTCTGCCTTGATCCGAGTGCAGCTCCATTGGAATACCGAATCGACATATCCATTCTTTCACCAAGACGTCGGCGACGGTGATGGCTTCCTGGTTGGGCAGGGCATAGGCTTCCGCCCACTTACTGAAGTAGTCCATTGCCACAAGGATGTATTTATTCCCGTGGTCGGATACGGGAAACGGGCCGGCGATGTCACTGGCGATTCTCTCGAACGGGCTGCCTACGTTGTACTGACGCATCGGGGCCTTGGGTCGTATTCGAGGTCCATTGCTAGCAGCGCATACAGCGCACTTTCTGCACCAGTCCTGGACGTCAGCTTGACAATTGGCCCAGTAAAACCGTTGCCTCACTTTCTGCAGGGTCATGATCCCCTCTCATGCTTCGCACTCAGTCACCGCTTTCAGGATTTCCCGCAGCACTTCCTCTCTTCTGTTCCTGGGAACAATTATTTGGCGTCCGTCTTCCCCACCAATATCGGCCTCCAACACCCGTTTCAGGATCCCATTGTCCAGAATAAGAGAGTTCCATTGTGCCCAATAGGACTTAACAGCCGGCGAGTAACCTGCGACTTCCTGCCATGATGGTCTTCGATTGCCCTTCTTCCAGCTGACGACTAAGCCAAGGTCGGGTCTCTCTCTTGGTCTTTCTGGATCTTGCTGTCATTCCAGTTGTCATCCATTGCCGCGGTTCTACAAAGTGTTGCTTCTTTCTCTTCTGCTCGTCGGCAATGTGAGCAATCATCTGGACATGGTCTTCGCGACAAGGCATCTGCATTCTTATGGCTAGTTCCGGCTCGATGTTCGATCTCGAAATCGAATTCTTGGAGTCTCTCGATCCAACGTGCTACTTGACCCTCAGGATTTTTGAACTGTAAGAGCCATTTGAGAGCTGCATGGTCAGTTCTCAACAGGAATCTTCTTCCATACACGTACTTGTAGAAGTGTTCCACTCCCTTTACAACAGCTAACAGCTCTCGCCTGGTGACACAGTAATTGCGCTCTGGTTTGCTAAGCGTCTTGCTGAAATAACCAATGACCTTCTCCTGTCCCTCCTGGATCTGAGATAGGACAGCTCCAAGTCCCACGTTGCTGGCGTCCGTATCCAAAATGAATTTCCCTTTGGGTAGGGGATAGCTCAGTATAGGTGCGTTGATCAAAGCTCCTTTCAGCTTCCTGAATGAGTCTTGACATTCTTCGGACCACTGGAACATTGTTTGGCCTTCCGTGAGCTTGGTCAGTGGTTTAGCGATATTGGCGAATCCCAGCACATATCGGCGATAGTATGTGCATAAACCAAGGAAACTTCGAAGTTGGTGAATGTCTTTTGGGATGGGCCAATCCTTAACAGCTTTGATCTTCTGGTCATCCACTGCTACTCCTTCCCCAGAGACAACGTGGCCGAGGTATCGTACTTCTTTTTGGAACAGATGGCATTTCTTAGGGCTCAGCTTCAATCCGGAGTTCCTCAGTCGCAGGAATACTTCCTCCAAGTTTTTCACGTGGTCCTCAAACAATCTGCCGACCACAATTATGTCGTCGAGATACACTAGACACGTGTTCCATGAGAGTCCCTTCAGTACTGCTTCCATCAATCTTTCGAATGTGGCGGGAGCATTACAGAGCCGAATGGCATAACGGTGAACTGCCACAATCCTGAGCCGATGGTAAAAGCAGTCTTTTCTCGATCTTCCTGAGCCAGTTCTACTTGTCAGTATCCACTCTTCAGATCAAGGGTCGAGAAAATCGTGGAACCAGCCAACGTGTCTAGGGTGTCATCTATTCTCGGAGGGGTAACTGTCCTTCTTCGTGACATTATTAAGTTGGCTATAGTTTGCACAAAATCGTGTCGGTCCATCCTTTTCATTCTTCAGTACGACTGGAGATGACCAGGGACTGGTCAGATGGTTCGATAACTCCTTCTTTTCCCATATCGCTGACTATTTTGTCAGCCTCTTCCTTCTTGGCAAGAGGAAGTCTTCTTGCTGATTGCCGGATCGGTCGGGCACCCCCAGTATCAATCTTGTGCTGGACCACATTAGTTCGACCTCCTTTTCCTTGTCCGGTATCGAAGATGTCTTGGTACTTTTTGACTAAATCTCTTAGTTTGGGCTGTTGAGCTGGTTTTATGTCTTTGGAAGAGATGGCAACTAATTTTTCTAGTTCTGTGGACAAGTTGTTGGGTTGGCTAATCGTACCTCGTACGCCCCGGATCACAGATGAAACTGACGAGCAGTGCCCTAAAATTGTTCCTTTCTTTAAGGTCACTGGAAAGTAATTGACATTCATGACCCTTACCGGTACAAATTTTTCAGCACGTAACAGGGTTTTCCCTAGGGCAACCCTCGTCCAATTTTCTCATCATGAAGTTTGGGCTCGAACATCATCACGTCTCCACTGCTCGCACTCCCGTCCAGGCGAGCCTCCAGGATGGTTTCAGCCCTCTCAGGTACGCTTACATCTTCAGCCAACAGCACACGGATCAACTCTTCACTTCTCCCATGAAGTACCAGCTTTTCTCCGTTGACACGTAGGACGCCGTCTCTGAAATCCAATTCAAACCCTCTGGAATTCATGATGTCCATTCCGATGATTGCATCGTCTTCGATGTCCGCTACAAGTGCCTGATGTTTCACTTTAGTGCTGCCCAAAATTATTTCAATCGGTAGCTCGCCATATACAGTAGCTGGTTCCCTGTTGCTGTGCGTAGCTTCCAAGTTGTCGGTTCAATTCGTTCCGGTGTTCTGGCAAAGGAAGGTCCGAGAATTGTCCTAGTCGCACCTGTATCTAGCAGCATGGTGCAAGGCTCGTTATTGATGAGACCGTCTACGAAAACACCTCTGTTCTGTCGTTTCAGGATAGCGACATATGCGTTGTTAACCGGGGCTTGCTGGACACAGGCCGACGATTGCCCTTCTCGTCGACCTTCTTTAGTTTTCCTGCATCGGAGTCGTGTTTTCGAATGTTGGACATTTGCTACGCACATGTCCAATTTTGCCACAATTCCAGCATCTTATCTGTTTTTCTCAGGCAAAACTTCCTTCATCACTTTTCTTATGGCAGCTTCCAAGTCAGCATGCTCCTGTGAGTCTTCTTCAATACTTCGAACTTTACTTTGGTTTTTGCAGGATTGCTTTGCTGCCTCGAATTCCAAAGCGCGTGCCAGTGCGTCTACGAGATGTGTTGGACGAGCTAGTGTCAACGCTTGTCTGGTTTCTTGGTCACGGAGTCCATCCAAGAATGCCTGAACCGCTAATCGCTCCATTACATTTTCCGGTGTGGCTGGATATGCGAGACGAACCAAGCGTGCAATGTCAGCTTCGAATTCTTGTAAGGATTCGCCCGATTTCTGGCAGCGATTTTTCAGTTGGGAGTGGTATACGTGTTCCAAATGGGCCTGGCCATATCGTAATTCTAGATGTTTGATCAGCTGATCATAGTCCTCCTGTTCTTGGGCGGTAAGAGTTTGTAGAATATTCGTCGCTTCTCCACGTAATGCAAGTGTTAGTGCTACAGCTCTTTCCCCTGCATTCCATCCATTTGCTTTGGCCGCTGCTTCAAACTGTCGGCGGTAATTTTCCCATGGAGTTTTTCCGTCGAATTGAGGCGGCTTCATGGAAAGCTTCCCTATTTCAGAAATGACCTTGACATCTTTTATACCCTCTTGAACTTTATCCAAGTTCAAACTCAAGTCCAGCATTGCATTTTCGTTAACCATCTCTGTGGGGGGCGCACTATTAATTCGTTTTTCCAGCTTACTGATCGTTTCCTTTATTTTGTCCATTTCTGCCTCGATTCCGTCTTTGATTTCATCGCTGATTATTTCCTTCATCTTGTCCATCTTTGCCTCGACGGTTCCTATTCTTTTTTCTAGACGATTCGCCACACCACAGAGTTCTTTCTTTAGGCCTTCTGTGTTTTCAAGGAGCTTATCTTCCAGGCTTCTTGCATTTTCTTGAAGCTTCTCTTCCAGATTTCTAGAATTTTCTTCAAGCTTCTCTTCCACATTTCTAGCATTCTCTTCCAAAGTCCTCGAATTTTGTTGCAGCTCTTCTTTCAAGGATTCTATTATCGGACTCAAATCACCTCCGGGAACTTCGAATAAAAATGTTTCGGGGTCCTCACCTTCTTGTATAAGTCCTTCTGCAAGTCTTTCCTGGAGTACTTGCTTTTTACCAGATGTTTCCAGTTCCCTTTCCTCCAATTCCTGTTTCAATTCCGCTACCTTCAAATCCGCAAGGCGCACTTTTCTTGAACACATTTTGTCTTTAACGAGGTATCAGTCTGTTTCACACGAAAAGTTTATCAGTTTGTTAAAAATTCACTTCGCGAATTCTTTTCCACGGGCCACCAGTCTATTGTCTGTTTCACGCGAACAGTGTATCAGTTTATATTCCCACGCACAATTGTCCACTTCGCGAAAACCGGGCCACTGTCTATTGTGGGCGTACAAAAAGGTCTATCAATTTATTTTTCTGACTATCCACTCCACGATCACTTGTTTATTTTCAAAATCTCACTTCCGACACCAATTGTAACGTAAATAAACTTAACTTGGTTTTACTAATTTATTTAACACTTAAATATACAACTTAATTTATATTACTAACTACGTCACTGTATAGCTCGATCGTATGGGCTCGTTCAGACTGTCCGTGAGACTTGAGGGCTGTCTATTTTACTCCGTTACAGAATTCCCGATCTTTCGAATTCTGGCAGTTGGCGACGGCATGTTCCAATTGTTTCCAATATTGACCGTTGTTTTCCGCGGAAGAGCGACTGGATGGTTCTCGAATATCTCCGGGGATGATCTCATCGCTGTCGATGGCAACGTGTGAGGCGACAGGTCCGGCTTAGGTTCGTTACATTAACTTTTCCTTCAAATCGAATAGTACGGATAATAAAATCAAAAAACAAAAGAGAAATAAGACATTTCCATATTTGCCCGAAACCATTCAAAATATCGCAATAGTATTCCAGAACAAAATTATAGCTTTCCATTAATCCTACGAAAACCCTAAGTGAACGAAGAGCGAAATAAAATACACATATTTGGTCGCAGTACATCTCTCTCCTTATATATCGTCGTATACACATCTTTGGTACCCAATGATAGTTTCCAAGTAATAATATGCTCATCGTAAATGCCACAGTCTCTACTTTCGTCTCACACCATCTAGGAGCAATGGTGAATTTTAATATGCTTTCATATAGTCGTAAATATGATCCGAGCTCAATACTAATCTGATATCACATAAAAACTACGTACTCCAACTGGAAGGGGCCGAAGGCCCCTTGTTTCAGCAGAACGACCTTCAGTGCAACGTCAGCCATTGAGACGTCCAGAACGGATTCGTCATCACCCTGAACATCTCAATAATTACATTTTAAACATACAAAGTTAGGTCTAAATTACGACCATGCATTTTCACGAAACTTCAGTATTTCTTTGTTGTCGTGATTTCATTTACTTTCAATACGGGGGATAATTATAGTGACTTCAATATTTCAGTAGATACCTACCACTATTACTTGAGCAGGCAGCAATGTTTTGACTGCAGGCAACATTGTTTTTGATTACTATAAAAGTAAGATTATATAAAAGATAGAATGAAGTGACGTTTGTCAAAGTGTGGTTTTAATGCGGGCAATTATTCAAAAAGCCATCAAAAGCCACAACAGCTTATCTTCAAAAAGTTTTTTTTATTAATTATTTAATTATGTGCTTTTTAATAAGTACGCCTTAATCTATGCATTTTTGTTAAAGCATCGTTATTATGCCATTTTTGAGAAGGTTCTGTGCTGTCCAGTTCTTCAATGAGAATACCATCTATACTCTGTTTCCTAATGTGAGAGAGATAAAATGTAGATTTGCAATGACAGAACCCTTCAACAGGTTGGACAACTTGAGGTTATTTTGTAAACTTGCAATGATAGTTTTTAAAAATTCCTTGTTTTACTCACTCCGAATCGATCCTAAATTAGGGTCACCTTAATTTGCATAACAATAGAAAGAGGAGTTTTCAGAATGAAATAAGTATAATAATTATACATGATTATGTTGAGTTATGTATCTAAAAATATTGCGCCATCTATTGGTATTCCTTTTGACATATTCCTCTGAGTATGTCTGTATGGTTCATGGTTCTATGATTGATAATGAAGTAAGTCTTTTACGAGTTTCACAGGAGAGCTATCGTTACAACAGGTTATGGGCCCAGAACGTTTGTAGGCTAAAATAAAGTGTTTACGTGTTATAGTTCCGTTGTTACAATAAAGAATAGACTCAATTCTACGCCGTGAATAAAAAAAATGAGTTTCTCGCGTCGTGTGGAAAGTAGCAAAAGGGCGTCCAACAATTACCTCGCGAATGTTCCAAAGTTGCAAGGCCGCGAAAATTACGAGGAATGGTCGTTTGCCATGGAAAATTTCCTCGTACTGGAAGGTCTAAGTAAGTGCATAGATGGAACGGAAACCGAAAATGAACTAGTAGCGAAAGCCAAGGCCAAGGTTGGGTTGTCTCTCAACCCCTCCTTATACGTGCACGTGGAGGAAGCTACGACAGCTAAGGAAGTATGGGACACACTCAAGGATTGGTATGAAAACAAAGGATTTACTAGGAAAATTTCTCTTCTCCGTAACTTAATTTCATTAAGGTTAGAGAATCGCTCGTCGATGGCAGAATATGTCAACCAAGTTATCGAGACTTCCCAGAAACTCAGTCGGACAGGACTCAAGCTTGACACGTCACTGGTAGGAAGTTTACTTTTGGCGGGATTATCAGATAGATTTGCCCCCATGGTGATGGCGTTGGAGCATAGTGGAATCGGAATTACCACAGACACTATAAAATCGCAGTTGCTGGATATGCAACTAGATGGCGGTACTAATTCTACAGGCGGTGCGTTCGCCAGCAAGGTTGGCAATCAGAAACGTCAAAACAATCGAAACAAAAATGACGACCGAAACAAAAACAAAGATGACATAATTTGTTACAGATGCAAACAGCCAGGTCATTTTATGTCGATTTGCCCCCAATTTAATCAAAATAAAGGTACCGATAAGTAAACAGGAGGTGTTTTTAATGCTGTTTTCCTCAGTACGAATTTCAACAAAAACGATTGGTAGTTTTTTTTTTTTATGTTCTGGTTTCCACGAAAAGGGATATCCTGTAATGTTCAGAGAACATCATGGGAACCAAGGGAAAGAAGGTAGAAGTTGGTGTTCTTCTTAAATTTCTGAAGGTTGTATGCCTCGGGAAACACCTCCCTAGGCAATGAGTTCCAAAGCCTCGCTGTTCGTTGGATGAACGAGTCTTTGGAAAGTGATGTTCTGCAGGTCTCCAAAGTGACCACGAAGGGGTGTGATGACTGAACTTGACGGGTTAATCTCGAAGAGACTGCCAAAGCAGGAACGATTGTTGATATTTCAGAAGAGCATCTCCCATGAAAATATCTTAGTTTGATTCAGGAGCGAGTGTTCACTTGACATGCAGGCAGGATTGGCTGTTGAACCAGAGAGAACCCATTGTGAAGGACATCATGATTGCAAATAATAGCAAAATCACTGTCAAATCAAGTGGCGAGGTTGATATTCTTACCAAAGTTGGGAAAGAAAACTTTGAGATAGAAATTCAAAATGCTCAGTATGTTCCTGAATTGGCTACAAATTTATTGTCAGTAAGTGAGCTTTTGAAAAATGGCAATTTCATTGAGTTTGACAATCATAGTTGTAGGATTTTCAACAATGCCAAAGTTCTGGTAGCTAAAGCTTTTTTGAGTGATGGTGTGTATAAAATAGACACTTCCAAAAAGTGCTTTTGGCAGGGCAGGCTGGAACTATGGAAACATGCACAGAAGGCTAGTCATATAAATCCAGTTTCTTAAACAAGATGCGAGATGGTGTAGTGAATGGAATTCATTACAATGGTCAATTGAAAATTAATCTACAAAATTGTGAAGTCTGCTGTGAAGGGAAATAAACTCGGCAATCCTTTGGATGCTCAAGTACTAGGGAAACTGGATTACTTGATGTAGTACACACGGATTTAGCAGGACCCATGGAGACAACTTCCATTGGAGGTGCATAATACTATGTGGAGTTTCAAGATGATTACAGTCGTATGTCCTTTGTATATTTTGTCAAAACAAAAGCTGAAACTTTTGAAAAATTTAAAGACTTTCAAAGTTTAGTCGAGAAACAGGTTGGAAAGAAAATCAAAGTGCTTCGCTCAGATAATGGTGGTGAGTACATTAGTGCAGAATTTGAAAGCTATCTAAGAAGACAAGGTATAATTCATCAAACATCTAACCCATACACCCCTGAACAAAATGGGCGTTCAGAAAGTTCGAATAGATCTTTGGTAGAGAAAGCTAGGTGTTTACTGTATGAAGCAGGTTTGGAAAAATGTGTCTGGGCTGAGGCTGTAAACACAGCTTGCTATCTAAGGAACAGGTTGCAGTGTCTAATATACCAAAAATACCCTATGGAATGTTTTTCAACCAAAAACCAGATTTAAGTCATGTACGAATTTTTGGTAGTATAGTAATGACTCACAATTCCAAATGAAAAACGAAGAAAGTGGGACAACAAATCAGAAAAGTTAATTTTACTTAGATTTTCTGAAACCACAAAGGGCTATAGACTCTACAATACAAAAACAAGCCAGATATCTACAAGTAGAGATGTACATATTATAGAAAATGAAAGAAACGCAGACAGTGTGCATTTATTTGTAGAAGAAAATACCAAGGGGAACGATTCCAATAATTACCAGGAAGTTTACTCAAATGAAGATTCAAGCTCAGAATCTCCCTTGGAGCAGAGTTCAGGTGAACTGGTATTTTCTGAAGAGGAGCTCAGTGATGAAACCTATGTTCCAGAAGATGAAGAAAGTTTGGTAGTTACTGAAAATGTGAGAAGATCTCAAAGAGAAAAAAAACAAAGAACTCCGAAGACTTCGTGACCTATATTACTCCAGTAAAACAAGCGAATTATGAAGAAAATCCAGTTTCAGTGAGAGACAAATTCAGTGGCAGAAGCTTCTGTTGGACCACACCGAAATGAGTGGATAAGTGCCATGACAGATGAAATAAAAAGTTTCAGTGGAAATCGCGCATGAGAACTTGTGGACCTTCCGGAAGGTCAGTCACCAGTGAAGTGCAAATGGTCGGTAGTTATAGGGCTAGGTTGGTTGCTGAAGGCTTTAGCCAAAGGCCAGGTATAGATTTCGATGAAACGTTTTCTCCAGTCGTTAAACATTCAACTTTGAGATTACTTTTGGCATTGTCTGTCCAACTTAAATTAGATGTTCACCACTTAGACGTTGTCACAACTTTTTTGAATGGAAAATTGGAAGAAACTGTGTTCATGGATATACCAGACGGTTTCAATGCCAGCTCCCTTAGCAACCAAAATAAAGTCTTGAAACTGAATAAAGCTGTTTATGGTATGAAACAGTCTTCTCGCGTCTGGTATAGGGGGTAGAAAACGTATTAGTTAATTTAAACTATAAAAGAAGCGATCATGAGCCTTGTTTTTTTGTTAGGCGTCAAGACAGTCTTATAACCATAATTGCCTTATATGTCGATGATTTTTTCATTTTTTCTAACTGTGTACAAGAATCAGTTTTTTAGAGCAGCAGTTAGCTACAAGGTTTAAAATAAAAGATTTGGGACAACTTAAACAATGTTCGGGCATGAGAGTTAGGATTGATAAATGTAAAAATAAAATTCAGTTAGATCAAGAACAGTATATAAATCATATATTAGAGAGGTTTAACATGAGCAATTGTAAGCCCATCGGCATGCCCATGGATAAAAAATTTAGTTTTGATGAGGCAGATACCGATGTCTGTAAAAGGGATCTGCCTTATCAGGTTGTTTAATGTATTTCAGTATTAACAAGACCGGAATTACCCTTGCCGTGAATTTTCTTAGCCAATTTAACAATTGTTATACAGAATCACATTGGAAAAGTGCTAAGAGAATTCTGAGGTTCGAAATCTTTATGCTTACAATATGAGAGTGATGATTCAGAATTAATGGGTTTTGTCGATTCAGATTTTGCGAACAATACTTGCGACAAGAGGTCATATACCGGCTTCGTTTTTGAATCAGCGGGAGGGGCCGTTTCATGGGAATGTAAAAAACAAACTACTGTGACATTGAGTAGTACCGAAGCCGAATACATGGCTATTACCGAGGCTTCAAAGGCAGCCATTCATTTTAGAAATGTATTGTCAGATTTGTTAGGATCTTTCAAGTGTATCACTATTAACAATGACAATCAAAGTGCTCAAAAGTTGGCTATGAACCCTGTATGTCACGAGAGGTCCAAGCACATACATGTACGCTACCATTTCATTCGAGAAGCTATTTCAAATAAATTGGTTGAGCTCAAGTATTTGCCCACCGATGAAATGCCAGCGGATGTATTAACCAAAGCACTTCGCTTGCCAAAACATTCCAAATTCACTTGTGAATTAGGTTTGAAAAATATTATTTGGATAAGTGGGAGTGTTGGATTATGTATCTAAAAATATTGCGCCATCTATCGGTATTCCTTTTGACCTATTCTTCTGAGTATGTTTGTATGGTTCATGGTTCTATGATTGATAATAAAGTTAGTCTTTTACGAGTTTCACAGGAGAGCTATCTTGTTATACTTTCCACTAAGTTCTATCCAAAATTACAACAGATTATAATTCTGGAAATAGGCAGATAACTGATATATTGCTCATTCTAATATTAAGTAGATAAAAACTTATATAAAAGTATCTAATAATAACATGAAAATAGAAAAATTGGAATATTATTAATTATAAAAAAAATCCACTAATCACATTACAACTTAATTTTTAAATTTTAGCCATCATATTCCGAGTAGTCCGATGAACTATCGTCGTTGGGGTCCACAGAAATAATAAGGGGATCTACAGTGTTTTCTAGCATTTTGTCAGCTTCGCACATTCTTTCTTCTATTCCAATAACGCACTTACTCCATTTTTCGCAATCCGCTGGCTTTATTCCCTCTTGCAAAAGGTTTCCAACGTCTCTTATTTCAAAAGTATTGTTATGCCTTGCTACAAACCCTTTTACTTGCGTCCTCACCAATTCCATGGTGATATGGCGGAAGGCGAAGTACCGTTATATTCCGATATGAAGCGATTTCGCCGACAACAAATTTTGCACAGAAATATTTATTCAACTTTACAATCTCCAGTAGCTCCTTTTTCAGCAAATCTTTGTGGAATGACTTCTTATTTAAAGTAAGCCAATGAATGATGAGATTTTTTCGCAAGAAGACGTTGGTATTCCTTTGGATTTTTTTGAGTGGTAGCTGGCATTATCCATGACTATAACAGACTCAGAAGGAATAAGATCTAGCATTTGCTGGAAGTATTCTCCAAAAACATCAGCGTTCATGTCTTCATGAAAGTCTCCAGTCCGTTTTGTTTGAAATGCTAGTAAGCGACCATCGACAAATCCATTTTTGCTAACATAATTATTAATCTTTTACCTTTGCCATCTTTGCCGACGATACTACATTAATATGGCATGACAAAGACAAAGACAGGCTACATACCAGAATGAGTGCAGATATGATTAAAGTAAAAGATTGGTGCGACTCCAATTTCCTAACACTTAACACCAAAAAAACCAATGTAATAGCATTCAAATGTACATTTTCAGATATCTCTTTAGGAACAAACACTATCGAAAACAGCACCACAACGAAATTTCTAGGAGTCCATCTAGATAAAAATCTAAAATTTGACGAACACATCAGACAGCTCAATAAAAAATTAGCATCTGGATGTTACGCGCTAAGAAATGTTGTGAAAGAGCTAGGTTTTCCCAACGCTAAGGCTGTGTACTACGCCTTGATGAATTCCCAACTGCGGTATGGTATAGCCTTCTGAGGAGGTTGCTGTAACACACTTATGCAGTCAGTCTTTGTCTTACAGAAAAGAGCCATCAGATATCTTTGTAAGGCCAAGAGGCAAGATTCATGTAAACCCCTCTTTCTTGAGCATAAAATACTAACAGTCATTTCAATATATATAATGGAAACAGTGACCATAATCCACAAAAACAGAGCTAATTATGAAGTCACAAACACTGCATATTCAATCCGTCAAGCTAACCAACTCAGGCTTCCAATACCCAATTCAACTTTGACACATAACTCACTTATATATAATGGTATTAAGATGTACAATAAACTCCTGCTAGAAATTAAAGAAACAACATCGTTAAAACTATTTAAAAAAAAAAACAAAAAGCATATTGAGTGATAAAGCCTACCTACTATAATCTACAAGATTACTTTAATGACACACTGTGATATCCTAGTTCATTAAGTATACCAATCTTTTCATCTTTTTATATTATCTGTTTAATCTATATTATTTATGTTCTTTTATTGTATTATATTACATTTTATTAATGTTATTGTGAAAACTTAACTATTTACAATAAGCTAATGTCTGTTATAATTTTAAAATAAGCTGTACAAATTTTTTAATTTGACTGATTATCGATAATCTTACTGTATAACATTGTGTTTGTTAACAAGAGATAACTCTTAGCAACAATAAACATATTCTCTCTCTCCCTTTTCGCGAGGGTGCTTTTATTCCAGTGGCCAGCCTTCCATGAAAGCTTGCCTCGCGTATTTTATATTTTTATCCTGCCATATTCTCCCAACGGTATATCCATCATTTAACCAAGTTTCGTCCATGTAATAGATATCCCTGTTTTTCCTTCTAAACTGTCCAACTGCCCTCAAATATCGTCGTCGCCAGCAGATGATTTCGTCTTTCTCTATTGAAAGTGATTTTCTGTTTTGTATTTTTTCATTTCCTTCAAAGTTTCTCACACTTTGTTCCTACCCATGGGCGGAATTGAATATTCCTTTTTCATTTCAGACATTATTTTGTTCAAGGTAGGTATTTCTTTTTTAGGTAAAACGAGTGTATGATTCTTCTGATGGCCGTCTTTTCATCCTCATTTATTACAGTTTCTTTTCTTCCTGTACGTCTCTGTGGTGACCTGATGGGGCCGCGTTTATCCTCGTGCACAAGTCGGTATATTGTCCGACTCCAGTCATATTCGAACACATTTCAACTATTTTTGTAACTCGGAATGTAGAGTTTTGGTGGCGAACAGCCTCGAACACATTGAGAATAATAATTTTCTCATTCTTAGAAAGCGCACTTTTACTACTAAGCAACAAATTCAGAAACACTAGCCATATTCAAGAAAGAACTTATCCAACAATTGCTGGAAAGTAACTGAACATTTAAAAATTTTGAAACACTGAGGCCCATGTAGGTAAACTTCTAAGACTAAATATCATCATCGTCGCCGTTATCTTCGTCATCGCTATCTACGTTATCGATATCATCGTCGTCATCGACATCATTATCACTATCGTTGTCATCATCAAGATCCTCATTGCATTCTGAATGACAAGTTTCGTTATCTATAAAACCTTCTGAAAATAGGATTGAAAAATTATATCAGATCATGGAAACAATTATTTTAGATCATACTCTCTTCTTGTGGTTGAATAATGATATATGTTGCTAACTCTGTCATTTCAGTGCCTTCGAACCATTTGAACTGAAGATTGCCTTTTTTCAACTTTCCGTGGTTCTGGATATCTAAGATTGAAAGAACTGCTAATGTAGCACAAATTTGATATGTACAGTATTCGTAACATATGTTGCTCCAATTCTCGAGTACATGGGGGCAGCATTCAAACATCGAATTTCAATATTTTTCGTTTTAACGTCTCCATATTGTCCACCATTGAGTATTTCGTTGTGAATGATTGTAAACGCACTTCATCTACATTCATGAAGTTGAGAGTCTCGTCGAAGCTCTTAGTCTCGACATGTTAAGTCTCGTCTCGGCAGACGTCCTTATTTAAATACACAATAGTGTAAGACCAACTATATTATAATAACAAAAAATTAAACCGACGAAATACGGAACTGAAAAGTAAAAAATAAAATAAACCGTAAAATGTTGGCAACGAGTTGCGCGGTGATATTCTGATAATTTTTTTGAAGTAATTTAATGATGTTCGTTAATTGTTCGTTTGGCGCTGACTCAAAATTAGTTACTTACATTAGTTTAGGAGCTTAGTTATTGAGACTAAGAAGGTTTATTTTATTTTGTACTTTTCAGTTCCGTATTTCGTCGGTTTAATTTTTTGTTGAAAAGTTTGTATTTTTAAATTTTTTATGGCTAAAATATACTAATTACTACCTAATTGTTTTTTGATTACTTCCAAAATACTTACTTACCCACCTTATTTCAACTTTTACCAGTTAAATAATATGATCATCTACTTTTACTATTTGTTGTAATATAAATTATTTTTGTTGTTCTGGTTAGTTTATTTCATTACTTTGTATATCATTCCATCCTCTCATAGAATATAACGGTTTGGACGGATGTGGAACAGAAATAATGTCAGTAGCGATCTGTCATTGTCAACTACGTATGTGTGTGCCAATGTTCATAAGTGAAAAATCAATTATCCCCCATTTTTCTACCCGTAAGGGTATATAATTCCTTCTGAAATCTAAATATAAGGTATACCCTATCTATTAAAAAAAGAATCATCCAAATCGAAGAACCCAGTACAAAGTTATGCCTGATAGAATCGATTAACGGGCCAGAATTCAGAGGGTGAGTGATCAATATCCTTCATTTTGCTACCCTTAGGGGTGGATTTCATCTTCCTAATTCGAATGGGACCACCTTCGAAGTACACCCTATCCACTGAAAAAAGAGTTATCGGAATCGGACGCCTCAGTAAAAAGTTATGCGTGATCATACATAAAAAAATATGATGGAAAAAAAATATACGGGTCGACTAGAGAACCTCCTCCTTTTTGGTTTCGTCGGTTAAAAAAAATATACGGGTCGACTAGAGAACCTCCTCCTTTTTGGTTTCGTCGGTTAAAAAAAATATACGGGTCGACTAGAGAACCTCCTCCTTTTTGGTTTCGTCGGTTAAAAAACACTATAAATGGCAACAAGATTAAGTACTTACGAATATGATGTTGGCCTGGAAGTACCAGGTTTTCAGGTCCCAGTTGATATTTAATCCGAATCCTCAACGACACCTGACATTTCGTCAATGAATTGCCATTGGAAGTTTGATATTTCCGGTATCACCACACAAAAAACACTTCGGATACATAGCAATTAGCATTTGTCTAGTCTAAACCACAATACACCAAACACGGTATGTTACGCAATGAACCAAAAGTATCTAAAGTGCATCGATTATTTTGTGACTTTTTTCAGCCTATGCAAATATTTTTCTTCGCGAATATTCACAATACCTCCAATTGCATACATTAAATAACTCTTCCAAGTAGATACAAAAAAAGTGCAGGTTTAAAAAATTACCGCAGCACATGTGCACGCCGTGATTGTATGCAAAGTTACTTTTCATGATCCCTATAATAATAAGCCTGTGCAAAAGCATATACAGTGCGAGTTTCCAACTTGGAATACATTCAGTCACTCAAAGACAGTTGTTTTGTTAGAAATATGCCCGGACAGGTCGATTTTTATTTTGAATTGCGCTCGTTTCAATGTAAGAAAATGTTATACATCGTGTCTCAAATTTGAGATATGACGTCATCGACTATTTTTTCAAATGGCAATCCTATAGTTGGTGAGTTGGGAGATCGGTCTTCACAAGTTGGCAAGTTGGGAGTTGACAATGGGACTTTAAGGACGATTTGAACACCAACATAAATGAAAACTTTTTAACAAAAAATTGAACCGACGAAATACGGAACTGAAAAGTAAAAAATAAAATAAACCTCCTTAGTCTCAGTAACTAATTTTGAGTCGGCGCCAAACAAACAAGCAAATGAATTAGGTAAGGCGTGAAATGATGGCATCGAGTTGCGCGGTGACATTCTGATAATTTTTTTGAAGTAATTTAATGATGTTCGTTGATTGTTTGTTTGGCGCCGACTCAAAATTAGTTACTTACATTAGTTTAGGAGCTTAGTTACTGAGACTAAGAAGGTTTATTTTATTTTTTTTTTTTCCTTTCGTGGTTTAATTTTATTCTTTTACTATTTGTTGTAATATAAATTATTTTTTTTGTTCTGGTTAGTTTATTTCACTACTTTGTATATCATTCCATCTTCTCACAGAATATAATGGTTTTGACGGATGTGGAACAGAAATAATGTCAGTAGCGATCTGTCATTGTCAACTACGTATGTGTGTGCCAATGTTCATAAGTGAAAAATCAATTATCCCCTATTTTTCTACCCGTGGGGGTATATAATTCCACTCGAAATATAAATATAAGGTATACCCTATCTATTAAAAAAAAAAACATCCAAATCGAAGAACCCAGTACAAAGTTATGCCTGATAGAATCGGTTAACGGACCAGAATTCAGAGGGTGAGTGATCAATATCCTTCATGTTGCTACCCTTAGGGGTGGATTTCATCTTTTAAATTCAAATGGGACCACCTTCGAAGTACACCCTATCCACTGAAAAAAGAATTATCGGAATCGGACGCCTCAGTAAAAAATTATGCGTGATCATACATTAAAAAAAATGATGGAAAAAAAATATACGGGTCGACTACGGAACCTCCTCCTTTTTGGTTTCGTCGGTTAACAAGGTGTCGTTCACAAGAAGTAGGGTGTGACCTTTTTTTTTTTCGTTGTTTAGTTATGAAGTTGGGAGAAAATCCATATTTCTCCCCCAATAATTTGCCTTCGGCCCGTCCCTGATTTATGTCAAGAGGTATATGTTTATAATTTTTTGTCAAACTGGGTTGATGTTGACAATGTCAAACAAAAAAGTTAAATAAAAACAGGTAAGGAGAGTAGCGTCGTATCGAGCGAGGATATTTACCAAGGTTATTAGTTTGTCGTTTTGTGAAAAATGACGTTTGTTGAAAAATCTAACAAAATGCCCTACTTAACTGAAACCCACAAGATTGAAATTTTAATGATGATTGGCTACGGAGATAGGACAAGAACACAAAATGAAGTTATTCATTTATTCAGAGAGAAGTATCCTGACTTACCACCCATATCGTAGAGTACCATAAGCAAGATTGAAAAACAGTTTCGGGAAAATGGGCGTTTAAGAAAAACAAAGAATCATCGTCAGAGTGCCCTCAATGAAGATATCGAAATGAAAGTACTCCTCTCTGTTGAAGGAAATCATCACTAGGCAGATAGCTAGGGAGCTCGAAATTAGCCAGTCTTCAGTGATGAAAATTCTGAAAACCCATAAATTTCATCGTTAAAAAATGACAATCATCCAGGAACTCACCGAAGATGATCCGGATAGAAGAATCCAATTCTGCGAAGAAATGATCGATCTACTAGACAGAAATGTAAACATAGAAAACGTCCTGTTTTCTGACGAATCAACGTTCACGTTGAATGGTAAGGTAAATCGTCAAAATTGTCGTTATTGGGCAGACAACAACCCACACTGGATGAGGGAAGGCCACACTCAATATACAGCAAAAGTTCATGTTTGGGCAGGGATTGTTGGTAATCGAGTAACAGGAACAATTTGCTTCCAAAGGAATCTCAATGGAGATAGATATTTAGAATCCTTGCGGGAAGAACTAGTTCCGACTTTGGCTACTCTGTTTCCTGATCCGGATGAAGCCGATGTCCCGAATAGAAACATCTGGTTTCAACAAAACGGTGCGCCTTCCCATTTTAAAAGACCTGCCCGTGCGTATCTGGATGATGTATTTCCACGCAGATGGATTGGTAGAAGAGGAGCTGTTGAATGGCCTCCCTGGTCTCCGGATTCAACACCTATGCACTATTTCTTATAGGGGGTACTTGAAAAGCAAGGTTTTTAACACCAAACCGGAAAACATTGAGCAGTTGCAAGAACGAATACGATAGGAGTGTAGACAAAGTTTCCGCCCAAGTAATTAGAAATGTTCAAAACGAGTTTAAATTCCGTTTAGGATATTGTCAGTTAGTTAATGGACAACATTTTGAGCATTTATTGAAGAAACATATTTGAGTTGATATCAGATAGATCACGTGAATCTAATTTTCGAATTAGTTGATGTTTGTTAAATATCTGTCAAACGACAAGGAATAAAAATTTGATATTTGGTACGTATGTGTAACTTACTATACCCTTCAAGAATAGTCATAAAAAAAATCTTGATTGCCATTTAAAAAAATATTCGATGACGTCATATCTCAAATTTGAGACACGCTATATAACATTTTCACACATAAAAACGAGCCCAATTCAAAATAAAAATCGACCTGTCCGGGCATATTTCTAACAAAACAACTTTATGAGTTCCTAATCAAGACTGGAATAGAAAATCAAATAACTATCTGAATGAAAATGCAAATTTTCAATTTCAGATTTTTTCTTTTGAGTTAGGGCCTTTTCAGAATATCTATCAGATGTAGTTCAATGTCCAGCGTGGCTTTAGCCGGGGAAGTAGTTGTTTTCTGTTAGACATCCACAAAAAATAACTTCATTTTAATCGTGGATTTTTCAATTCACAGAAAAATCTTTCTATCAATATTCAATTGAGAATGTTTCCCTTTTCAACTTTCTTTGAGTTACTGAATTTATTCCAAGTTAGAAACTCGCACTGTATATAGGTTTAATAATTGTTGTTCAGTACTTCTTCTTTTTCACATGTTCAATTAATAATTTTGGGGCTTCCTACGTGAGGGAGGTGTATGCAGATTTTTTTCCGCGGGATATTTTTTTTTCAAATTTTAAAAATTAATTTTCAATGCAAATTCAATTTGATTGGTGACGCCGCTAGGACATGTTCAAAAATCTATAATAATCATAACTTATAGCATACATTAAGGCCCGGTTATTCAATCAAGGACGACCAAGTGATTGGGGTTAAACCAGGATAACCAATGTTGTTTCAGTTGTTTAATAGGGGTTCATTAGTTAATCTCGCGAATTCGGGAGTTTAAGGAGATTCTAACATATTTGATTGTTTGACATTTCAATAGACATTGACTATTCTGAAAATTATTATTGTGTTTGATATTATTGTTTTATACCCTACTGCAAAGATGTTCGAAGATATGAGACTATGAATTTTGTTTTGATGTTTTTGATATTATTTCCCCAAGAAGAAAAATACCCGTATTTGGACCACCATTTGGAAGAATGGACAGAAAAATAATTTTTGAAAAGATTTCGCTTGCCAAAAGTATTCGTCCGCAACAAACAAGAATACAAATAAAAATCAAATCTTGATTTTTCATAACAAAAACGTTTGGCATAAAAAACTAAAATTAAATCATCACAATTGCAAACTACATGATCTGTTCTCAAGAATCTCCAACAAATGTGCATTTACTGTTGATTGATGAATTATGTTCAAAAGATAATGTTTGTTTATATATCTCAATTATATGGTTTTTCTCTAGATTCTACTCCTCCCCCTGTAGTTTCAAGAAAAGTTGGTGTTTTACTCTCATGTGTATCAATTTCAACTTGTGTTCTTCGAATGATCGTTTTTCTAAATCTACCAGATCTGCTTTGGACAGTGTCCAAGTAGAAATTATGTCTTTTATTATTAAGGTGGTATTCCTTTTTTTAGACCTCCACAGATGATATTGTATTCAATACTTATTGTAGCTCACGCCTTCAATTTTTGCGAATTAGTAACTGCGTCCGTTTTTTTAAATTCTTATTATATCTTGGTATTTTAACAGTGAAATGAGAATGTTTTCTTCACCTTCATTGAAATTATAAGACCTTTTTTCCTTAAGAAACGCCTCCAATTTATAGCATTCACTTGGCTTTTTTTCGATCAATATTTCTGTTTACTTTTGACAAAACTATGAATTCTCAGGTTATAGTGGAATAATATTAGATTTTTGCTTCAGAATGTTAGGGGACTGGTGTAACTTTTTACTGTGCATTAGTGATTATGTTTGTTTTTGGCGAAATTTTATTATTAATCCATTTTTTTTTCAATAAAACCCATCAAACTTTCCTGGAGTAGAGATAACAAGCTTCAGAAAGTATTATTGAAAAATCTTGATATCACATGGCCTAAAAATTCAAATTTGTCATTTTCTGAAATTATTCAATATTTTGACCACTGTATTTTTTTAAGTAAAATTTTGAGATTTTTCTCCATTAGCATTTCTTCTCAAGTGTCATTTTGAGAGTAAACTGTACACATTTCAGATGTTTATCTTGAAATTTTAAAGAATGGCAGATCTTTAATTGATTTTATAGAAAACTTTACCGTAACTTTATATATGTACTATTCCCATTCATATTTTTTTCACATTTGAAAACACGACACCTCGTTAGCTACTTTATTCTTCTTTCATTAAATTTTTTTTTAGCTTAGTTTGATCAATTAGATCAAAACTTATAACAAGTTAAGTGAAGCGCGCTCGTGACTACGTTCTCCTCGAGAGATGCACTTCCTCACATTTTCGTACGTTAGAAAAAAAAAAAACTGCAGCTTTCAGTTTTCATTTTAAAGAAAAACTTTAAATACCTTTTTTATGTAAAATCTTCCATTCTTCCGAATATCTGTATCAGCTTTTCAAAATATATATATTGTTATGTTATGTTACGCCAGTTATAAGTTTTAAAAAGAAAAAAAACCATAAAAAGAATAATTAATAAATAGTTATTAGTTTCAAGAGATTGTTTTTACATAATTTTGGAAGTTCTATTTATTTGTAAGCCTATGTATAATATGGATAGATGAAAATGTCAAAATAGTATAACACAATCAATTTCATACACTGTCATAATGATTATAACCCATAATTGGTAAAAAGACAACAAAAAGTCTAGATTTACAAAATTTTCATGAATAAAAAGTGATCAACACATTTATAAATTTGAAACATACAGTATATGAAATTGTACCTAACTAAAAGTAGCCAATGGTAGAACAGCAAACTTCTTGATGAGATTAGCCAATCAGGGAATAGATGGTCATATGGAAAATTGGAAATTGTGAGAGAATAACAACGGGGTGATGCCATAAGCAATTATTATTGAAATTTGTAAATAGTAATAAGAATGGAAAAATAGTTGTATATATAAATTATATAAGATGAACCCAAACAGTGAAATGTGACAATTTGGTGCGCGAATTCAAAAATTCAAATGAAAAAAGAGGAAGGAAAATTCGTATCTAGGTGACAACAAACAAAGCCAAAAGGAGAACGAAAATGAATTTACAAGCGAATGCCACGCAACATTTTGGGAGAAAGAAAAACGAAATAATTCCAACATTTGAAGAACAAAACCAATATTACCTTAATTATACAACATATCCAAGTATCCAAAGCTGATTTCTGCATCTGTATGGTTCCTGATTAATGGTATTGGAGTTCCTTGATAGCGATTGGAGAGAGAAGGGATCCAGTTTCAGGGCATATCTTGAACACCGACATTTCCAGCAGGTATAAAACTTTAATAGTGCACATCCGGTCCATGAACAATATCGCAAATAACGTATCTCACATCTGAAGAACTTTATTTCACTTTATTTTGCACCATAACAGAAAACTTCACTCTCAAGGAAAAAGTGAGGTTGTGTCTATCTATCCATGATTTGATTTTTATGATTATCCGTGAATATTTGTAGATTCACATTAGAATAAGTTATTTCTCATAGGCCAGGTAAAATTAAGTCTTCCTGAATAAAGGAAATAATTGCTTTTTGATACTTTGTTGTTTGTTTTCTACGATGATCAACGATCATACCTATGACCATTGAATAAATTGAGTTTTGACATATCAAGTGGTGGCTAAATTGCCTGAACCGGCTATCTGAGATAAGAGGTGTACCAACTGTGCTAGCTGTGGTAGGAAAAATGATAACAATTGGCAGCAACGTGACGAGAGAACAGTGACGTTCGCTGGCAATTATTATTACAGCATAATATACATATACAGGGCGAAAATATCTATCTATATAATATCAATTTGGCTCACAAAGAATAGCAAAAATTATTAGCAATTTTCATATTATAACAACAATTTATATTTACAATTTATCATTACATAATAATATATATATATATTTATATATATATTAAAATATTCAATAAACAAGGTAATTTTGCAATTTATTTGTGAAATTATAAATTAAGCACACGCTTTACGGTTGGTAACTTTTTATATGTTGTTCCTCCTTAATTGAACGAAAATTGGTATTGAGAGGTTTTTGGAGGTGTCGAATTCGAACCTGATGTTATTATTGCTCTTACTCGTAGGGGGCACCCCCTACACGTCTTTTCCTTTTTTGAAGATTCATAACTTTTTTGAGCGTACATCTAGCACATTTTTCAGTGAAAGAATCAATTTCTCTATCATATCTACGTAAAAAAGCTACCTCTGTTACAAGTCGCTATAAGCAACCGTTTTCTAGATATTTGGACTTGAAAATTTCAAGTCGATTGTTTGATAATAGATGCGTGTTGAAGTTATTACCATTATTTTGCATTTTTCACAAGAATGCTTAGGAAATGAATTTGACGTTTAAGTAAGTAGTTTTGGTTTTTTCTAGGGGGCGCCACCTATTCTATTTATTTTTACTCGTTTGAAATAGTTATTTTTATATCAAGGTTGCAAAATCTGTATTTGTTTCAATGAAATTTGCAAGAAATATCAACATTTCATTTCAAGAAATTTTGAATGAGTAGAATAAAATAAAATAAAGGAAACTAAATTGTATTTAATAAATTGTTCAAAGTGTCCACCTTCAGCGAAGATACAGGCATTCAGTCTTCTAGTCATTGATTCTCGTACCCGCTCAAAAATTATTGGTGTGTTTCTTATTGTTTCACAGGCGTCTACTATTCGGTTCCTTAGATCTTCCTCGTTCGCTACTGGAGTTTTGTGAACTAGTGACTTCAAATGTCCCCAAAAATAAAAATCTATCGGTTTTAGATCTGGGGACCTTGGTGCCCACGCCTGGTTAGGTTCTTCTACACCCCTACCGATCCATCGATTTGGATAGACAGTGTTAAGGAATTCCCTGGCTACAACGCTAAAATGGGCCGGAGCCCCATCATGCATAAACCACATGCTGATACGAATTTCTAATGGTACATTCTGAAGTAGTCCCGGCAATTCATTTTCTAAAAAGTCTCTGTAAGTTGCGCCATTCAGTCGGAACGCAAGAAAGAAAGGACCTATCAAGTAATTATCAATTATTACCGCCCATACATCCACAGAAAATTGCTACTGATAATAAACATGGTTGTTATGAAAGTTTGTGATAGCAGTTCGGGAGAAGTTTGCCTCGTCCGTGAAGAGTACATATCTTAAAAATTGAGGATTTCCAGCCAATTTTTTCAAAAACCACTGACACATAGTAATGCGTTGGGGAAAGTCTCGTGGCAAAAGAGCTTGTACCCTCTGAATATGGTATGGATAAAATTGTTGATCGTGGATAATTCTCCAAACTGTGGACTGAGTAGAATTGAGTGCTTCAGCAATTATTCTTGTACTTGTTTCTGGATTCTCCTCGAGAGCGTTCAAAACAGCTTCTTTCAATTCTGGGGTTCGGACTGCTCGTGGTATTCCAATAATATCAGCTGCCCTCTTAAAGCTACCTGTTTCTGCCAAACGACGGTGGAGACTGGTAAATATTGGAGCTGAAGGCAGTACTCGATTAGGAAATCGCTCCTGGTAAATACGTCTTGCTTCGCGCGCATTGTCATCCGCAAGGCCATAAACGATATGCATATCGGTTAAATGAGCATTAGTGTTTAAATAATCCATTTTTTCAAAATCAGTGTTTTGAAACTTACAGAAACTTTAACAAAACAACAAAACGTTCAACTGTCACATAATATGTAATTACCAAAACTACTTACTCAAACGTCAAATTGATTTCCTAAGCATTCTTGTTAAAAATGCAAAATAATGGTAATAACTTCAACACGCATCGATAATCAAATAATCGACTTGGATTTCAAATCCAAATATCTAGAAAATGGTTGCTTATAGCGTCTTGTAACAAGGGTAGTTTTTTTACGTAGATATGATGAAGGAATTTATTTTTCTAAGAATAAAAATGCGCTTGAAGTGCGCTCAAAAAAATTATGAATCTTCAAAAAAGAAAAAGACGTGTAGGTGGCGCCCCCTACGAGTAAGAGCAGTAATAACATCAGGTTCGAATTCGACACTTCCAAAACATCACAATACCAATTTTTGTTTATTTGAGGTCAGTATTTCGAAAGTTACTTGAAAAAAAACTAAAATAAAAATAAAACTTCAACACCCTGTATCTTGGGAACGAAGCGTTTCCGGATATATATTCATGTGGACAATTCATATTAGAATATTGTGAGGAATCACTTACAGAAGTTTGTCAATGTACTTTTGAATCACCCTGTATATCATACTACTACTCTTTAAGAGGCTGAGACATAAAAAATATGAAAAAAATGCGTAGGCGGCTGTGATTTGAAATCTGTATATTGTTTTTTTTTTCCAAACAACTTTTCTAAATAAACTTTTTTGATAATGTCGAAAATAAGGGTAGTTAACTTCTGATCAAAATTCATATTTTTTGTTTTACCCTGTACACCGTTGCAAAATTTCGAATTTTGACAACTTATATGCAAGTTTCTCGCAATGCACCAGTTTTTATCGAGAATAAAATTTTCTGACAAATGCATATTGAAAAAAGTTTCCCATATGGTCCGAACTTTTTGAAACTCAGTGTATATCATGGTTCAAGTTGTTTTAATGTCTTGTTTTTGAAACATCAGAGTCCTGAAGATAAAACAATAAAACTTCGAAACGTCTAAAAATTAAATTTGCTTTTCTACTTCATCTCTACTTCAGACATGTTCTTCGAAATAAAAACCCATCCTTATATAACGTATCTCCTAGAGAGTCAGTATTTTTGCTTGACTCGTCCTATACTATTAGAATGTCAGTACATAGCCTTTTACTATATGGGTGGGGACTTGCGAGAGGCATCTACCACAGTGGGGCCGCGGTGCGTTATGCCATAGTCACAATCTAAACAAATCAGTCGGTATTTACTATCCGCCGCGAAGCTAGCGTTGCTCGCCGGTCATGAGGCAACAAAACGTGCCACCAGATCACCGATAATACACACACTTTTGAACTATGAACTAGAACGTTTCGCTGCTAGCCCATTTTTATTTTCATTTATGCCAGTTTTCAAGCCAGTTTTAGTTTTAGGTGCCAGTTTTTATTATTAGTTCTACCTACTCGTTCATTTGGATAGACACCCACTTTCAAATTAAAGGTTTGTAACTATCGCTTATACTCAGAGAACGATAATGCAACTTTTGATTGTGCAGAATTAATTGTATACCAAAAATCATCAATTTTGTCTCAATCTCTCAGTCATTACGATATATTTTATATAATAACCAAATTCTTCGATTGTAATCAAACAATGCATCAAAAGAAACTATAACAGTTGCCGAAACATGTGTACTAGTATTACAGGTTTTCCTTTGACTTCTCGAATGGTTGAAGCTCTGGACATGGACCCGGACCTTTTTCATAATTCCCCACAGCACTTAATTGGCAACCAATTGACAAATACACTTATTATAATGATATAACAACCATACCTTACGTTTATTATTGACTGTATTATTGACTGTATTGACTTGTATTCGTTTATTTAGAGAGACACTGAAGAGTTGCAACTATACTTAGGAATATATAATTGAAGGAGAAATGCCACTCTTTATTGTGCAGAAATACTCCTTAGATTCTAACCCCCGAAGCAAACAGAGGGGTGTTATGAGTTTTACGTGTATACGTATATATATATATATATATATATATATATATACAGTGCTTCTCAAAAGTCCCCTTCCCCCCTCTTATTTTTGGAACGATTATACATAAACAAGTGAAATTTGGAAACTGAATATTAAAGGTTGTAAACTTCCCTACTAGTGATGATAGATGACGAAATCGTCAAAGAGGACGTCACAAGGCCATTGTGACCAATAATTTTAAATGGAACCCTACGGCAAGCGACACCTCTTTTAAAAGGTATTAAAAAACCTATTCAATGATACTAATTTTGTTTGTGTTTATGGCAGTTTTAATGGCTCATTAGTAAACATTAAAATTTAAATTCCATTCAGTATGATATTAATTACAGATTTAAGAATCAGTATCTACTTAAAGAAATTGCTCGAAGTGACCTCCATTTACTTCCTGACAGTGAAATATCCTATTTTCAAACTCTTTTCGTACTTTTGCAAATGTGTCTGCGGAAACAGCCTCACATTCTGCAACAATACGTTGTTTTAAAACGTCAATATTGTCAGGTTCAGTGGCGTAAACTTTCGATTTAAGGTACCTCCACAGAAAAAAATCCAAATGTGTGAGGTCCGGTGATCGAGCTGGCCATTCCGTTGAACCTCGTCGTCCAATCCATCTACCTCGATACTCCTCATCCAAATACCGTCTTACTGCACCGTAATAGTGTGGAGGAGCACCATCCTGTTGGAATGTTATTTCCAAACTGCCGAATTCATCGTGATTATCTTCCAAAATTTCAAGGATTAACGGTTCTATTGCGTTTTGCAACAGCTCCAGATAAACCTCACAAGTTAAATTAGTATTCAAAAAAAAGAGGCCCAACGATGTGGTTTCCGAGGATACCTGCCCAAACATTCACCTTCTGGGGAAATTGGGTATGTGTTTCACGAAACAGGTGAGGATTTGCGTCACTCCAATACCTCACATTCTGTGTATTTACATTTCCATTTAGATAGAAAGTACTTTCGTGACTAGAACAAATTGTTTTGACATAGTCTGGCTGTTGGTTAATTTAAGTTTCCATATTTTCACAAAATTCTAGTCTTCGGTCTGGGTCGTCGTCTGAGAGTTGATTAACCATTTTTGATTTGTATGGATGAAATTTGTTTTTTTTCAACACACTGTGTACTGTACTTCGACTGACTTCACAGGTAGATGCAACGTGAGTTGTTGAAGAAGTAGGATTAACTATTACTTCTGCCAGTATATCAATTTTTTTCTCATTAGAAATTTGTGGTCTGCCAGATTGTTTCGCATCATTAATACTACCCGTTGTTTCAAACTCACGGAGAAGCTCCCTTGAATAAGTCCTCGAAACGGGGCGATCGGGAAACATCTCATTAAAAATGCGTTCTGCTGCATGAATATTTTGTCCAGTTTCATCAAGAATTAGGATCGCTGCTACTTCATCACCTAAAGCACGTACCATTTCGCTTCCTGAAGCACTCAAACGTTCGGCTCACAACGGTTTAACAAATTATCAAAATGTACAAAAATATTAAAAGTACCAAAACTGCTAAAACAGTTAAACGTTCGTTCAACAATACACAAATTATTAAATGTACAAAAACTTGGACAATTACAAAAACGTCGAATTAGGAAGACTAACAAAAACGTCAGCTTATTTGACAACTATCCAGAGGCGGAGCTTGAATTTGGAATTTTAGTATTAACTAATTTAATTCATCACAACTTTGCATTTTTTAAAAGCGAGTTGCCAAAACTGCCATAAACACAAACAAAATTAGTGTCATTGAATAGGTTTTTTCGATACCTTTTAAAAGAGGTGTCGCTTGCCGTAGGGTTCCATTTGAAATTATTGGTCACAATGGCCTTGTGACGTCATCTTTGACGATTTGGTCATCTATCATCACTAGTAGGAAAGTTTACAACCTTTAATATTCAGTTTCCAAATTTCACTTGTTTATGTATAATCGTTCCAAAAATAAGAGGGGGAGAGGGGACTTTTGAGAAGCACTGTATATCTTATTAAATCCTGTCGAGAATCACTAGTTGAACCACAATGTATTTTTTTGAATAAATCGCTGAGGAATGGAATTTTCCGAAAGAAATGGAAAGTGGCCAATATTGTGCCAGTTTTCAACAGCGAACAAAAATCTGAAATAACAAATTACAGACCGGTCTCTCTGTTGTGTCTACTGGGTAAAGATTTTGAATCGATTTTAACGACAGAACTTTTTTTCCAAGTAAAACAGTACGTAACAATTCAACAACATGGTTTTCACAAGAAGAGAAGTGTCACTAGTAATCTCTTTCCTTTTGTACAAGATATTTACAAACTCCATGGAACATGGAGTTACAACGTGTGCGGTGTACACAGACTTTTCCAAGGCATTCGATAAAGTACAATATCATCCAACTCTGGTGACGGAACTTGGAAATGTTGGTGTACATGGCAATCTATTGAGGCTCTCAAGCTCTTATATTTCTGACAGATACCAGTATGTCGCCTTGAGTAAGTAAGGTAATCGCATGAAACATGATTACCTCAGGTTTACCACAAGGATCACACCTAGGCTCCTTACTACTCAGTATTTTTCTAAGTGACATAGAAAAATGTTTTATTGCATCTAAAATATTATTATACCCGGATGATCTAAAAATCTACAGAGAAATCAAGGAGAACGTGGACTGCTTAGACCTTCAGAATGATCTGAATCGTTTTTCAAAATACTGCACAACCAATAATATCTTTCTCAATATACAGAAATGTTCCCAATTTTTTTTCTCAAGGTGTTCAACTCCTTTGATAACACATCTTTACATACATAATCAGATACTAAAATTCAAAGATGTCGGCTTTATTCTGAGAAACACCAAAGAATTTCAAAGTCATCTCTCTGTCGTAACAATATATAACTCTATGGTAAGACCTATATTGGAATATAATTGCATTATATGAAACCCTGTTTATGACGAATACATCTTACGTATCGAATATGTCCAGAAAAAAATTGTCAAAAACTCCAGATATTTTCGTCATCGACATTTCGAATGTTGAGAACCTTAAATTTTACAAACTTGAACGATTATTTATCCGAAAGGAATTTTCCGATATATTTTTGTTTACAAAATATTTAATAATCTTGTCGACGCTAACCATGTAATCTCCGAGTATTCAATCAATTGTAGTCCCTACATAACAAGAAATAGACTAATCTTCCACACTTTCAGAAGCAATTACCTACTACAATAACTCTCTTTTGACAAGATCAATGAATTCTTATAATTTTGTACTATCCTATCAACTCTTCTGTGTACTATCCTATCAACTCTTCTGTGTTCAAATTATAATTATCTATTAGAATATATCAGGAAATTGTTTTCGATATGTATTATGGTAAGACACTTTTTTTTCTACCTCTACTCCCTTCTTTTACGTATATGTTTTGCTTATAGGATTTTTCTGTCTGTGGCATCGCAGCTCGCAAACGGTTGAACTGATTTTGATTTAGTTTTTTTGTTTGGAAGGTGACTTGATCGAGCGTGTGCTCAGCTATGATTCAAGAAAATTCGATATGAAATTTTGGTATACGATGTAGTACCGTTTGTGGCCAATTGGTGTATGTGAAAAGGGAATGATAGAATGCATTGCCAAAACACACATAAAGTTAAAAAATAATATGCATTGGCACTTTAAGTAGTAATATTTTGATCCAAGCGTCGTTGCATCAGGGGACCGCTAAATAAATAAAATAAAATCAGAATACAGCTATTAAAAACTCTTTAACAAAAAATTAAAACCGACGAAAAAAAAATATGTTAATGTCTTTGAGGAAGTTTAGCACTTTCTGTAGATTTCTGTTGAGGATTGTTTTGTTGATGTCACTTAGGTTGTTTGATCTCTTTTCTTCGTTATACAGTGCTCGTCTGAAATCCGTTCCCCCCCTACTAATTATTGAACCACCTGGTATATCGTAACGAAATTTGGAGGGCTTGAATAGGAGATAAAAACCTACTTTTCCATGAATATTCCAAAAACAATTGAATTTTGGAGTAAAGTGTATTAGAGACAACTGTTGAAAATTATGAGCAGATTTCGAAAATGGAATGATATACGGGGTGCTCTTTTTAAAAAAATTATTGAAGATGTCGCTCAGCCGCCATTTTGAAACTTTTAGCTGTGGAAAGTAGGTTTTCATCTCCTATTCGAGCCCTCCAAATTTTGTTGCGATATACCACGTGGTTCAAAAATTAGTAGGGGGGAACGGACTTTAGACGAGCACTGTATAATGGACACTCCACCAAGAAGTGTTTTACTGTGAGTTTGGTAGCACAGTTGTTACAGATGGGAAAAGGATCCTTTCGCAGGATATGTTGGAGAGTTAGGGGTCTATGTCCTAATCGGAGACGGTTGATAATGACTTGGTCTCTCCTTCTCGTGGGTAGTGATAACTTCTCTTTGACTAGTTCTTTGATTTCTCTGAGTTTGGTTGTAGTTTCAGTCCAGGTTGATTGCCAGGTGTTAGTAATGAAATTTTGAATTGATGACTTGTGGTCCGAGGATGGAAACTTACTTTGAAAAAGTGTGTCTTCATCAGAAACTGCTTTATAGGCTAGGGCGTTAGCTGTTTCATTTCCTTTGATCCCTATGTGAGAAAGTACCCATAAAAATACAATATTTTTCCCTTGGAATTGTAAGTGGTGAAGAAACTGTTTTATGGTAGATTTGAATGAGATGGATATAACTGTTTCAGTCCATAAATTGCACTTAGAGAGCCTGTGATTATTATGAAGTTATTTCTGGGATCTTCTCCACACATTCTGAGTGATTCCAGTATGGCTGTCGTTTCTCCTGCTGCATTTTTTTGGAAGGCGTATGGTGAAGAAATTGGCCTCGCAGATGTAAGCCTCCGCATATTCTTGTGAGGTCTTAGATGCGTCGGTGAAAATTTGGTGAAAGTGAGAGTATTTGGAGATGGATTCTTGAATTGCAGTTTGAATGATGTGGGGGGGTTTTGATCATTTTCTAAAGTATTTTAATGATCTACTTTGATTGTTTGTTTGGCGCCGACACAAAATTAGTTACCTACATTAGTTTCGGGGCTTAGTTATTGAGAATAAAAAAAAGGTTAAATTAATTTTTGCTTTTCAGTTTTTTTCTTCGTCTGTTTGATTTTTTGTGGCTAAAATCCACTACTCGAATTGGATTACTTTCAAAATACTTATTTACCCACCTTACTTCAACTTCTAACTGTTTTTAGGGGGTGAATCCTTCTCGAGAAGTTTTATTGCAGATATCGTATTGACCCTACTGGACCATCTAGTCGGATTTAGTTTTTTTAGAGTGGTGTCCGATTCGCCAGTGAATTTTGACAGTAGATCCCAACGTTTGATGCTGTTTCCGAAAAAGTTATACAAATCTTGCAACGTTGCGAAAAAAATCTGTATTTCCACACAACTGCTAACGGCATCATTTATCACCAAATTCAAATTATGAGTAGCACAATGTACTACTCTGCGTTAGGCTGGATATCCTTAATATGTTTTTGTACACCAGTTTACACACCACTCATCACACTGGCTCCATCATAGCCTTGCCCCACACATTTTTTCAAATCAATATTTTTGTCGATAAATAATGTTGTCACTTGGTTGACTAAATCTACTCCGCCATGTTTGATGGCTGCATAAGAGCCTAGAAACACTTCTTTCACTTCTATATCAATTGGCTGTCCATTGTCCGATCTGGTTATTACTGTATACCTCACAACAATGCTTAGCTGATCTACCTTCGATATGTCCTGTGTCGTATCCATTATGATGACAAAAAACGGTGACGCTCTAATTTGTTCTAGTAGATGGGTTTCGAGTTTGGTCCCCAAGCTCTCAATCATTTCATTTTGAACTGTTGCACTCAGATATCTTGTAGATCCTAAAAACATAAAAAAACACAATTTCAAAAAAGTCCTGATATCAAACAGTTAATAATTATAAACAGAATAAAACGATAAAAAACGTAGAAATAATTATTATTACCTTTGGGCATATCCAAAACTTGCCGCAAAATGTGATCATATCGGGCGACAAGCTCTACAAAGGACAGAAAATTTCCGTGGTGTCCTTTCTGACTTAAGTCTTCTTGATGTCCTCTCAAAGCCAAAGAACCCTTTGCTAGGGTAAGTATGATATCGAATCACCTTTGAAGAACCATTTTCCAAAATGATGCTTCTTTGCGAATTTCATTTTCACGTTCCTTGTCGATAGTATTAGTATCGTTTCTTTTCCAAAATTCATACACAGCACACACATGCTTCCGAATGGCCACTCGAACAACTGTGTTGTTTAATTCTTTCTGATTAATGCTTCCAATCTCGAATTCCCGTACACCGAACATTATTCCTTTGTGAAGCAAATAACCAGCAGGGTTGACAATAGGCAGCGACTAGTATTTTGGAATAACACAACCAAAAACGATTAACTGGCCCATATTTAGAACACGAAACGTAGTACGATTTTGAAAAACACCTATTGTTCTGGTTGATGTCTGTTGGAAAAGGTCCTGAAGGCTGTAAAGACCCCATATCAAGAATTTGACGTTTTTCGTTATCACTTAATATTTTGTTCGTGAAGTTTCCCAAGTCATAAGAAGATTTGTCGTACACATTTTCGAAAAATGTAGAGGTCTGTGGTTCCTCCAAACCCTCCGCTCTTATGTGTGTCATGCAAACTTATCCACGTTCACATGATCGGCGGCGGAGGTATCTCCAACTGCAATAATTGTCGAATCTTCTTCAGTAGGCTTCTCAACCAACACTGCAGTTACCACATTATTTGAGTCACTATCAATAGAAATATTTTGGCCAGATGTACTTGCAGAAGGCTGACTAAAAAACTCGATGATGATTTTATTTATGTTGTGTCTCGCTTCGGCCAGAGCTCTCCGGATCTCTGGCTGGTGACTACTCCGTACTGATGAGGGCCAAAAAGCCTGAAACCGGTATGCGGATTGTTAGGCGGACACGACATGAATTTAAACATAATCGAGCTTATCAGAAAGAAACATTTGCGAACAATATCCATTTATATGGAAGTTTGCATGGATTGTCAGGTGAATATCATTCAACGTTCTGCGTGGTATTTGCTAGGAAAGTAGTTGTTTTTCGCCTGTCGGTCTACCAATTATTTTCAATTTATATTGAACCTTTTGTGAAGACGACTTTGTGTGTGCTTTATGCATTTCATATCTTATCCCCCTTTATAAGGCTTTTTCTTTCATTAACATATTTTTTTATTGATAAATTTTGTTTCGGGAAAAAGTTCTGGTGAAAAATGAAATAGGGATTGCTTGTTTCACCCCTTTGAAAGATCACAACAAAATTAAAAACATATTCATAGGTAGCTTTTTCATTGGTAGAGCATGCCCACAAAATGCCATTTCTTCAACTCTTCAGCAATTTCAAGAAAAAAAACCTTTTTTTTCTCATTTTTGGAACCGTGTTAGTTTCCAAGGGCAGGCTTGAGAGCTTCTGTTTACATGAAAGACCTCCTTCAATTTTCGGCAAGTAATCACCCCCTAAAAATGTTCGTACTTAGTTGGTAACACCCTGTATAAAAAAATATATACGCGTCGACTAGAGAACATCCTCCTTTTTTTTCGTCGGTTCAAAATATATCATTAATTGGACGAGAAAAATACGAAAATAAAAACATTTAAGCGTGGACGATTATTGTATTGTACCATAATAATTGAACGTATAAAAGTTAGAATTCCCCATGACTCCGAATAGTATTCAGTGCTGATTGAGATTCGGGTATGGCTCAGTTCTCGACAAGTATCCGAATGTTTTTTAATCATCTTGTATCTCATAATCATCTCTCACCATGAGAAAACATCGTAATAATAAACGATATAATAATTGAGGTTTCATTATGACTTCTTGAAGGCTGTTGCATCTATCTTGGTCGGAAGTTTCCACACACTTCAGTAGGAGATTTAAGCCGGTTCTGGGTCTCCCCCCACCACTATGACGTCACGTGTGACCTTGAATAGTTGCAGGTGTGCAGTGTGTGTGTGTTTGACCTTGAGATTTGACTTTGAGATTTGTCATTGAGTTTT